>JADDOH010024775.1:0-360091 GCA_016648135.1 Agrypnia vestita | reverse complement strand
AATTTGCATAATTTTTGCAACATTATGCGGGTCCACCAGCAATGGTGCAACCGTGTCCCGCGCTTTCCCTTTCAGGGCGCGCTGCAGACGAATTATATTTTCTGCCGGATTTAAACTGCATAATTCCGACGACTGATCATATTGTGCTTTAAACGCACGCCATTCCATAACGTCCCCATTGAACACTGGCAAGTCTTTTGCGCTAGACTGCCGTGCCATCAACGCTGCCATACGCGGCTCGTCCTGACTGGACGCGTATCGGGGGCTTTCGACCGAGCGCGTTGACCGAATAGCTTCGGCGAACACGTCCGTCATTCGGTCGAACTGCGACTGCTGATTCCGCATCCATTCTGCCAATGGCGGAGGTGCAGTTTGTGCATGTCCATGTGACTGCACGGTATGTGGGTGGCTTGCTGTTGGTCCTCCCATCTCGTCCCGGCGGCTGTTAAACTGATCCATGTCCGTTCTTCTCCGCTCGGGATCGTCACCCGATGTTGTAGGTATCGAGCCATTATTGCCCATGTCCGGGCCCAAATCGCTTTCAGCAGAACATGGCGCCGCCGCGTTCGTTGCAACGGCGCCGACAGTACACGTTCCGGTACGTGACGTCACGGGATCCTTTCCCGCTGCTGTTTGCGATAATGACAGTGCTCGTGCGTAATCTGCCGCGTGACTCTGCTGCATTTCCTGCATCTGCCGCCTGTGGTGACGGTTTTACCGGCGCAGCTCCGCCCTCAGCATTCTGATGATTTCATTTTCTGATGCAGAAGCCGATGTAGCTTCTATGGACCCAGGCTGTGAGCCTCCTTCTTCCTCGTGTAACGCATTCTCATCGTCTGAAGATGCTGGATTGCTTCGCGCATCTCCTTCTTCCGATGTGTCCCGACGAGCTCCCGATCTCAAACCAGATCGAGACATGATGACATACAGCAAAAATACAAGCAAGTAAGAGCGGTTCTCCGGCGCCGAAGGACCAGTTGTTACGGACAGACACGCCCGTAACAAATAATTATTTTAGAATAGGGTGGATCACCGATTACTCGCCTGTCTGCTGTGCTCCGGGCGTCGTGACGTCACTGACGATGAGTCACAACTCGCTTCTAAATCTTGTTGATGATGATGATACTTTGGAAACACCGGAGAGCAACGCTACGATCGACGGTGTTTCTTCAGGGGTTTTAATTCACAACAATTTACACACAAGAAAATAAAAGCAAAGTTTTTGTTTCAGAAGGAAACCTAGCGAAAAACGGGCAGAGTGACGCTGTAAAAACTATTTGTCGCACAAACACGGCAACAAATATTTACTGGCACTAAGGCACTGAGAGCACTGTGATTTCGCTAGGTTTTCGCAGCCTTTTTATTTGGGTCCAGCCAAAATAACGGGAAAATAACTGCCAAAAAGGGATTACTGAGAGAGGGGATTTACATCTTTATTGTAGGCATCGGCGTAACGTGGTGGACCACGGAAGCTGTGCACTCGGCCTAGCGGAACGACCGCTGGGCGCCGGCGATACCGTGCATCGGCGGCGCATATCTCGCGGCGCGCGGATATTTTTTAAGATAAATCCGCTCTCTCATATCTCCCGCTAATGAATCATATGTCAAAATGTGCGTCTGACATGCCCGCATGTGGGTGTAATACGCAGATTACTGTCTGGGCATGTCAGCGCTTGCAAATCGCGTGCATGTGACAAAAAATGAAACTTTTTTATTTATGAAAATATCTAAATTATTAATATCGCATCAGGTAGCCCTTGTTTTTCTGAAGAAAATGACACCTCACACTTTGATTATTGAGCTCTCTAGCGATAGTGAATCTAAATTTAGCGCCGTACGAAAAAATGTACGGCGCGCTATCTCAAGTCACGAGCCGTGTGGGTGTCGGTTGTTACCTGCCCGTATCTCTATTGGTACAGAGATGCGGGCAAGTACACTGTAGCTGACCGCTCCGTAGGCGACTACCTGATTTTTAGTTTGCGATTTTATCTCAAAACAAAATTTAAAATATTTAATTAAGCGCGCCCGCGACCCGAGTGACTCATCGTGAGATTTTAATCTCTCTCCCTCGGCCGCGGTCGTCGGGACTCATTAACGGGACCCTCATTGACAGTTATATACATAATTAGCAAACACATATTCACAATTGTTCTTAAGCTATTTTGCCTTTACGGCCTGGACCCTATCCACGATTCAAGACATTTATTTTTAAATACTTAATATTATAACATATTTCAAAATTAAGCAAAAAAAAATATTTTTAATCTTCGATTTTTGATCCTGTGCGAACCAATGTGTCACATCATTTCGTCCATTGCTGAGAAATTTCAATCTTATATTGGTGCAACTTTCCCTGGTGGGTGTGTCTTCATTCTCCGTCTTTTTTTTAAATTTATTTGTTTTTTTGGTTTTCTTGGTTTTCTTACAGCCATATATTTAATAAATCTTAAAAAAAAACAATAATTGTTGTACAGAGTCTTGGGCCAATTACAAGAAAACACATATATAAAAGTATATTATACCAGGATCGATAAAAAAATAAGAATATATAACATGTCAAATAGTGAGTGTGTGTATTTGTGTGTTTATATGTGTCCGTGTGTGTATGCGTTTTTATGTGTTCGTGTGTGTGTTCACATGTGCGGGAAGAAAAATGTCATCGCGCGAGTTTATACGTAAGGGATTTTGTAAACTGCTCATAACTTAAATTTAAAATATCGAGATCTGCATAGGCAGTGTAATAGGCATCTAGAACTCTGTTAATAATACAGTTTTTAGCGTAGTTTGTTCTCCAATGATTTAAGTAGAAAAGGCGTGGTGCTCTTGTCCGTTTCTGCGGGACATTAAAGTGTATCGAATTTAAAATTTCAGGTGAATCCATGCGATTTTTGAGTATTTTGTAAAGGTATTTCATATCGCTTATCGTTCGCCTGTCTTCGAGAGTAGTTATCTTGTGGTACTTATATGCGTCGTCATAGTTATCGAAATGGACGTGATTTTTGAAATTAATTTTTCTATGATGCATACGACAGAGTAGACTGTATAACAACCTTTCTAGGTTATATTTTGTCTTATATAAATTTGGTATTTAACAAAACTCGTATTTTGTTCGGAATATGATTTACATTTTTTTTCTCATAAAATGTGAATTTTTTTATAACACACCTTCATAAAATATTTATATTTTTTATCTACTCTTATGTCACACTTAGACTATCTACATATTAGAAACAGTCTGTTTAAAAAAATATATGTTTATATTAGTAAAAAAAAAACGTTATATACAACCACTATTTATTAAATAATCAACATGTTTAGATTAATTTTTAATTTCAGAATTAAGAAAAAATGTTCAGTGAATTAAAAATTAATAAATTTGCGAATGCTTTTTGCGAAGATTTTGAAAAGAAAAAAGAATAATTAATTCTTAAATATTTGTTCAACTTACAGTTGAAGGACCCGTTGAAGGATCAATTGGCACGGAAACATATTGATGATTCAATAAATAGTATTTTTTTTTACTTAGTCATATAAATAATATCAACAAAAAGTTGTTTTATTGTTATTGAAGAAGAAAATACATTAAACCAAGAAAATGTCAAATACGGTTAATGAGGAATGTGGAAACATATCAACTAAAACTAAGCTATTGACAAAAATAGAAAAAAATAGACAAAAATAAAAAAAATAAAAACTAACATATTGACAAAAAGACAAAAAAAAGAGACAAAAAAAAAGATATTTGAAAATGATTATTTTCTAATAGTGACAGGATTATATTTGAAAACTGCTATTGAAGGCACTTTTATATGTTTAAGAAGCATTTTATAAAGAACAATTTAAATATATAAATGTTTTTTTTTTCTCAACCGCAAGAACATTCAAAAATATCAATTTCGGTAATCAAGATATATTATGGATGTCTCATAGAGACGAAGCTATTAGGAAAGGTTATATTATGAGGAAAAGTAGGTATGAAAGTTGGGTGTTCATAGGGCTTACGACCTATCGTAGGTCTGAGTTAAGCTATCACTTGACACAGTGTAACGCTCATCAGTTCCACCCGTAATAGACTACCACGTATATCAAATTTTTGAAGTTGTATATCCGAGTATGTTTAACTTGCACACCTTGTTTCGTATGTGAGTTGTATTTCTACTACCGCCACCTGCAGTCGAAAGCTATGTCATTACAATTTACTAGCATAGATGTCACCATTGGTGATGCCAGTGAAAACATTTTCAGAAAAGAGTTTAAAATGACTATCATAAAGCAGTAATAAATATAACATTTATGTCTCCCTCTCTCATACTCCTTTTATATAAACTCGTGCTTGCCGTCAACAAAAACTTTGGATCGATTTTTGACCCCTTTTCCGTGATCCAATCGAGCTGAAACTTGGCAAGTAGACTCGTGGCGACGATCAAGAAGATCTATCAAATTTTAGATAAAATAAAATAATAATTATAGCATAATTTCAGATTTTTAGAAATTTTATTGGTTTTTTCAAATTGGAATCATTAGAAAAATATGATAAGCAACGGCGGCCCGATAACGTCGCGGAATATTTTTTTAAATTTGAATTACTCCGTCGCTTCACTGCGAATGTCGAAAATCTAAATTGACTGACAAATGTTTTTAGAATTTAATCTTCAAAGCATGAAGTGTTTTATCAAAGCTCAAAACATCCGACATTTTAGAAATACATTTAATTACTGTAAGTTTAGTGTTACGTTATATGTTTTAATTCGTCATTAATTGTTGATATATTTTACAAAGAAATGGAGAATAATAAAAACTTGGTTTTTATGAGTTACTTTTTTATTCCTGTTAATTAAAACTCTGTTTAAACATTTGATATTCTACACTGTAGGCGAGTATCCACCATTCACCCCCCAAGGCAGGCTATTTGATAACATAAAAGTAAATAAAAACAGCTGCGATAAAAGCGATCGATATTATCTGTGAGGAACTGAGGTGGTATTCGCATGATTATTCTGAAATAATGTGAATATTGCCCACTCACCCCCTAAACCTTAAGCCCCCGCGCTGCCTTAAACCCTAAATCATTCCGCTGCTGAATACAAGATCAGGTTTTATGCTTTAATCTGCAGGGGAAAAAAAACAGCCTATACGCGAGGGGGGTGAAAAATAACTTTGCTGTTTAGTAATTCATCTACAATACCAATCGTAAATTTGATTAACAGAAGAAACGGCAGAATTTTCACATGCAGTCGAAGAAGAAAAAGAAGAGCCTTTGAATCATGATAAATATATATACCTAGGACTCAAGATAAAATGAACAAAGATAACCAAACAGCAGAATTGCCAAGACGAATAGGAATGAGCTGGGTTGCTTTTAGCAAACTCAAACATATCTTCGAGAACAAAGAGATCCCAATTAGCCTAAAAAGAAAAGTCTTTGAATCATGCATACTGCCAGTGATGACGTATGGATCGGAGACTATGGACCTTACAAAGAAAAGTGTAGAAAAGCTCAAATGCACGCAAGGATCCACGGAGAGATCCATACTTGGAGTAAGCCTAAGAAATTTAGAATTAGAAACGACGAAATTAGGCGCAGAACTAGATATCATGGATCGTGTAGCGAAGCTAAAATGGCAATGAGCAGGACAAGTTGCAAGACAGGCTACTACAAGATGGCCTCCCAGAGTTCTAAAATGGAGACCTTGGGAAAATAAAAGGGGCATCGGAAGACCTCAAAAGAGATGGGCCGATGATATTGTCGCTGTGGGGGAAAAGAAATGGCTACAATTTGCCAACAACAGGGAAGAATGGAAAAATAAGGAAGAGGCCTATATCCAGCAGTGGAAAGACGAAGGTTGATGAAGAAGAAGAAGAAGAAGTCGAAGACGAGTAATACATTCTGACACGTGTTACGTGAATAGACTGTTGACCTTGGAACTATACTTGTGCTGTAATTTTAATTTAATGTCCGCAGTTACCTATGTATATTTTGTGGAATATTTTCCACAATGTATCTAATTTCTAAACTTCTAATTTGTATTTTAATTTTTTTATCAATTATTAAGCATTGAAACAAGCAAAAACATAACAAATTATAAAATAGCTTTAGAGGTTGTTATACCACCTGAAATTTAGTTAAAAATTGCGTAAACCACCTCTGTGTAAAAAAGTTTTTTACACAGAGGTGGTTTATTTTTTATTATTGGAACTTATAAAGGTCTTTTGTTTTTTATTTTTCTAAATTTTTTTTATATATTATTTTTGAAGTTTTTGATAACACACAAATGTTGATTATTTTTAGAATTTGTTAATAAAACAAATCGCAATAATGGATACAATACAGAATTAATTGATAAAAATTTTAAAAATAATTAAAGAAAAATATAACTAGCCATTTTTTGAAATTCCCAGATAAATATAAATAATAATAATGATAATTGGCGAAGAATTTAATATATTAATACATTTTTGAATCAAATTTCAAAACATCTACTGAAAAATATTAGACCTGTATTTTATACAATACTAATATAGGAAAACCCTTTATAAATACAAAAGATAAAGAAAATATATTTAACAATTCAGGTGTTTATAAACTGTCGTGTAAAGATTGTACAGCGTGTTATATTGGAAAAACCGGTCGAAATTTCAATGTAAGAGTAAATGAGCATTTTAGATATCTGAATAATCATAGTTTTTCTGAATTTTCAAATCATTATTAGAAAATTTAGGACTTTCTATTTTACACATAAATAATTTTGGTCTGAAATTGAATAATTTAGAAATATTAGAAATTATTATGAATTATCAATTAAATTTAAATACTAGTCAAATTCTAAAAATTTTTACAAGAATTGTCCTAATCAAGAACTTCAGCAATAATATTTAATAAAAATTTTGATATTTTGACATTTTTAAAACACCCTATCGATTGGTAAGATGTAGGTATAATTAATAAAATATAAATGAATACACATAAATAATAAGATCAATTTTAAAAAATGTCAATCTACAAAGTTGCTTAATCAATAGAAAAAATAAATAGTTATTCCTTAAGAACCGAGATATAAAAGTACCATCATTTTTGACGGGTCAAAGTAAGTTTATAAATAATGCGATTTTGATAAATACGTTCATTTTTTGATCATTATCATATATTTCTAAAATCACCCTATTTCTACCTATTTTCAGGCTCCCGATGTAGAGTAACCCCTTAAAATATTTGATTTTCTGTTTCCCCGTCTTGCTTTATTTCTTAGCAGTGTATGGTTCAGTATCTCTGTCTGTCCACAGAGAGACAGAGATATAACTAAATTATTGATTATTGTATGTTGCAGTGACAAGATTTTATTACTCCCATTATTTTAACTCGTAGCGTCTGCTTATCTGTTGAAAAAAAAATGGATCGATTTTTAACGCTTTTCCTGTGATCCAATCGAGCTGAAACCTTGCAGGCAGACTCGTGGCGACATTAAAAAAATATCTATCTAATTTTCGTTCAATATTTATTTTATTATTATAGTAGAATTTTGGATTTTTCGAAATTTTAACGATTTATAGTGTTTAATTTTCGAGCCCGATGCGTGGAGCAGGCAAATAACCAGTTTCAATGATAAAGGGAGTATAATAAAAGCTTGGTTTTTGTGGGTTAGTTTTTTTATTAATGAATGCATATAAATTTTATTTAGTCATACAATAAATCAAATATATTTTTCATCGATTCCGATGTCAACGGGCAAAATACAAATTAAATACACGGCGTGGCACAAATACGACAGTCGGCTATCGTAATACGTTATTAAAAAACCGTTATGGTAAACGTATTTTATGAATAATACTGAAAAACAACGGATTAACCAAACTCTACCCTAACAGGTAAACAAACAAATCTGCGGCGCCTTCCTGACTCCAAAATAATGACTTCCAAAACATGACAACCTCGGTAAAATGCACGGATCTGCCTCCATATTTCACTTCGAGTCTTCACAAATCAAATGCCCCTTCTGCCTGAGTGATCTGGTTGAGTTTCCTGGCGCCTGTCCGGCTCTGGATTGCGGTGGACGATCCGCGACGCTGAAAAGGACGGCGACCTCGACAAAATGCGCAAAGACACTTCCAAGCGTAATCTCACGTCCAAGCGAGCGACAAGACCCTTTCTAGTGCGGGGTCAGGTTACGTTTGGACAGTCGTGCAGTAACTTAATCGAGGTCAGACAAGCCGCAAATGCGAAGAAAATAAGGTAAATGAAGATTAATACGGATGGTTGCTTCTTAATGGATTTCTCACTTACGAATTTTTCTTTTCAACCTTGTTGAAAATATTCCCGGTGTAAAAAATTTCAAAATTTTGCACCGCAAGTTTGAAAAATAAGTTCGCAGAAGTTATTCGCTATCTGAGATAGTCTCCCAATTTCGAGTGTCCCCCCACAGCATTTCTTCTGCCCAATGAATGTTAGGCTGAATAGTGTTAAAAAGCGTACTAAAGACATCTGGATATCATTGTGGAGTGATACAAGTGATCACAAGGGAAAGCGTTTAAAAAGGATACAGACTAACATTCCTAGCAAACCCTGGTTTAGTAATAAAAATCTCCATAATCTCTAGAATGAGAATTGGCCATTGTCTAGTAGCTGCTCATTTGTTCAGACTGAACATAGTGGAAAGTCCAATCTGCGAGTGTGGTTCGGAGGAGGAGACCCTTGATCACGTGTTTTTTGCCTGCACATTGCGGAACTATAATGCCTTTTACAATGAGCTGATCGAGGCTAAATTCCAACTCCCAACAAATATTTGTCATTTTCTTGCTATAAACTCGCCTAATCTGATAGCTATAATATCAAAATTCTTATCAGTAAATGACACAAATATATGATTTATTATAGCGTTTCTTAACAGTACCTCATTTATAACTTGCAAAATGGCACAAATCGCTCTTTAAGGGCGGATTGCCTTATTTTAAGAAGAAGAGAGATAGTCTTCGCCTATATTATCCCCTCATAAAGCACTTGATCCAATTTTTTTTCCTATTACAGCGTGGCTCTTTAGAGCATGCGTTGTAATCTGTTCCACCTGCACTCGTTGAGGCGATCGTCTAGCAGAGTGAGCAAATTTCACAATTTTTTCTCATATCTTCTCTTGCGTTTTTTATCATATTTTTGTAGGGAAATATCTCATTTTAAAATTTATTTATCAGGTTACATATATTTTAAATACAAATGTCTTGTTAAAATTTCAAATTAAATTATATAATTGATTAATAAATTACCAAACCTTCGATGTTTTAAAAATGAAGAAAATTGCTCCACTTTGTGGACCTTTTGTGACTGAATGGTTTGTGAGATGTCTTTTTTATTCAATAATATTACAATGTAAACGATTGTCTTAAATTTATTATAATTATCGCAAAATCTCTTAGTTTGTTTACTTGCAATTTATGTTTTAAAAAAATACTGTTTTTTTTACAATTTATTTTTTTCAACTCTTTTTACATGGTTGATAACTTTTTTACTTCAGTAGTCCAAAGAATAGATATCATAATTTTAAAATAAAAACAAAAAAAAATCAAAATCTTTGTCGATATTCCTGATTTTAGATATTTAATCAAGACGCAACGTATTAATGACACAATACGCAATGCCTTGATTAAATAGCTAAAATCTGAAATCGAGAATATATTTTTGATGTTTTTGTATTAATTTTAAAATAGTAATGTATATTCCTTTAATTTTTTAAAGAAAAAAAGTAATAAACTATCTAAAAAGGATTGAAAAAAACATACAAAAAATAAAAATATTTTTAAAAATTGTATTTTTTAAAACATAAATTACATGTAAACAAACTAAAAGATTTAGCAATAATTGTAATAAATTTAAGATAAATGTTTACTTTGTAATATTATTGAATAAAAATACATCTCAACAGGCCGTTCAGTCATAAAAGGCCCCACAGAGTGGAGCAATTTTCTTCATTTTTAAAACATCGAAGGTTTGGTAATTTATTAATCAATTATTATATAATTTAGTTTGTGACATTTTTACAAGATATTCGTATTTAAAAAATACGTAATAAGGAATGAATTTTGTGGGAATTGGTATTCATAAATAAGGAATAAATTTTTAAATGAGATATTTTTAAATGAGAATTTTTAAATTGAGAAATGTGGATATATCGTAAAATGTTAAGGATATGACTAGCACTATTGAAGTTTTACGTAGAGAAAATACAAACAGACTCAACACAGTAAAGCTCCGTAAATTTCATACTTTGGTCGTATAATGAAAGGCGAAAAGTAATCCATCCTTCAGCTCGTCATGAAGGGGAAGATTGAGGGACGCACAGGAGTCGGAAGGAGGAGGCATTCCTGGCTTCGAAACATCCGAGAGTGGACCGGGATAAGAAGCGTGGAAGAGCTGTTCCTGCCCGACGTCGATGATCGCCGACGTCGGGGGGACCCGACAGGGCTCATGAAGAAGAAGAAGAAGAAGAAGGACAAAGATATGTGGAGTTTTTGTGAATCGTATCTCATTTTAATAAAGTCACTATATGCATATTCCTTCAGTGAAACCGGATGGATTCTCATTTATTGTAGAATTGAGTTTCATGATTGAGTTAGTCTCTTTTGACTGCTTATTCCAAGGTTTTTGATACATTAGATGAATAGTATACTACCTAATTCGCATTGTTTATTAAATCACTATTAATAATCATGATTTTTCTGAATTTTCAAATCATTTATTAGAAAATGATCACAGTTTTGATAAAAATTTAGGACTTTCTATTTTACACATAAATAATTTTGGTCTGAAATTGAATAATTAAGAATCATTAGAAATAAGTAAAGCATGTAATAGTAAACAAAATATTATTAATAATCAATTAAATTTAACTACTAGCCCAATTCTAAAAAAAATTTCGATAATTGCGAGTAATCAAGAACTTCAGTATAATATTTAAAAATAATTAATCAAATAATTTAGAAAAACAAGAAACAAAAGACATTTCATTCTGATATTTTGACAGTTATACAACACCCTGACGATGGAAAGGTTCTTCTGAGACATGTTGGTGGAATTACTCATATTAAAAAAGTTGATTTTACAAATAAAATAATCAATATTTTTTTTTAATGTCCACCTACAATGTTGCTGAATCAATTGAAAAAAATATATTAAATGGTCCCATTGCATATACAACGAAAATGAGTATTTCACTTTATTATTGAATGTGCTAATAACAAAATGAAAGACAATTTACGTTTAAATAGTAAGTACTAAATAAGATATTACACTTTAAAGTTTCGAAAAATGCACTGCATATTTTGACATTTCATAGGCAATATATGAGGTTAGATTAGGTTATTAGGTTTGGTTTGGTTATGTTATTAGATTTGGTTAGGTTAGGTTATTAGGTTTGGTTTGTTTCATTTATATTACGATTATTTTAGTTAGATTAAATTAACAGGACGTTAAATTATATAGTGAAATACTTATTTTCATTGTATGAACAACGGGACCATATTCTTGGATTATTCCCTGACACAAATAAAAACGGAAGATAAATTTGAGAATTTTTATGAAATCCAATGATTGTGGGGAAAACGGTTTAGAACCCTCGAAGATGCTTCATCATAACTCGATCCACCTCTGCCATTTCATTTTGTGTGTTTCCAATTATGACTACCAATTCCCATAAAACACTGATGATCGATCAATTATACATTTTAACAATAGCCAACATTCGCAGGCTATAAATTTTGTGATTTCCGTTAAAATAAACGAGACCGGATCTGCGGAACAAAGCCTT
This sequence comes from Agrypnia vestita, assembly GCA_016648135.1. NCBI lineage: Eukaryota > Metazoa > Arthropoda > Insecta > Trichoptera > Phryganeidae > Agrypnia > Agrypnia vestita. Next base: position 348,302 of record JADDOH010024775.1, on the reverse strand, counting down.
CGCGATTCAACCCCCAGGCCTGAGAATTCCCATGAATTGGGTAAATATTAGATTTTTATGAATTTATGTTGCGGTGTGCCGGGGAGTCTCTAAAACAAGCTTTTACTATATCCACAAAGTCTACCGTTGGAGTATCTCTCAGGCCAAATTTAATATCATTTAAGGGATGGTTTTCAGTTTGAAAATCCGGGAAAACGAATTTGACAAATACAAAAATTAACCCATAAAAACCAAGCTTATATGATACTCCCTTTCTTTGTCAAATATAACAACAATTACAGACGAATTAAAACATATAACATAACACTAAACTTACAGTAATAAAATATATTTCTAAAATGTCCGATGTTTTGAGCTTTGATAAGACACTTCATGCTTTGAAGATTAGATTCTAAAAACATTTGTCAGTCAATTTAGATTTTCGATATTCGTAGTGAAGTACCTATTATGTATACCGACGGAGTAATTCAAATTTAGTTTACTTTAAAAAATTTCAAAATAATTTGTTAATGAAAAATATTAACCAATGTTCCAAGGTTTTCACGGCCACACAGAATCTTCTAGGGTATTACCTTTCTGGACGACGTTTCAGCCGCTCAGCCAACACATCAGCCCTGATGATGAACCCTGCAATGGCATCCGAAACGTTGGCTAAAAAACTGTTTTTTTAGCCAATGTTTGCCGAAAACAATGATAATAATACAATATTTTATATGTGCAATTGTTGCGTTAGTTAAAAAACGAATTTAAATGAATTTTTTGATGTCTCAAGAGAGTCTCTGTCTCTCAGTTACTACCTACCTAGATATATATAAATACTTGTTCTAAGGTAGGTAGCTTTTTTTATTCATCATACCATTTAACATTTAAGAGTAAGAATAGTAAAAGTAATTTAATTAAGAATAAAAAAGTAATTTTAATGTAAATTTAAAAATTAAATAAATAAAAATAGCTTTGTTATACTCCATCCTTCGGCTCGTCATGAAGGGGAAGATTGAGGGTCGCAGAGGGGTCGGAAGGAGGCGGCATTCCTGGCTTCGAAACATCCGAGAGTGGACCGGGATAAGAAGCGTGGAAGAGCTGTTCCACACTGCTCTGGATAGGGAAACTTTCTCCCAGATGATCGCCGACGTCGGGGGGACCCGACAGGGCACATGAAGAAGAAGATACACCACTTATATTTATTAAAAATCCAACCAGGTTTCGCTACCACCGTAGTTTCTTCAGGGATCTTAACTGTCTAAACATACAAAAGACTGTATATATATAAGTGGTGTATAACAAAGTTATTTTTATTTATTTAATTATAATGTATCACCACCAAGTGTTTGCTTCCTTTGAAAATTTAAATTTCAAAAGTATTAGCTACAAAAAAATAATAACATTAGTCTGCTAGTGAATAAATATATTTGGATAAATTGTTTAATGCGAAACACTGAATCGTTGATGTAATCGAGTTCCGTGCCCGGTAATGTATTATTCAAATGTCATTGTTGATCTGCACCAAATCAAGGCATTGTGTATTTTGCGCGTAGGGGGTAGTTTGTAGGGCTGCCGCCAGGCAATGCGACAAATGCCACCCGCATTTTATATTGACGAACTGAATTATTTATCAATTAAAATTTGCGGTAATTCATCATAAATTATTTTATCAAAGCTTTGGAATTTTAAATCCGCCCGACATGGGCAAATTACATTTATTGAATCAGTCACTTTGTGGTGAATCACTATTATTTTAATTTACAATACACGATTGACATTTTATATATTTTTTCAATATTCAAGTTTGTCAATTTTATTGAGATGAAACTAGTCTACAAATAAAGGCGTTCCTATAAAAAGGGTCTATAGAGTAAATCAGGTCAAAAAGTGATTTTATTATTTTAAAATAATCCATATGACAGTATGCAACATGTGCGGTATTTATTTTCCATGATTTCAATTCAATCTTGACGAAATTCGACCTCAAAAGTTAGAAAGCCAACGTGGGAAAAGAGTCTATATTCCTCCGAATTCATCTGGTAGGAACAAATGTGACGGATGCAGACAGTTCCAAGATGTCACTGGGATTGCTTAATAACATAAAAAACAAAGAAAACACAAATAAAAGGCAAGTGAATTTTAGAAAATGAAAAAATCGGAGATTCTGGTGAATTTCCAAGAATTGAAAATTAAGGATATGTTGAGATCAGCGAAGGATCGAGATCGCTTAGAAACAGACGGTGTATATAGGCTCGATTGTCAAGACTGCGATAAAGTATACGTGGGGCAAACGGCGCGTACCATTTCCAAAAGGGTCAACGAGCACAAACGGGCATGCAAACTCGGTCATCCAGAAAAATCAGCATTGGCTGAGCATTTTCTGGATACCGGCCATCATTTTGCATTCGAACCGAAAACCCTTGGAAAGCCTAAGAGTCACCATGCGCGTCTTATCAAGGAAGCACTAGAAATCTACAAGCATCCGATAAACATTAATAGAGATGATGGTCTCAAATTAAAAACATCTTGGTATCCGGCGCTTCAAAGTCATTCTCGTCGCAGACTCCGCAGAGATAGTGATCAGACAACAGATAAATCATACATACAACACAATACAAACACATCATGACTTCGGCACGGTATTGCAAGCCGATACTTAACCACAACACCAACATTCAAGACAACACATCAGCCCTGATGATGGACCCTGCAATGGAATCCGAAACGTCGGCCCGAAAGGTCGTAACAACACGGCACAATACCCCAGTAAACACAAACTTGAAGATTCTGAGTTGCCGTGAAAACCTAAGAACATTATTTTTCCTTTTTATCTATTTATCCTTTTTAAATAAATATATCATCTACTATTACTTATATGATTCCTATAGTATAAATATCTTTCAATAGTGTCGAATCTTTTCAAAATAAAATTTCAACTGTACTTAAATGCAAATTTCGCAAGTGTGTGTCTTGTGCCGTTGCATTTTCAGGGAGGAGCCTGCATTTCACACACATTCACCATTAACACTTGCATGTGTGCATGTTAACAGTGAATCATGCTCGACGTGACGTCACGCCTCGCTTGAGCGCGCTGCTGAATCTGTTCACCGAATAAACGGTCCATTTGGTAAACTACTATTGTTCAATCAGCCAATCAGAAGAGATGCATCTCCGAGCATACAGAAGAATATAAATGCATCTACGGCGTCCGCATTTGATTCTAGCAACGGATTGAGCAGATTCGTATACCTACGGGGTCCAGCAGTGCTCTAATTACAAAAAAATGCCACCAAAAACAAATTGATAAAATAAATGATAAAAATTTAGTACTTTCTTTCTTCCACATAAATAGTGTTGGTCTGAAATTGAATAATTTAGAATCATTAGAAATTAGTAAAGCGTGTAATAGTAAACAAAATATTATTAATAATCAATTAAATTTAACTACTAGCCCAATTCTAAAAAAATTCCAATAATTACGAATAATCAAGAACTTCAGTACCTAATAATATTTTAAAATAATTTTTCAAATAATTTAGAAAAACAAGAAACAAAAGACATTTTAATCTGATATTTTGACAGTTAAACAACACCCTGACGATGGAAAGGTTCTTCTGAAACATGTTGGTGTAATTAATCAAATAAAAGAAGTAGATATACACAAAGAATTCAATCAATATTTTTTTTAAATGCAAATCTACAATGTTGCTGAATCAATTGAATTTTTAATTTTTTTTTAATACTATATTAATAAAAATGAACTTGCTTTTCACCACTTTTGTATTTAAAAATATCAACATGTTTCAATACAAAAGTGGGAAAAACCAAGTTCATTTTTATTAATTATATTAATAATGTCACCACAAAATTACTTTGCTGTTTAAAACTGACTGTAGCGTAGATTCAATACTAAAAAATGGATCACTGAGATTTAGGATGAGAAAAGATTTAAGAAGAACAAGCTAATAACTAAAAAATGGATCACTAAGATGCTTGGGTGACGTGAAAAAAATTAATCACTTAAAAAATATATAAACCAGAATTCACTCATCAATGTATAGATGATAGTAATTTTAGACAAATATTTGTTGATGATATTTGAGAAGCGCGAGGTTTATAAACCTCCTAGAATAATGTTATCAGGGTAGGGAAATAAAGTGATATCGATCTTCATGGTTATTTAATGGGCAGCGGACCATGGGGATAGCCTCCCCTGGCGTTCCAGACACCCCCAGAGCCGGGAGCGCCATCCAGCGGCAGGATTTTGATGGTGAAATGTGACCACAGTTGGGATATTGGGCAGACGTATAATCAGGATCATAATTTCGTTATTTGATATTACCCTGGACCCCGAACCCTACGTCCAGAAGTAGTGAACCTTTTTAGCGATCTGAAATTTCGTCATATTTTTTTGTAAAAACTTATTATTTGTATGACTCATTACCTACTTGTATACCTACATTTTTTTTTAAATAGAGATGTGAACACGGAAAATAGGACTAACTTGCTAGTCTGAAGTGAGGTTCGAACCCCCGACCTTTGGATCACGAGGCCAGTGTATTAACCACAAGGCCAACAAGCTATTCATTGAAACACGATTTTAATGTAAACGTATATATGGGGGGAAAATTACTATTTTTGTAACATATTATTATAATATTGTTACGTGTCGTGGCACGGTCGAAATGAAATGAAAAAACGTATTTCGTAATTTATCACTCGTAAAATAAACTTTTATTATCGCTTCAACATTTTATCTGATATTTTACATTGATGGAAACCATATACTGGTTTCTAACTAAAAGAAGCGCTTCGCTTTTGTTTCATTACTGCGGTAAGAACTTTTCTAAAATCTTCGCTTTCGAATTATCTGTTATTTCACGACTGAGCACACCGGCCTTCGCTTGTTTTCGTCAGTCAAACGTCAATGGAAGTCAATATAGTAACATGTCGTCGCTGTATATATAATAAATCCAATGTGCCGTTTAGTACATTCTGAGATGAACGAATCGATTTGTCAATTTTTAATATAAATAATGGAGGTATACCGAGAAGAACATTGCCGTTTATCTGGAAAGTCTGCCTAGTAATTATTAAAAATATTTTTAATAAATCTAGTCCGTGCAATAATTTTTCAAAACAGTTTTATTCGTTTATCTCAGAATGCACTAAAACGTCACATAGGATTAATTATATATACAACGACGATGTGTATTATGATAATAATAGAGATAGAAATAATAAATTATTCATTATATATTGGGATGAATACGATAATGATGATAATAATAAAAAATCGGGAGTTTGTTTCTTTATTTTTAATGTTAATATTCATTTTCATTCATGTTAAACCTTTTTAAAGTATAATATTTGAAGTAAGAAGCATTTAAGCATGTTTAAATATCAATAACTATTCTAAACTTTCTAAACAACTGGAGGAAATATTTATATTATTTTTTTGTTATTTTTATATAAATTAATAAAATTAAACATTTAAAATAAGGAAACAATTTATTCTACTATGTCTGAGAGTCAGAGACTCGTGTATAGAGGAGAATTGCAGGTGTAAAGTATAAACATGTTAAAGTATAATCTAAGTTGTACAAAATATAATTGAATGTATAACAATGATTATATACAAATAAATATTATATTAGTAAGAAGTAGTAGTAGCCTTAAATTCTGTTTTTTTAATGATAATATTGGGGTGGAGGGTGAAATTTGTTGTTAACTGACATTTTCTAATAGTTTCATGATCACATATTGTGCGTCTAGTAGGTGTTCTTATACACGTTTTTTGGTTTCAATTTTAAATATATTCTGATTTATTATTTTTTTGATTGTTAGGGGAAGATTATTAATGAATTTAATACCAATAAAACTAAAATGATTTTGGGTAGTGGTAAAATGAAATTTTGGTATGTTAAGCGCATATCTAAAAATTTTTGTTTCGATATTGATAATGGTTTGCAAATTTTACATACAAATGATATAGGATTAACCCTAGAAGCCTAATCTACGCCTGCGAGGCGTACACGAAATCGAAAATTCTCTATCTCTTTCTAACGGGTGAAGTTAGCGCCTCATGCTTTTTAACCAACTCAGTAGCTTACGAAAGCTTGCAGGTGGTACCTGTGTTGGTAAGATAAGTACCGTCATTTTTTACTTATTGACCTACAACACACCTGCGAGACGTATGTTTAGGCTTTGTGTAACTTTGGACTAAGATTGTGTGATTTTACTTTCGTTAGTTTTTTGTACATTTTACGTTAATCTCGGCATTGTTTTAGATAGATTACACAGTGACGATATTTCGGCAATCTTAAACGAAGAAGACAATCTTTCTCTAGGAGAATCAGCTTCTAAAGACGAGGACAACCAGGTTGTGGACGACGTTGAAAGCGATGATGAGAATAATTATGTTACTGAAGAGGTTTTCATTTTACAAGAATGCCGCATGTGTAATGAACTTCAGGCAGGAAAACCTGAGCCCAAAAAACGTAAATACTGCACTTTTTGCTCTTACAAAAAAAAGAGAATGTCAAAATTAGTGTGCTTTAAGTGCAAAAAGTCAGTATGTTGCGAACACAAAGTTGATGTCTGTGTAGATTGCGCTTAATTTATAGCTAGTCATTAAAAATCTGATTACTTTTAATGTATGTCCTAAGAATAAGTAATTAATGCTAAAAAAATATTAAATTTAAAAAAATATATATATGTTTCAGTTAATATCTGAGAAGTTGACTTTTTAAGTTTGAATATAAGCGTATTTTTTTATTTTGTTGTAATAATAACCGTGATTATAGTTTTCATTGATAAATCTGTGTTTAATTATTAGTTAATATCCCCACCTTCAACTTCCTTCGAAAAATATGACATAAATAGATATATTTTAGCCTACATGTTGTCATTTATATATGTACGCCTCTGAGACGTATGTTAAGGCTTTATGTACCTCCAAGATAGATTAGGCTTCTAGGGTTAATTGGATAAAATAAATTTTTTATAAATTAGAAAAAGTGTTAAAAGCAAAGCAAATTACAGGGCCGTTGAGGCAGAATTTTGAATTTGTTTTTAATTATTCATCTCCCATATATTTATTTTTTATTTTGTGAACGTCATTTCTTCGATTTTTATTTTTTTATATTCGTCGTATCCTGATAATTGAAAATACTATTGGTCCTTAAATCTTTGATAATTTAACAAACGTTTTCTTGTTAATTAAAAAAATTATTTATGTTTTGATCATGAATAAATTTTGTGCTTCTTTCGGTCAGTGGTCTAATTTACATATTTTAACATTCCTAGATAGATTTTTATTCTCATTCGAAAAAATGTTAATAAAATTAGATACCCAAATTCTCCTTAACGGAAAACTGAACTCCGGTATCTTGCTACGTTATAGGCGGGGAGACGAACCGAAACTAAACTTATTACCCTTTTTTTTAAACAAAACTAAAATCAGTGTGCATCCATATTTACTACACAGTGCAAGATAACTTTTCCAGGGAATGAAGATAATTGAAGAACCTGGAATTTTGGGAGTGCTGTAATGTGACAGACATCTGAAAGAATTTTGTAGCAAAGAGGCTGCAGTGGTTAAAGAAACCAACAGCATCGATACTGAGGGGAAGATCAATGTTGAGATAGGTAGAACATGTCAAGATTATGATAGACCTGCAAGAAGTAGGCGAATGCTCATAAGACTAGACCACAATGGCAACTTCAAGGGATAGATGGCGCTATACTGTAACAAATAGTCATGAAGTTAACAGCTTAAGAAGGATAATACTTCTCAAAGTACCGCATAAACCATAATATCTAAAACACACTGTGTAAATAAGTTATCTCAAGGAATATGTAGAGACGAAATATTACGTCATAAGAGGGGTGAGTATTTGATTACATAAGTTATTAAATAATAATATCTCGCCTTGCTTTAAATACGCAAAACCGTGAATTTGTCTTTTGTTAAATAAACAACGCGGTAATGCGCGTCGCCTCCATTAGAAATTAATATCCTTATTGAAAAGCCATGAGCACAAACCCCCAGGAACACATTTGTGTAATTAGAATATAATCTCCCTTTCGGTTCCGGGGTGAAATAAATGTTAATGAGGATCCTTTACACACAACCTCTGGTTTAACTCCTGGCAATTTTCTCCTGCAAGGAGGTTCAGATTATGGGGAAGAATTTGTTTGACGAACAATTAAAAGGTGAACGAATCACTTGATCTGAAAATCATGAACTGTAAATCTACCACAGGGTCGCGCTGGTTAATAAATTCAAAAAAAAAATTACTAAGGTATCTTCAGTGTTATTTTATTATAATATTAAAAATACTTGCCGTTAATTAATATTAATTCTGCAACTTTGCAACAAGCATTGCAACGAGTTAATTAATATACACGGGGATAATCTAATGATTCAACTAAAATTGCAAGAAAAAGCTCCTCACTAGACTGGCCATTGCTTGATTGGGTTATTTTTCATAATATTATATTTTGTCAGGGGATCTTATTAAAATAAGTCTTTTCCTTGCTCTATGAGACTTAAAATCCAATTCCTTCCAAACAGGTGTTGCATTTCAGAGATATTTAAATTGAAGTTTCTGGATTCAAATTGCTTTAAATATACAAATTCATTCGTAAATCAAGCAATCCAGCTTGTTTTGAAAATTCTTTTATTGATCCACATATCAAATAATTAATGTACCTACCTTTTCATGTATTTGTTTTGTGTCCATACTTTCAAACCATATAGGTAGTAATGCCGAAACCATCTGACCACTCGCATTTGTTATCCAACGTTGAAATCACGACTAAAACATCATATTTATAATTCTAGTGTTTTTAAAATTATTATCTATTATTTTAAAATTATATTTCTTTGACATCGGTTTCATTCGAAAGAAAACTAACCCATAAATACCAAGTTTTTATTTTATTCCCTTTCTTTGTAAATTAAGTTTACCATCATGTAATAATTGATTGACTGAAAATGAAACATGTCAAGACAAATATCTATGTCAAAAACCTCTAAAAATGTCTCTTTAATATTTGATTTCTTCCCAAAAAACCGAAGTGTGCTATGTGTGAACCAATTGTCATAAATTTACGAAATTCGTAGTGAAGTACCTGTTATACTTACCGACGGAGTAATTCGAATTTTAAATATTCCGTGACGTTATGGGGCCGCCGGTGCCTTTGTTAGTAATCAAACTTTGAAAAAACAATTAAAATTTCTAAAAATCCAAAATAATACTATAATTATAATTATTTTTTTAACGAAAATTTGATAGATCTTTTTGATCGTCGCCACGAGTCAGCTTGCAAATTTTCGGCTCGATTGGATCACGGGAAAAGAGTTAAAAGTCGATCCACAGTTTTCGTCAAGACAGCAAGCAGACGCCACGAGTTAAAAGAAAAGAAGTAAAAACGACAAAATAAAAACATAAATATTTACCAGTTCCAAGGGCTTTCACCAAACGATGGTCAAATCAATACATCGTTCCGCCACATCCAACATGGACCGCAGTCCAGAGGGTGTCAGTAATGGATCCATAACGAATATTAATTGCACCGCAGAAGCAAATGAATAGAGTCGAAGAACAAAAGCATTTCGGACACTGGAATGCCAGGCGGGAAATGTGAAAAACAAAGATACTGCGGTATCCATTATATTATAGAAGTCAGCACTAAACACACCAGGTGTTAAAATCATCGTAGTTTTCAACAAAATTCTCTTAACTCCTGTCGGTCTGTGTCGGTGGTGTAACGTAGGTCTACATGTCATAGAAAATATTCAATATCTACCTTATTTACAAAAAATAAAACGTCACATTTTTTGTCATCATCGAATAGACATTTTCACAACAAAATGACTAAATTAAACTGTTACAAATGTACGGATTTTTTAATTAAAAAATATTTATTCATTACTCTCGTATTTTCGGCCAGTGCGTAAAAGAGAGCAGAATATTGCACGTCGCAGTTAAATCGAGCTAGAAAGAGCACGACAATACCACACATTTCATGAAAGACAGAGATGGCGGTTGCTTGGGTTTCGGTGAAAGAGAAAACGTAGAGCCGCGTAACACGTGTTAGACAAAGACGGATTGCAGTCGCCGCGTCGTTGAATTTAGTTGGTAATGATACGTCGGCACGAGCGCACGTAAATTCGAAACATGATTTATGAAAAATGCAAATATGTATGTTTACCTTAAATAAATATATAAAGAAACCTTTAAAAAGTCTTATCTGTATTGAAAATATATATTTTTCCACATATTAAAAGTTATGTCGATTTTTAATCATGTAACACTGTGTTACACCACCGTTCCCGAAGGTATTTTTTAGCAGTCTTTTAAGAGTTAAAATAAATATCTTCTTCTTCTTGTTCAACTTTATTTAGAATCAAGAGTCTGTTTGTGTGGGAGTTTCCTCTTGAGATGCTGAATTCCAGCTATCTCTCCATCGCTTGGGGGTCTCCCTAGTGGACGTGGTCCATCTGGTACGCCACGCAGAGCTATGTACGGTAATTTTGTACTCATTCTATGTACGTGACCACTTCTTGAACCTCACAGACCTGCCGGATTGCTGTATTTCTCACACGATTATGCAGAATCTTCCCAGCAATCTCACGCAGCGTTCTCATTTCAGTTGTTCTTGGCATGATCTTTGTCTTGACAGTGTCTGTCCTCGCTTCAATACCATATGTGAGAATAGGTCTGATATATGTCTTGTTACTGCTTGCTATCTGTTCTCTTATCTTTTTTCCTCCATACGTTATCAGCTCTCTGGTAGAATAAATGTCATGGTGGAGAAATTATAAGGAAATGAAAGAGGAGGCAAGCCTTCGTTAATGAACAATTTACAGGCCACAAAAGAAAACCTTCAACCATCAAGCGTCCAAAGCATTCCCCGGCCACATTATAAGATGAGCCAAACGCGAAGTGCTCTGCTTGATAACGATGAGCGTAATAGGGGAAGAATTGCATCGATTGATTAGAAAAGGGTATCATGATTTGATGAAGCTAAGACAGTAGATTGGACTCATGCAGAAGAATTGTACAGTAGAACAGATGACTTAGTAGAATGCACAAGAAGCCTATAAAAGCCTGTAAACATTGACAACCTGGAATTGGGGAGACTTGACTCGCATCTCTTATTACTTGGTCCGTATTTCGGGCCGTGATGAGCAAAGTGATTGATACGCACTCGTGGTCAATTTCCACTTTTCAGAGGGCAGATCCCCGGCTACGATCGCCGCTCTGACGTGCTATCAAACAATTTGGGGAGCGATGATCACTAAGGGGATGGTGGTGGGAAAATTTAAATGAAAAAAATTTCGAAAAAAAAAAGTTCGAAGCGTACATGTATTTACATAATTGAAATTTGAAATTAACCGTTAAATCTAACCTTATTATCTAACCTTATTTCTACCTTTCTATCGTCGTGAACGTGGCGACGTCCTGGTCCGGCGACGCGACGCTGTACGCATCACGGAGCGACGTCGCCGCGCGATTCCCTCGCGCTTCTGCTCCAGCGACGCCGAAGTTGACGCATGGCGTGAGGCCCATCTCACGCTGGTCTTCTTCTGCGCTGGTGGCGGGGCTGGTTATCGCCCTGATAACCAGCTGACCATCTCCAATGGTCTTCGACTCCGCCCTTGTCCTCTTCTTCCTCGTCCGTAACAGCGGCCACGTCAGGCTACATCAATCCACCTGACGCCGCTGTTGGTGGACTCCAGTCGTCCTTCTCAGCCTGCTCGACTGTCGCTCTGACTAGCCGAGATCTCGTCCCTCTCTCTTCTCGGCACTCCTTCCGCGGTTCACTTAATCGAGGGTCGGCCGACAGCCACCTCATCGCTGCCGGCCGACGCCGTATTTCACATCACCACTCCAATACTGTCTCACTAAACTGCCAAGTCCCAACTGCTTGTGGGAGTGGCCACGCAGGGTTTTTATACATTTCAACGTTTTGGCCACTTTCCTCCTGTCCAACCCTTAATTCTTATTCGTTAGGCCTAATTTTTGGTTACGCCTCTTAATATTAACTGTTCGAAGAATATTTTTTCTTCTTCTGTATGAAGGCTTGAACTTTGTGGTGACATTATTATTAAAATAAAACACAAATCACTTAACATTCCAAATGACCCATAATAATCAACACCTCGAACCCCCCCCTCCCCTCACCAACCCCCTCAACCGCTCCTTCACCGTAACATATTTGCTTGTTTCAACTTTTAAGATTAGTACACAATAATCCTGATGAAGAGAACATTGTTCTCGAAACATGTAGATTTTTTAATCTAATATAGTGGTGAAAACAAAGTGATTTGTGTTTTATTTTAATTTCTTAATATTATTTTACTTAATTAATCTTAACTAACAAGAAATAAAAATCTTAAAATTAATATCACTTATAAATAATTTTTACATACAATTAATTACATTAACAATTAATTTATTAACACACAACATCAAATTATTATTAATATACTGTAACGTATCTACCTGTACACCTAAGCTAAATACCTAGCTATAAAGTTTAATAATGTAAGTTTTACGAAAAGCCCAAAGCTTGAGACTTTAAGCTACCGCATCGAGCTTCATTACAACTTTTGTGACTTTAAGCACACACTTTATGCTTTAAGCTACTAGATAAAAACTTAAGTCGAACTTAGAACTTCGGAAGTATATTTACATGAAAGCTAATATTATTATTTTTTTTTGTTAAGAATTTATATTTTCAAAATTGGCCAGTCGTGATCTATCTAGTGGTTAGGAAAATTCCCCCTCCGTTGTGTCCGTAGCTATCCAAAATTCTTTTGATATGTGGTGAGATTCGTATTCTTATTAACGCGACTAGACTAATATAGATCGAATTCTTACCTAACTATGGAAATAACAAACGCACGTAACTAATCCGTACTCGTCCTTCTAGAAACCGCTCTAGAATTCTACAGTTTCGCCTATATGAGAGATAGCCGATATCGTCCACGTCCGGAGTCGGCCTAAAAGCCAATTATATGCGGCGTAGCCGAGGAATAAACGCTAGTAGCAAAACTCCCTTACATTGAACCGCCATAACTATAATACCACCGGGGTTAAAATACTGTAATATAAAACAATACAATCGTTGCCAAGTTAACGGCATACGCTAAAGATTCCGCCCGCAGTGATTATCAACATCTCATAGTAGCAACTTAGAACAGTGTCAGCACAACCACATGCGGCACCCATTTATGACAGATTTACAAGATTTAATAGCATACGTTATATTCAAAACACAAGTAAGAAACCTACCGATAGCGCGTCCCACGTTGTCCGATCTGCTCAATCTGTTCATAGTACATAGTAGAGGAAGACAAACATATTTATATTCACAACAACTAGGCGCAACAGAGGCTCAGGGCAAGTTTTGTCTGACATTATCGCAGCCCGAGATTCTAAGGGAATGGAAGATACAGATTTGTAAGTGAAATTTAAGAAGTGTCTAACCACTTCTGTTCAAACGTGGATTCTAGATGCCCCCCCCCCCCTGTAGGGGGAGGGGGATGCGGCCCCAGAGCATCGCCGCATCCGGTGGTTAACTCCTGTTTAGACATAACCTCCCACACTAAGCTGCAGACCAAAATCAAGCCGAGACTCTATTGCTCCTGCTGGAATCCCCCGAAGTCCTCGCTTCCCGGCGACAAACATATCAGTAAGAAATCCCGCGTCTGATATTAAGGTTTGTATATTATCCCGCGGGGCAGTCAAATTGACTGGTGTATAATGATGAGGATCCCACGTTGCGGCTACATGAGCCGGATTATTATGATGTTTACTGCTGATTAAAGGGCTGAATGAACTAACTGGGTGACTGGAAAAGACTCTCCCTTGAGCGCGTCAGTCAGAGCCATGTTAGCATCGCCAAATATAGTTGATGTGATTGATCCCACGGTGTAGTCTTATTGACTAGAGATATTAAATGATGGTAAAACAGCATGATTATTACAGTTGATTGTGTAATTCCTGATATGTTTCTCGCTGGCCGGGAAAGGAGAACCCCGAAGGTCTCTGTATACAGCAAGTTAGAAAAGGTGGTGAATGATGAGTATGATGGTGTTAGTAATGTCATCGCGCGCCTGAATGCGGTCCCGATCATAAAAATTGATTGTTAAACTGCTAACAGATCTCGTTCATTAAAGCGGCCCCGAGCATAAGTATTGACTGTCGACCTGCTACCTGCATCTTATAATTTCTCGTTCATGAGGAACGTCCTATCTCGTCCTTGAGTACGGAGTTATTACATTCACATACATTCATAACCAGAGCCCGAGCTCGTCGAGCCAAGGGGAGTGAAAGAACGTAGGGGCTTCTTCCCTCCGGCTGTGTTTGAGGCACGACGCTCTGGTCCGATTCGAAATGCTTCACCTTTGCTTGACTGAACACATTTTAACTGTGTGGAGGCTTTGCGCAATTCTACTTAGACCCACCCAGAGTGTCTCCGCAGTCCCGTTCATCCCCTGGACCGAGAACACGCACCCCGTCATTTGATCCCAGTTACATACAACTATCTGTATCGCGAGTGTATCCCTTTCTTCGATCCCCTTCATTTGCTTCTCATAGTTGCTCGTCCATGCGGAACGCCCTGTCTCGTACGTTGATGAGGTCCCGAACGAAGGTTTTGATTGAGGTACGGCTACCTGAGTCTTTTAGCTGACATTCATGAACATTCATATCCGGAATTCGAGCGCGTCAGGCCAAGGGGAGTGAAAGAACGTAGGGGCTTCTTCCCTCCGGCTGTGTTTGAGGCACGACGCTCTGGTCCGATTCGAAATGCTTCACCTTTGCTTGACTGAACACATTTTAACTGTGTGGAGGCTTTGCGCAATTCTACTTAGACCCACCCAGAGTGTCTCCGCAGTCCCGTTCATCCCCTGGACCGAGAACACGCACCCCGTCATTTGATCCCAGTTACATACAACTATCTGTATCGCGAGTGTATCTCTTTCTTCAATCCCCTTCATTTGCTTCTCATAGTTGCTCGTCCATGCGGAACGCCCTGTCTCGTACGTTGATGAGGTCCCGAACGAAGGTTTCGATTGAGGTACGGCTACCTGAGTCTTTTAGCTGACATTCATGAACATTCATATCCGGAATTCGAGCTCGTCGGGCCAAGGGAGTGAAAGAACGTAGGGGCTTCTTCCCTCCGGCTGTGTTTGAGGCACGACGCTCTGGTCCGATTCGAAATGCTTCACCTTTGCTTGACTGAACACATTTTAACTGTGTGGAGGCTTTGCGCAATTCTACTTAGACCCACCCAGAGTGTCTCCGCAGTCCCGTTCATCCCCTGGACCGAGAACACGCACCCCGTCATTTGATCCCAGTTACATACAACTATCTGTATCGCGAGTGTATCTCTTTCTTCAATCCCCTTCACTATTCCATTTATACAACAATCACGTGACTAACCTCGAGAGTCTAGCACCGGTAATAAGATCTCATTATGCTACGTTGGAAGTTAACATTGCATAACCGGACGGAATGCCTATTTCCCGCGATCATATTCAATTTGTAAAACGCAATAATATGTATTTATATATGTTAGTAAAACGTTTGAAATGCAGAATGCACGTATGATGACCTCGCTTCTATCCTAAAGATAATTAAGATATAATCCCGACGTTACGTCCCGACATCAGTACTAATTTGTTTCCGCGTCCGTTACCGTCGAACTCTGAACCCACGTAATGAAATGAATAGTGACCATGAGACAATGACAAATTATATAGCACGAACATTCCATTTGATACACATAAGAAAACATCAGGAATAAATAATATCAAAGGTTCTTATCTTAGTTCTGTAGTTGGTCTGCTTCTGAGATGGCATCCTGATCCGAAGTAATATAACTCTCCAAAATTGAGCAATTACCAGCGCCTGTGTAGCCCTTCATTTCCCTTGTATATATATTTTAATATCAGCGCCTGTAAAACTGTATTAGATCCTAGAAACAAGAAAACTATTCCCTCTACGCCGAGCACATACAGAACATAAACCCCTTCAATCTAGTTCATCCACGGTTATGCAAAAAGGCGAAAGAATAGTAATAGTAAAAGGTCCTTAACTGACAGAAGTTGAAGTTCTCTGCAAACTGCCCATATCCTCTAGTGGCGCCTGTGTTTTCCAATAACAACTTTCCAGTCATGTATTTAACATAACGTCCTCCTTGTGTGTATGTGTGCTGCAATATCTGTCATCCAGTTAGTGATTCCCAAAATAGTGTTTTCCTTGTATATATATATATATTTCAATATCAGCACCTGTAAAACTGTATTAGATCCTAGAAACAAGAAAACTATTCCCTCTACGCCGAGCACATGCAGAACATAAACCCCCTCAATCTAGTTCATCCACGGTTAAGAAAAAGGCGAAAGAATAGTAATAGTAAAAGGTCCCAACAGAAGTTGAAGTTCTCTGTAAACTGTCCATATCCTCTAGCTGCGCCTGTGTTTTCCAATAACAACCTTCCAGTCATGTATTTAACATAACGTCCTCCTTGTGTGTATGTGTGCTGCAATATCTGTCATCCAGTTAGTGATTCCCAAAATAGTGTTTTCCTTGTATATATATATATATATATATATTTCAATATCAGCACCTGTAAAACTGTATTAGATCCTAGAAACAAGAAAACTATTCCCTCTACGCCGAGCACATGCAGAACATAAACCCCTTCAAACTAGTTCATCTACGCCGTACAATGATATCACATGCAGACACAAACGATATAATTACAAGTATGCTTGCGTTCTCCCCCACCTTGGTGGAAATATTCGCATTCGTATTCACCGAATAGTAGGCCTGATATTCGTATTCATGAAGGTAGTATTCGTTGCATCATGGTTATTATATTTACAAGTATGTTCAAGTTCCCCCACCTTGGTGGAAATATTCGCATTCGTATTCGCCGATTAGTAGGCCTGATATTCGTATTCATGAAAGTAGTATTCGTTGCATCACTCTCAATAATAAAATCATATAGATAAATAATTACGGTAACTCATAAAAATATGATATTACTTATATTAAACGAACAAAGCAAAACAATCTGTCATATAAGTAAATAACGTGATCACGGAAGACCGAAGGTTAACTACCCCTGAACAAACCGCAAACTGCCCACAATAATGGAAAATGTTGTAGAAAACATTTCAAATATCTAATATTGAATGAATAAAACAATGTCATATGAAAACTATCACGGCTACGGAAGACCGAAGGTTAACCACCCCTGAACGCACCGCGAACTGCCCACAATAGTGAATAATGTTCTAGAAAACATTTCAAATATCTAATATTGAATGAATAAAAACAATGTCATATGAAAACTATCACGGCTACGGAAGACCGAAGGTTAATTTGATCTAACCGTAAGCGACCCACAATAATGGAATATATACAATTCGAAACACGTCTTTATAAGGACTTGATAGGAACAAATCGTGTTTTCAACGATTGCCTAATGATACGCAATACAAACATGTAACGAGTTCAAATAAACCACACATTCATGCTTCAATAAAATAAATATAAAATCCAGATGCATTTTTAAAATATATTGTTTGTAGGAAATTCCTCGTACGATTTGAACCTATATCACGCCTACAATCGTGATATCAAAACACATAATTAAATTCTCGTACTAGTTGAAACAAGTTCAGACAGCATTCGCGACATTGGCTACGCACAGCTCCTTCGCATACAGGCCGATAGTAAAATAATTAACCGCAATAGAAAACATAAATGTGTTCCCCAGCTGAAGACCGGCCGTATCTAAATTAACTATCTCTATACAACATGTACAATTCGAAATACGTTTTATAAGAATTTGTTAGGAACAAATTGTGTTTAGAACGGTTGCCCAATGACGCAATAAAAACATGTAACGAGTTCAAATAAACCACACAATCATGTTTTAATAAAACAAATATAAAATCCAGATGCATTTTTAAAATATATTATTTGTAAGAAACTCCTCGCACGATCTACACAAATCATATAGAAATCCGTGTATTCAATCGCCAGTATAGATAACAAAGCATTCGTTAGCATAAGAATACATCCGCCCTGAAGAACCTCTCGCACATTCCGAACCTCGCGACATTGAATATACATAATTATACTGAATTTTAAAACCCACGAACAAACACGAAACACCCTTCGTCAGTAAAGTATTCCATTTTAAAGCCTTTATATCTTTGGTAATATATGAATATCAAATTTAAGTGATTTTTCATATGAACAGCGACAGAATTATATATTTCATAAGCGTTATGCAATAATTTGAATAACTATCACAGTCGCCACATTACGATTTCTTGTACATTAAATCCGAAGCGCGTATAGTAATAATTATCACTAGGCCCAAAATACGTAACAAAACAATCCACAACATGTATCAATAATTGTTACGATCCAGAAAGTTCTAAATTGAATACACGAAAAAGGCAATAGAAATAAATAATATTGAAAATGCTTAGCTGTTCACTGTTCCAATTCTCTTTGAATTATTATCAACCTCTGGCTTTTTCCTCGATCCAGCCAAATTATCTTCCTTACTGACTCTCCTCGACAAAGCCTCCGCCGACCTTCAAGCTGAAAACTCAAGTGCCCCTTTCTAATTTGTAACGCCTAACAATAGTCCCTATCTCGCGCCATCTTTGATTCCAACTAGCGTGTAAAAGTCAAAGTCTAACTCAGAAAGCCGCTGATTCGCCGAATTCGTTCCGCGGATCCACGTTCCTGACTGGCCAGATTCGGTGCTCACGGCCCGCGTCTGTGATTGGACAATCTCGTTAATTAAAATAACATAAAGCCTGCTTTACACGCCCGCGTGCAGAAATAATAAAGCTCGTCCGCACCTACCTATCCGGCAAATATTTAATTATAGAGTATTTAACGGTTTGTGAAGCTTCTCTTTATTATAAACTTTAGCAGATAGATATTTTCGTATAATTTTTCAGCAATGTCTATTTGAATAGGCCAATATCGTTACAGGGTGTCGGTTTTATTATACACATGGACTTTGTGCATTCATACTTAGCACTTCAACTATAGCATTTATTGTATACATATATGTAACTTGTGATTCCCATTGATAATGAGTATGTTCCAATTGTTGTTTATCCCTGCTCCTCAAAGATAGAGGTTTTATGTGGACCTCGCCCTGTCTCGCTCGCATTCCCGCGAGTGTCAGCGGGGCGGTAAGCATAACCATTTTAGCATTTAAAAATGCCAAACATGGGTGGCGAAAGTGTTGGGCCAAAATGGGCGCTCTTGCTCAAAGAACGGCCCTGGATGTGTGGTGAGTCCCTCTTTTCTGTTCTGGAATATTTTTACAGTAACAAAATAATAACGTAATACTGCACATCGTTGCCGTAATTCGATTCAGTTTCAGAA
The DNA here is from genome assembly GCA_016648135.1 of Agrypnia vestita. Taxonomy (NCBI): domain Eukaryota; kingdom Metazoa; phylum Arthropoda; class Insecta; order Trichoptera; family Phryganeidae; genus Agrypnia; species Agrypnia vestita. The sequence goes on along the minus strand of JADDOH010024775.1, from coordinate 328,866 downwards.
AACTTAAGAGATAACAACTGTTACAACGTATAAAAAAATTTTGATGCCCTCTGTATATATAAATAAATAACGCTGTATCAAGGAAATTCTTATAAAATTATTTATTTTTTCAAATAAACACAGGCACGAAAATTTTCAGTGAAAACCCCAGTGTAATTAAATATTCAGATAAATCGTCATGATCGTAGAATAATGACGGATGTGCTAAAAATTCCATATTGACTTTTTTGGATCGTTATAAAGTGAAAAAAAGATGCCATTTAATGGTTTATAAAAAGTGTATTTTTTCTCATTAATTTAACCGTCGTTATACGAAGTCGGTTCTGATTTGCGATCGTAGAACAATGCAGCGTGTGTAAAAACGTCGTTGTACTGCGGTGACTATATTTAAGGTTTGAAAGGAATCCACTTTAAATAACTAACCCATGTTTCCAATGAAAATTTTTGTAGTTATCGAGCTATGGCATAAAGTGTCTTTAAATAAATAAGACTTCAAACTACTCTCTTGCAAATCTGAGAAAAATCCCATGCGACGTTGTTCTACGATTAGGACAAAATATCAGATTAATAGTTTAAATCAAAAGCCTATGGATTACAATAAATAGTGGATAATATATTTAGAAATATTTTTATAAGAATCATCGAAAGTAGTCAAGATATATTCTACATTACTACAGTGTTAATAAAAAAATTTAAAACTCTCATTTTTATGCAAAATTTTAAAAGAACTCTGTTCTTTAAAAATGATTAATATTTAAAATATCAATTTAAGATACCTCTAGGTGTCTACCTAGTGGTTATAATATCATAAATAATGCGTTTCATACCGAAGAATTTAACTCCGAAGATTAAGATATGTTAAGTATTTAAAAAAATATTTCCTAAGGAAAGTGTAGCTTTTTACGTAATCGCTTTAGATCGGATAATCCCAAAGCTCAAAGACCATAATACGAGAACGAAAAGCTCTTACCCTAGATTCAGAAGTTTAACTAAAGTAGGTAAGTTCTTAGTCTTTTGGATCATTTTATTTTTCTAAAACAACTTCGATAAAGGTAATTTTTTTAGTCATAGCAAAGTAAGTTACACAGGTTTTTCTGTACAATGTATAAAACTGAATGTCTGTCTTTCGGTTTTCTTTTTAATTACAAACCTAATCAATCGTTCCTTTTGACCAATCTTAACATTTGCGTAGTTACTCTTTAGGACCCTGTATGAAATATATGCTTTAACTCCCCTCACAGTAGCTGCCTGATGCCCTTCTTTTAACATAAAACAGATTCATATTAACAATATTTCTATAGGAAAGTATGTTCTAAGAACACAGTTAATAAATTTCATCCCCAGAGGGATGATTAATTATTTAAGATTAATTATAGAAGTCTCACAGAGATAAAGAGGTATCATTACCAACTGCGACATTTATGCATACTAATATGTTAATGAAAAAAGACTTCAGATGTCTCTAGCATAGACTATATATATACATAGAACATTCAAAATTTGATAATATTTGGATATACTGACGATAGAATTGGTGAACGTTGCATTGTGTAGAGTGACCACTTAAGCCAGCTCATACAGATTTTAAGCCCTGGGCCAGAATATAAGTGACTTTCATACACGTTTCTCATGTATAAATTAGCTTCGTCTCTGTGAGACGTCGATAATTTATTTTAAATAGATTCATATTGATTGCCTTGCATTGGGTTCCCTCTCTTCTGGACAACGCACTCCTTCCTCCCATATATACAAATATATATATAATATTACATTGAATTCTATCCTTTACAAATTTTTCTGTAAGATTCTCGATTACGTGGAATGCTTTTAATTTCTCTAGTTTCGTGAAAGTATTTTTTGGACGCCATTAAAAAAATATTTTCGGTATCCAGATCACTTTTCATTATACAAAAAATATCAAACATCGTTGCCAGCGATTTGCGCATAAGGACTTGCGCAAAAAACCATCGCACTTCCTATCAAAATATATTTAATAGCAAGATAAATAAAAAAACCCAGATAGTTCCCGGTAGAGATCTAAATGTGCTCATCAAAAATGTAATCAAAAAATTTATTTCGTTATTTCTACACTAACAAATTAATTAAAATTTTTCGGAAACTGGAAATTTCATATCAAAATTAAACCACTAAATTAATATGAACTTGAATAGAAAAAATATTTTTTTAATAATTCAGCTGAGGTTTTTAATACTAGAACTTCGGAAATTATTCATAGCGTACAACGTTGGAAATTAGAAATATTGTCATGGGATCATGGTTGTGGGAGGCAAATGAACCACTGAAAATAAATCAAAGTTTTCTTAATTACACGCAGTCACTGGACAAGAATTTAATCGAATTACTGCTCTTAAATTCACTCGCAAAATTTCTAGAATATTTCACACAATAATTCACTAAATTCGTTCTAGAAACATCGCTGCACTTTTTATTACTCTTCAATTTTCGCACTAGAAAACTTCTCTCTCACCGGCAGGTACTTTCTTGATTTACTATCGCTGTAATACATACACGCGCTGACACGCTGCCGCACGTTTCCGTTGTCGCTTTGCCTGTGTATTTTTATCCTGGAAAACCACTGTAGAGCCGAGGAAAATGCTTAATAAACGAATAAATATATTTAGTAATATTGATGTAGATGGTGACGGTCATCTATGTAGGGTGTAAGAAGGAAAATGTCCGACTCTACCCACAGAATCTTCCCGTATTCATATATGTGTCGTGATCTATGCAGGTGTTTAGTGTAAGATGTGGCAAGTAAATATTAAAGGCACAAGGTAGTTAGGTACCGATCATGGGAATTAACTTTTATTACGGATGATCACAGATTTGCAATATTAATGTTAATGTGAGCTGAAGTTACGAAGCTTAATGCGATTGAAGAGTGAAAAAGATAATTAAAGTTAATTGAGAATGAGAGGGGAAATGATGCACAGTTAGTAGCAGAAAATGCTCTTCGTTTTTGGTCACACTTGCCGGGTACGATGGTAAATCTTCCGATTGGTCGCGCTACGCTGACAGATTTCAATAAAGTATTTCAATTTAGATCAACATATCGACGGTGAACCACCAATATCTCCTATCTTCTATAATATTAGTATTTAAGGATCTTGTTATGGTATGGTCCCTGTGAGACTTCTATAATTTATCTTAGTTAGAAACATAATGTGTCGAAAATAAAATTTATCGTAAGCTTTCTACTTCCTTTCTTTTAACTCGGGGCGTCTGCTTGCTTGTTTTCTTGACGAAAAACTTTGTTTCGATTTTTAACCCTTTTCCCATGATCCAATCGAGCTGAAACTTTGCAAGCAGACTCGTGGCCACTATCAAAATATCTATCAAATTTTCGTTAAAAAATAATAATAATTATAGTATAATTTAGGATTTTTATAAATTTTAATGGTTTTTTAAAATTGGAATCATTACAAAAGTTTGATTACTACCAACAGCGCCGGCGGCCCGATGACGTCACGGAATATTTAAAATTTGAATTACTCCGTCGGTAGGTATAATAGGTACTTCACTACGAATTTCGAAAATTTATGACAATTGGTTCATAGATGACAGCACACTTCGGTTTTTTGGGAAGAAATCAAATAATAAAGAGATATTTTTAGAGATTTTTGACATAGATATTTGTCTAGACATGTTTCATTTTCAGTCAAACAATTATTACATGATGGTAAACATAATTTACAAAGGGAGTAAAATAAAAACTTGGTTTTTATTGGTTAGTTTTTTTAACATTGTATTCCTTGCTTGAAATTGCTTTTTATCACGCAAAATCATTAATAAAAACTCAATTTTTTTAAAAGTATATATTTCATTTATTTTCATTGCATTGCACTCCTTAATTTATTAATCTGGACGTGGAGATAAAATTAATATTACTTAATTAGCGATCAATTTTATTTTTAAACTATATTTCAGCCATCAATAACAAAATTTTCTTCTAAATCCTTAACGAGGAACTCAAAACATTTTCTTGTCAACCAGTATCGGAAAAACGCTATCTCTGACAGTAAAACTGATTCATGGAAAAAATTATGTGTTTTTGATGTTAAAAATAATTATCAATAAAACAGGCGTACAAAATAAACCATCACTATTTTCGTTTTATACGTTTTTATAAATTCTCAAAACTTATGACTTACAAATAAATACGATTAACTTAGTTCTCCAGTATATCTTACATATACCAATGGATGATGTAGGCTTTTAGCATAGTTATCTATGATTCTGTATGCTAATCAAGGCGCTTTCTAATGATATTATTTATGACTTTAATAAGCTAGTTATGTATGTATGTCAAAATATCAGAGATACCTACAAAGAAATTAAATATTTAAATGTTTTGATCATGCTTTGCTATACTTATTTTTCTTCAACTTAATTAACACTCATGAGTCTGTATGTGAAGGGATTTCCTCTTATGATGCTGAATTCATCTGAAAGCTATCTGTCCATCGCTTTGGGAAGTATTCGTGGGGTTTATGATCTACCGTACGGCTGGCATAATTGATTACTTTATACAATAATCACTTACATGTTAAAAAAATTTGTAAGAATTTCATATATACATTAAATATTGTATTTCTTATTACTCCACTTTAAAAATAAAGAGGTATCATTACCAGCTGGGAACATCTATTTTATGAGAAAAGACTAAAAATGTGTATTGCATTGTCGAATCATCCACACAATATTTCGTCGCTGTATATATAATAAAACCAATGTGCCGTTTAGGACATTGTGAGATGAACGAATCAATTTATCAATTTTTCATATAAATAATGGAGAAAGTCTGCCTAATATTATTTAAAATATTTTTATTATTATTATAAATATAATTATAATTATTTAAAATATTTTTTATAAATCTAGTTTGTGCAATTATTTTTTAAAACGGTTTCATTCGTTTATCTCAGAATGTACTAAAACGGCACATAGGCTTAATTATATATACAGCGACGATTTGATAATATGTGGATGTTCTTACGATGGAATTGGCAAACACATTATGAAGAGTGAGTATCACTTGAGCCAGCTCATAGAGCTTGTAAGCCAAGGGTTATCGTATAAAAAATACTTCAAATTTTATTTTTTGTACCCCGGTGGCTGAAAATTTAGCATTACGATTAGGTCGTAAGCCCTATGAAAACCCCACAAAAAATACAGATTTCTGTACCTACTTTTCTATATACAAAGAGCTTCATCTTTGACATGAGATATAATATATCTTTATTAATGATGTCCCCCTGTGGATAAAATTCAGGGGAACATCTTTAGTCAATATATATTATAAATGTCTCTTGTCAGAGACGAAGCTATTTGTATATAGGAAAGAAGGTAAAAATTATCGAAACATCGAGAAAACGATAGCCTATATATTCGCAGTTCGGTTAATGTCAGTGTCAGTGTCAAAGTTAATTGACAGCGACAAATTCACAGACAAAGCAAAATCGTGCAGCATACGTCGCTAGTGCGTGGTGATTACAGCAATATATATACGGCGCAAGTACCTACTGATAAGCGGGAAGTTTTTCTATTGCGAGATTGAAGGGAACATTCATGAAAGTGATCGAAGCGATAGAAATACGAATTTAGGAACAGTTTTTAGTGTTCGATTAGTATGTGAAGTATTCCAGAAACATCTAGTGATAGTGTATTTATAAACAGTGCTCCAACTTAATTTGCGTCCAGTGAATAAGTAAAAACTTTATTTAACTTTAAGTATTTTGTGACAATTTTAACGACTTATGACGATATGTTGTTGACGTAAAAAATATAACATGCATCTACGCACGGTAAAAAATACAGCGCGTTCGTTCAAAGGTTAATAAATCCTGAAAAATTATCCTACCAAACAAAGTTCATCAACACCCTTTATATAATATTTGTAAGACTTTTTAAGGGCGTTCGCGTTCCAAGAAATGATTACAACTTCAGAGAAGTACTTTTTGTTGTCTAACAAATTGAGAAATCAATATAATAAATTTGGTGTGTTTTTACGTTGCCAAAAATGGCGAAGCATCTAACGAAGAAGGAAAACGTGACGACAAACTTGGAAAATAGATTACATTTTTTTTTGAAAGACTGTTTTCTAAATTTGATACGCGGAAGCTTCAGTCTTAGTATATATTTTTTATGTGAGTATAAGTGACAATTATGAGGTGTTTGGATTTCGAGACGTGCTACCATTTTTAAATCCTTGTTTTAATTTTACCACTGGTCTTGAACGTGAAAAAATCTTAGAAGTGAAAATTAACACATTTTTCGCCATCCATTTGAGCTCAGATTATCATACTGACTTGATGTCGATGACAATATATTATTACATCATTTTTTGTCAAACGTACTGTAAGATGCTAAAAAGAATAGCGAACTTCTGTCAAGTAACAGTTTTATAAAGTGGTCACAATACTATCGTAGACTCCAGAACGGCCTAGCGTAATCTACGGCTTTTGGGAAGCATCTAAAAACATCTATTAAAGTCTGGAAGCTACAGGAAAGTCCTCCTAAATACTGTTAACGCCTAGAAGTTTCGATACCAGCATTGGCCAGATATAAAGACGGGCCAAGCCGCGCGTGAGAGTTGTTGTTTTAGCGCGCTTGACAGCAAAACCAAAGCGAAGACAGCCGCTGGATGCGGAGGCCAGGGTGGCCAACCAAGCGATAATTCGACAGCGAATAATCTAAAAAAGTTCTTACGAAGTGAAGTGAACCGAAACGAATAATACATGCGGAAACTCTTTAATTTAAAAAAAATTGTTTAATTTAATAGTTTGAAGAGATTTTGTACGTTAAATAATTAGTAAATCAGCAATTAATAAATCTTTAATTAAATTACAGCGTTTTCATTAATTCAGCCATGACACGTAACAAAACATACATGCACATAAAAAAATGCAAATTTATCTCAGATGTTCGTGCAAGTCCTTACTTTAAGCCACTATTCTAAAATTATTTAAATCAGAGACACTTTAGAATTTATCTCTTTATTTTAAATTACCATGTACAAAACAAAAGCTGGCTATGTCATTATTCCTGTGATAATTTCTACAATTATACAAATGCTAATGAATCGATTTTCCTGAATATCTTAAATTAAATTTAGTACAAATGTGATACAAATTAATATCATAGTCAACAAAACAAAAGTACGATAAAATGAAAACTGAATCCTCGCATTTAGATGTTTTATAATAAAAATATGTTTTATGTGTTAATTTTTTCAGTAAGTATTCATTCATGAAGATGTTTCTTGGTGTCGTTCTTTATGTTTAAACCAGCAAGCGGGAAAATTTGACTTCATTTATGTAATCAGAACCCTTTATTACACCAGGAACAATTTTTCTTTCATCAAAATTCAAGTTCGGATGTATTCTTGACTATAGCCATTGTATGGGTACGGAATTCAATCAGGACCCTTTATTACACCAGGAACAATTCAACCCGTCTTTTCACGCCCTGATTGGTTATTTATAAATACTTTCACGAGATTCTAAAACCATAAGTTCCGCACATGATCGAGAATTTTCGAAAGAGCGTGAACGTTTTTCAGTATTTTAAAATCACTAGAACGATCTGAAAGAGGCCGGTAAGATGGGAAAGTCGAATCTGTAATAAATACGCGACAGCGCACGCGGCGGGGACTGTTTTTATTGTGACAACCAGCGATACTACAGATAAAGCAAGCGATTCTGTGCAAGAATTGATGGCCAGCAACAAAGTACCAGAGTACCAACCTATGTGGGGAATATTCTGTGTTCCGCAGACAAGTATACGATTCTCGAGTCGCGATTACTGCAAATTATTACGAAGGATTAAAATTTTATTTGTGTCAAATGACTTTTTGTTATCAATAAAACTTAAATTAATGAAAGTGTTTTATTTACCACCGCCATAAACTCATGACAAAATAGTACCGAGGATATAATAATATTTACGAATATTATCTATACATGTATAATAAAGGAACTTCCAAAATATTTAAATTAAAAAAATAAACTCGTATTACCAACAATACCAACTGATTGTTTTCTTAATAATAAAATTTCATTGATTTCTGTATTCCCCAACAAACACAACATACACACCTACACGCAATATTTGCATATATTGACCACGAGAATACTCATTGTGATCACTCTATATTAACAAAGAAATTAAATTACCCGTAATAATTATTATTTGAGAATTTATTTATTTTAATTTAATTTATTTATTTTATTGTTTATTTTACATGTGTTTTAATATAAGTTACTAATAACTGTCACACTAGGTAGAACCTGTTCCGTGGCAGTTATTCTCATTTGATATTTATGTAAAAGTAACAAATAAAAATCGTAAAGAAGTATAAACGTAAAAAATAATGTTCTTAGGTTTTCACGGCCATCTTCTGGTTTGTGTCTTCTGGGGTATTATGCCATGTGGTTTTATGACCTTTCGACCTTGTATTGAGCTAAGCCCTAATAAAAACACATCAGCCTTGGTGATGGACCCTGCAATGGGATCCGAAACGTCGGCCAGAAAGGTCGTAAAAACACGGCATAATACCCCAGAGCACACGAACTAGAAAATTATTATTTTAAAAATTAAAAATCGAAAACTACAGATAATTTTTTTCTGTACGTTCTTAAAAACAAAATCACTTCACCATTGAAACACTATTTTTGTGTGTGTGGATCACCCTGTATTTTTATCTTCTCCAATCAATAATTTATTCTCCTACGCCATTGAATTTCTAATAACATGCATTTGCATAATAACGACAATATCAACAACCAAACGTAAACAAGCGAATGCATTGAAGTAATTAACTATAGTAAATATACATGCGGTGTATAAAGCGCGCCGTAGAACGGATGCATATATATAGAACCGACTGTTTCGCAAAAAAAATTTAAAAATGTTTATACTATTAGATATCCTAAGTTGACCAACTATTACCAGTCAAAAATGAAACACTTTTTATATTTGAACTTCAGCTTTACATTAACTGGTAATTAGTTATATATTAATTAGTCATAATAACAAAAAAATATTGCGAAAATAATCTTAAATATAGCAAAAAATTTTTTACTCTATCGCACCTTGCAATTTAAAGGAACTCAGTTTTTGTTTATACAAATGACTTATTAAAATTTTACTTTAAAAACTAAATTTATCGCGAAATCATCGTATGTTTGCGTCATTTGGTAGCGTTAGTTTCATAAGTGACATTTTTGTCGAGAATAAAGGCTGTGGCAGCAGCACCATCTGGCGTAGAGTAGCGTCTTTCTAGCGTAAGTGTGGAAAGTGGCGATTAATCACGAAGTGGTGAATAAACGAATTGAAGAGTTCTTTACTTTGCTGTAAATAAACAATAGATGTCTATTTGCAAGAAAAAACTAAAATGATGAATGTTGACCAGCAATATATTAACAGAGCTGACATAACCCTGTGGCAACCTGCCACTACTCCCGCCGCGGTTTTCAACTCTCTTCTGGAAAGTTCCAGAATGTGCGAACGGCAATGACCGAGAACAAATAGGAAGACAACGTATGCTGCAAATCTCATGAATGCTCCATTTTACAAGAAACAAATGTTGAGCAACATTCATTTTTCTTGTGGAGTACAAATGGGATGATGAATAATTTCGGTTATATCACGAAATGTACAGTTTCAATAGAGAGACTTCCTACAAGAGACAATAGAGAGAGAAGGCTAAAAGGCAAAGTTGAGGGAACCCATGCCACGGGAAAGATCACTAACTGGATGGACGGGTATGAAGGCTTCAACCAATAGCGTACTTTCGGAAGATGTAAGGAATGCTGCAGATTTTTTGAATCATTATCATTGACCACAATTTATCTACAAGATCATAATGGAAGACAAGAGTACGATTTATGATATTTAATTATTGTTTGTAGAATTTGAAGGGAATAAATATTATCACAGGTTCACGATGGCGGGAGATGAAATAAAACACTTGGAATCAATTAAGTTTATGTGTTAAATGAAACGGTTATTTCATACGAACCGTATATTTCACTGAGAAGCAAATCTCGACATTTCGATGAAGTTTTATCCAGCGTTATCAGGAGAGCGTCTCATCACCGCAGGGGTGGAGGCCAAACTGATTATTTATTAATTTGTTATCCATCTTCACGGTGATATGACGCTCTGCTAATGATGCTGAATAAGAGTTCATCGAAACGTCGAGATTTGCTTTTCTTTGAAATATACGGTTCGTATAAAATATCCTTTCATTTAACACATAAATATATCTAACGATTGTTATCATAAACTGAACTCTTTAATATCAATTAAGTTTTTGTTTGTAAGCAAAGTCACTAGATACAAACTTTAGCTTGAACACTATCCCGTAATTTGCACTTATCACTCGTCTATGAAACACTTCATATTCGTCGTCTAAAATATTCCTCCCGTCTATGGAAAAGTTTATTCTTGTTTACTATTGCTCGCCCGTTTTTCGATATCTATGATTTCTTCAAGTCAAACAATGACTAGCGTTTGTAAAAACAACTGCGCAATAATTAAAATCCTGGACTTCTAAAAGTTTCGCGAATATAAGCACGTTTTCTGCGATTTCTAGAACGCCCAGAGACTTAAAAAATCCTCGATTTTGTACAGTTGTTCTTTTTGTATCTAATATCTTCTTACTTACTTACTCACCATTACACCATTTCCCACGAAGGCAGACAGAGAGGATGGAGCACCAAACTCTTCTATCCCGACACACAACTCGCGTCCACATTCATGCATCTTCGCATGCAAGCTCGATCTAGTTGATCTGATCACACCATGTCTTCCGCCCTTTCATTTTTATTCTCACTTTCTATCGGCGTCAACACTTGCGACATATATCGTTCTTACCATTCTTTCGTAATTCATTCGCTCAACATGTTCAAACCACCTGTGCGACCATGTTTTAATTCTATTAAATATACTTAGATCAACTTAAAGTTCTTTCATTATTTGCTGATTCTTCACTGGAACATTTTTTCAGTTTATAATATAGTTTCATTTCTTACTGGATGGTACGAAAGATAAAGAATCAAACTTTGAATAAAAAACAAAACTTTGCATTCAGTATAATTAGAATAGAAACACTAAAGAAATATTCATTCTCACGTCATATTTCCCAGGAACTCAAAATATATACGCTTCGCAAAAAGGAAACAAGCAACGCGGCTTTCAACGTATCCTCCCACGTTGTATTCGGGCAATTTACTACAACCTGGTCGCGTCTATTCTGCAGAGTAGCAGGCGTCGCGACGTCGCGTCGGTATTTTCATCGGGCGTCTGTTCGAGGCGACGCTTTCGTTGGCCGGAGTACAGGAGAGCAGGAGAGAGAAGATTAATCTCGGGCAGGCGCATAATAGGAAAATAATTTCTTTCTGCGTGCGCCCAGTTCACGAGTAATTTATCCGGGCTTGTTTACTCTGCCGACACTTTCGGGGCCAGTGTACATAGATGATAAATCAAACTAAACTAAAACATTACACTCGGAATCACAAGCCGAATGGCAAATTAATTTCCTTGATTAATGGATGTCTGGAATTGTATTTTAGTGGCTGTTTGTGTTGCAAGGTGAAGGTGTTATTTTTTTCAAATGACGACACCTGGCGTATCTTTGGATCGATTGATGATTCTAGACGATTTATAAAATTAGAATGATCTCAGTGACTGGGTCATGTGGTGAATTACTGAACAACAAGCTTAATTTAAGACTAGTAGGACGAAGGAGCGTAGCAAAGCCAAAATTAATATGACGCGACTATGTCCTCAAAGACATATCTGCCTTTGAGATTCAGAGCTGTAGAGAGCTGGCACGAAACCGAGATGAGTAGAGGAAGTCTCTTGAGAAGACCAAGACCACAAGGAGCTGTAGAGTGACGATGATGATGATATTGACACACGGATATTTCTTTATAATAAAATGACAAACGGGCATTGTGATCTTCTGGTTTGTGTTATCTGGGGTATTAATTCATGTTTTATTACGACCTTTTTAATGTGATATTCACTAACGGTACGGGTAACTCTTTTCACCGGTATTTTTCAGAATCGCGTATTTAACGTTGCCTGAATTCGACCTCTAATTAACTGTAAGCCCTTAAAAACTGACTATATAAAATCAAATATAAAAAAAATTACGTGAATTCGGTGGTAATACAAATAATTATAAATTTACTACTACTTTATAGAAATGTGAGGTATAAAAACAAAGGCAGCAATATAAAAAAAATATATTTTGAATGCAATTACCGAGGATTACTAATTCAGAGTGTACTGAATTCTGAATTTTTGTATCCATCCTTTGCAAAATTGTGTTACCTATAAATTTAAAGGCATTGTTTCCTGTAAAATCTTGAATTCAGCACATTATAAATAAGTAATCCTAAATGACTGCATTCAATTTTTTTTTGGATATTGCTACCTTTGCTTTATACCCCATATATTGCTTATTGCATTTTCTCATGACTTTTTGTCTTAATATTGTTAATATTATTTAATTTTTTGTAATTTTATTCCCATCTTCTAAGAAAGCTTTGCTTTTTTCTAATAAAATTTGATCTTTGGTATTAATTTGTTTTACAATATTATTTCCAAGAATTATTCTCTCTTTCAAAATTCCCCTTACAATAGGTTATTTTTGCCACAACCCGATTAATTAATTAATTATTACTATTTATTTTCTACCTAATTCATCTAAAATAAATCTTGATTTAATAGAAGTCAGTTTAGTACTTCACCTGTTGATGAGAGTTGTTGATACTATCGAATATCGAAAAGTCAAATATTAAATTTAAATAAAACTCAAGTAGGGGTAACAAAGTAAATATTTTCCACATATTTAAATGATCACAATGATTGGTGGTCCGGTCAAGTATTTCACCATTCAGCACTCAAATTGGTCACCACATCTCATCCAAATAAAAGCATATCTCTCAGAACTCCTCTATGCAGTTTTTTTTTATACATAATTACTTATTTATTTAAATCTGCGTGGAAAAAGTGTTTACGTGCAAGTACCCCTTTACACTTACCGCGGTGATTAGATGACGCTACCGGGAACACTCAAGTAGTCGATATTGCCGTACTCTAAAATATAGTGAAGGTCCAATCCAAGTGACGAAGGTTGCTTGGCGCCAACGATGATAACAACTCTTTTGCTCACACTACACAAATTTTTATTCTTTTCCTCACTCAGTCAAGTGGAATAACTTAGCACTATTAGTGTTTTAAGAAAACGATAAGTAACTTTAATTCAAACTCTACATGCCAAAATGGAGAGTCATTCCTTCAATAAAAGTAGTCCTTAGGTACAACTATGAATACACTTTCACATAGTTGTACTATAAGACGGAGGTTGGACGTATTAGAGTTAATAATAAATATAAAAATACAATTTATTACATCTCCACTCCTATCCATCCTAACCCTACCCTCCACACCCACATATATTACCTGCATCCTACCCCCTTAATAACTGTATGAAACTGTTTTAATTTTAATTAATATAAATTAACTTTGTTTAAACCACTTATTTATTGAAAAAAAATCAACATGTTTAATGTTATCTATATTCATATTAATTATTATATTTCATATTAATTAGGCACTTTATATTATTATTTTCCATTTATAACTTTTGATCTATACTTCGATTTTTAAATATTATTTTTGTTTTCCTGATGAAGAGCCATTGGCTTTGAAACATGTTGATTTTTTTCAATAAATAAGTGGTTAAAACAAAGTTAATTTATATTAATTATAATTATGTTACCACAAAATAAATTTGCTACATTTGAAGAAGATGTTTTAATTTTATTTGAAATCATTTGATGATAGTGAGAGGTTATCTCTCAAAAACATTTAAACATAAAAGAAAATTTATCTATTCATCGGTTTAAATATAATCGAGGTAGATGTAATTTCTAAAGTTATCCTTCTGGTAACTCTTTATGTGAGCATCCATTATATTATCACAATGCCTCGTGTTAAGACTTCTAGAAATCGTTTACAATTTTTCTCCACTTGCTCTACAGCCTGCAACAGGAGTGCAAGTAGCATCGAGTTGAAGATCGCCTTCTTCCTCTCTAACCTTACACTTCTCTTATCTGTTCGCGATTGCCTACATCCAGGACGCTGCGCGAAATTGGTATTTAAAATCGAACCCTCTCCGCTCTTTTCCTATCGCCTTACTTACTAGTCGAAATCTAGCTGCCCAAGTGAAAGTGTTGAAATCGAGTCGTACGTCAAGTTGCGTCAATTCGTGGCGATGTTATTGGATAAATCCTGTCACCAAGTGTCGTGCCTTTGCATAATTGCAAGAAGTGTTTCAGTGCATTAATCAATTGAACATCATTATCACTACAAAGAGAAAGGAAACATTCGCGGCAGTAAGTTTTCGACTTCCGTGTCTTTTTCCTTTCGAATTTTCAGTCCATTAATTTTATATTACCCTTATCCTCTTTTTTCCGCCCTTACCCCATATTCCATTCATTCATCCTACATGCAAGGCAATTTGCGGCGTGCACACCTATCACTACCAGTTTCTCCAGAATGTAATCCTCCTTGCGAGTGATGTGCCTAAAAATTGGAGGGTGTTTCTCGTGAATTTATTCAACCCTTAATCAATGGAAATTGAGACATTACTGCGCATTTCTTTCAAAGCGATTCCAATTATTTGCCTTCAGCTCTACATTTAAAAGGTGTCAAGTATCCTTTCCTCTCTTTCCTTTTTACTCAGAAGGGATGAGTACGCGATCTCCATTCTTACAAAGGTTTTCCCCAACGATTTGCATTTTTAATAAGTGCTTATGGCTCAGCCTTTAACCATTTCTGCTTGGTTATTTTATACATTATTTCCACATCTCTATTCCTGGTATGAATGTCTTCGTTTTAGGTTCTCTTCCTGAATTAATAATAGTCGGGATATTTAAATTCGCGACTTCAAAAGCTTCGAAGCTTACACTAATAATATTAATGAAAAATGTCAAGAGTTTCTTGTTTTTCTTTATATGCGGCCTCATGGGACTCGAAAGTTCACATCCACAGAAATACAAGAGCGCCATACATATATTGATATCACCTTTGTGTTCCAGTCTTATTAGTTATTGGGCATGCTCCTACTTCTTGTAGGGTTGACATTGGCTAGTGTTTGGTTAGGTTAGGTTAGGTGTTAGGCTTCACGAAGCAAAAAAAAATTTACCTCTCCGATTGCATTCACCTAATGTCGCATGTAATCAGAGAATTATCGGTTTAAATTAATCTCTAAAAAATTAGTGATATCAAAACTCTCCTTCTGTCATATATTTCAAAACAGTCAGAGCATTTTTATTAAAGAGAAATTGAAAATTTTCAGAAAAGTTGGTTGCAGGCAAAAATAGCGATTAGATACGTAATTGCTTAAAATTTTATTTAATAGTTTACATATATGTAAACCTAATAATTTTAATTTGAGATTTTATAATTATAAGGTTTTGTGAAGTACTTAACCTTTATAAAAGTCTGACGTACGCTCAAAATTTATCTGTAATTCCAAATAAAAGTACTATCTCATTAAGATGTGAATAACGGTTGAGTAAGTGACACGAAAACATCCCTTAAATTCCCTCGTCATGTTTTCGAGATGTTATGCAGATGAGATGCTGAGGTGAAATTTTTCACCCTTGACACACAAGGTCGCTCGTTTAACAACGAGGGGATATTTTGCCACGTTCATTAGGAAAGTCCCACTCATTCGCAGGTAACGTGCAAACATATTTAGGGATGTATATTTTCCAGTTCAAAATTAAAAAATATGTATAATTAAGTTGAAATATTAAAAGTAATGTACTTAAACAAAGTAATGTCTTGATAAGACATACATTTTATATGAAAATTGTTACTTACTTACTTACTTACCATCACGCCGTTTCCCCGTGGGGGTAGGGAGAGAGGATAGAGCGCCATACTCTTCTGTCCTGACATACAACTTTCGCTTCGTCTACATTCATACATCTTCGCATGCAAGCTCGACGGTTGTTCAGGCTTCTAACAGGATCATCTTCCAGTATCTGGTTAATCTGGTCAAGCCACGTCTTCCGTGGTCGCCCTCTCTTTCTGGCGCCATCAACACTTGCATCATATATCTTTCTTACCATTTTTTCCTCATTCATAACTGATAATTGTTAATTTGATTAATAAATGGAGGCACCAGTAGTCATGTTAGCATGACATTGGTTTTTCATACCGGGGGCTTCGCATTCAATTCCTTGTGAAGTCACAATATATTAATGTGATTTTCTTAAGCTTAAAACCAATATACTCTGATTATTAAACACAATACTGGATTTTATCCCCATGGCAACATCATCGATCACGATATATTATAGATGTCTCGAAGAGATAAAGCTATTTTTTATAAGGGAAAGTAGGTATGGAATCTTTATGCCTTACGACCTATCGTACGGCTGGTTTAAGGGATCATTTTACACTTTTAACTTTCACCAATTCCACACACCCAATTAGATAAATATATAATTCATTGAATCAAATATTTTCAAAGACGATACTCAAGTTTACTTAAGATTTTTTTTAAATTAAATAAAAGCACATTGTCATTAGACATCTTTAAGTGTAAGATAGAAAATCTAAAAAATCCCGAAAGGACAACCACTTGACGTTTTAGTGATGGTAATTTTCATTCCCAACAATTCCATCTCTCAACCTTCCTCATTAGCTTCTACTTATATAATCACCACATGCAAAATGCGGTTAAATTCTTGCAAGATCTCACTCTTTCTATTCTATGACCTAGCGTGCAGTTAGCACTGGGATAAGTTCAGGGTCGGACGACACAAAAAATCTTAAATATACCGGAGATAACCGCTACCACTTATCTTATTATTGGTGTCCGTATCGCGAGATCTTGGATATACTACAGATTTTTAAACAGCCTTTTAGAACGAATTTAGTTGAAAAATTTAGATTCTTCGTTGTTATTACGACACCCGTATATACAGCTAAGTACTTAATGAAATTGATATTTTTCCCAGCTAAAATCAAATAGAACTGCGTAGATGTGTGCCAAAATGTATATCTTTTACATCCAGTTAATTCGTTAAACGATTTACCCGAGATGATTTGCAGATTGTGTATCGATACAGTTAATAATCGAATTGAATTCGCAAATCCAAAAATATTTCAACGGAAAAAAGTTGCTCCGTCACTAATGGCGGATCGGTTTAATATTGTAGGTTTTATGTTACAAATTTATTTCACTGCTATTTCAGCGGAGATATTATTTATTACACATCCAGTATGTATAGCTGTATGTAAGTTTGTTTTACAAAATTGTCGGGTTTATATTATTTTCTTATCTCCTGGAACTAATCTATTTTCTTTGAGCTCAAATCTCCTGATAGTTTACGCGACAGATGAATTTTCAAATGAATTATACAAGTATTTCAAGAATGCTGAACGTATTTCGTTTCAGTTTCTCTGAGTTATGGCGCTATTTGCCTTAAATTTTTAATATCATTATATAATTGAAGGCATCCTTATAAAAAGGGTCCAAGCTTCACAAAGTAAAATGCGGTCTTTTATTTTTCATGATTTCAACTCGATCAAGTTGGCTAACGTGGAAAACAAAATTTCACTATGATTGCTCAACAATACACAAATTAATAAATAAAATGTAAAAGTTATGTCCATAATTGAGTAGCTGCGTATCAAAACCTACCCAACGACCATTTTCGTTTTTTTTTAGATTTGAATTTCTATATATTCTCTAAACTCAATCCTTCTTTTATAATATTAGTTTACTATCATAACATGTGCCAATCTAAAGTTATTGCTATTAAAAAATCAACTTGAGTTTCAAAACCTACCTTAAACCAAATTAACTGCCTTTCATAATCGACTTGCCAAAAAAATAGTTCATGGCGTTAGTTAGGTTTTGATATGCAACGCCTCAATTGGCAAGTGAATATTAGAATATAACAAAAAACTGAAAATCTGTGTTTGTGTTTTTTCTCTAAATTTTTTTGCATATAGACCCTTTTTATACGGACTCCTTCAATTTATTTGGTATTTAAGACAGCAGCAATCAGAGATGCCTGGGGAAGAGGATTTGCCTACTGCCGTTTGTCCGACAGTCCGACGTGCTGACTGCCCGAAACGTCAACTTCCCGATAGCCAACTGCCCAGAAGCCCAACTTCCCGAAAAAATATTATTTTATTTCTAAGATTTGTATATGTATACTTTTGTTTAAAATTTTTTGAAAAACTTGTCAATTTTTAACTGTATTTGAAGAATATTTTTGTGGGCTTCCTAAAAATATTCCTTTTCAAAAAATTCGTATAAATTGTTTTGAATATTCACAATATTTTTGAATTCAGTTTATATTTTATACTATTTTTTTAAACAACAGTGCACATCAGAATATTCGAAACTATTTCTTAGGTCGGCAACACACTAAGCGCATCTTCCGCTTATCAAACACACTACACGGATGATCGGTCGGTACTTATGTAACCCACTACGAAAAAATCTTAAAAACCTTTTTTTAATTTAAATTTATCATAGTGATGATTTTAACAGTTGAAGAACTTATTCACGTTTTCATAAACATAGTTATGCAATTGCTTATCTTATAATATGAAAATATTTTTTATGCAAATTGGCTTATTGGGAAATCGGCTGTCGGGCATTCGTCTATCAGACAGTTGACTATCGGACAACTGACTCGTCGGGAAATCGGCTTGTGATCATCTCTCACCCTGATCTGATCTGAAAGAACTTTAGACACATAACGCCATTGTACGATGATGGATGGAACCGCCACAGCGGAATTGAGATAACGGAATGAAAGATTTTCCTCCTCAATCTCCACCGATAAAACGCATGGTCTAGACTAGCTACTTACACAGTTGAAATTGTACTTACGGAGTCCGTCATAGTTTTTGGGTTGCAGAGCTCTGCGTGTTGTAATCGAGTGAATTCAGAAAGAGAGCACGATATGTCTATTTCAGAAAGGCTTTAACTTGAACTGCTACGTCGAATTCATATAAACGTATATAAAGAAGCCACACGTCCGTTTCCAAAATGCTTAAACATTCAACATCAGATATGTCGTATTTTTAGGAAATACACGAAAAACTTCAATCTTGCAACAGGGAAAGACAATGGATGGTTGTAATTGTCAACCGGTTCAGATTTCGTAAGTTAAAATCCTGGCCAGCAATTGGAGAAGGATACCTCGTACGCCAATTTCGACGAATGACACTTCATTATTTCGATCGGCATTCAGCGATCCCGAAACAGCCATCTAAAAATTATCAAACGAAATGCGCTGTAACCACATGAAGCACTGGTTGCGTTTGCCAGCTGCACCCAACGGCCTGTCAGCACCTTTTGGTATTCACTCCATTGTTTGTAATTAATACCAAGACGCAAAATACGTTTTACAACATAGACTTGAGAATAAAGACTTAAATTTGAACTATTGGCATGAAGAGTACCGGGTCACAATTTGAAAGCGTCAAAAAGGGTCTATGTAGTATGTTTGTTAGGTTAAGAAGTGATTTTATTGTTTTAAAATAGTTTATATAATAATTAACCGTATTTTATTATTCTCTATTATAGTGGGATCTTACGTACTTCTGATAATGGAAGAACCTGTGTTGTGTCGATTTCTACCTGGATCAGGAAGTCAATGTAAGTGTGTTTCCCTTCATCACTATCCACTGACCACTCCATAACCCTCATCCAATCTATCTTCCAATAACTTTTCTTTATCTACAATCTGTGTTCAAACTGTGGCGCGCCAGGCCTGCCTGTAACTCTAGTCCCTCGAGCATCCCAATCGAGCCAAACACCAACGCTAATATTATTCTTGTAAAGTAACCTGTGTCTACAATAAACTTCTAGTCAACTGTGAGTACTTCTTTCTCTACCATCCTGTATTTCAATACACATCAGCATCACGCACACCTTCTTCTAATCGTCTTCTGCGCGCGTTCGTTATCACGCCAGGCTGACTGCATATCTGTGGCAGAAATGTGCAGTCACCCTGTGCCTTCGCGAATACCTGTACATCAAATACAGCCACCGCATCTAACATACGGGTGGCCCACTCCCTCCAATCTGCCACAATACAATATGAATACATTGAATGTCATTTATTTTATATTTTGGTTAGTAGAACATTATTTTAGATACTCGTGTCGCATATAAATAAAGCCATCTTTATACAGCAACACAAACTGCGTAAATGGGTTAATTGGCTACACTGAAAGCCTCCTTTTAATAAGATACGTGCTTCGTGGCAATCTAGATGCAGAATGCTACTTCCACGTACCCAAGACGGATGGGAAGGGTAAACTTTTAAATAGATACAAATTAACAGAGGGGGAGGCGGATGTAAATCAAACAAACCGGAAGTCGGCTGGAGAAGACTCGAGGAAACTTTTGTTTTAGGTGAAATATGGGAGGACAATAATTATGTTAACGCGCTCCCTAAGGTTGTGTATCTAAACACCCCCTTCACAGTTTGGTAATATATGAGCTTATAAGAGAAACATTACAATTATTTACTTGCCAAGTGTTTTTTCGTCGTAATGCGTTGCCGTTGTACCTTTTAATTATAACTATTTTATTTATTTTGGTTTATTTAAACACGATATTCACATTAAGAAAATATCTTTGGGGTGGGGTGTTTTAACGCTGTATCAGCATCTAAAGTCTCCATTATAAGAATCATCACCTTTATCACCATCACGATTACCATTATCATCAGAATTGCCAACACCATTATAATCCATATCATGATTGTCTGCAGAGAATAAAAGCTTCACAACAGTGACTAAAAAGGATGTCTTATAGCTAGCATAGACTAAACAGATATGTGCTTGCCTTGATAATGATTCAAACATGTTCAAGCAACCATGTAGTTATGGTGATAAGCAATATCAAAGTTTGCATTTTTAAAAAGATTTCCGGCATATTTTTTGCTAAAAATATCAATTATGAAAAATTCATTTTCTGTAAAACGGGTCGAATAAAATTATAAATTAAAATCTAAATTCTTCACGAGGCTTTTATCATTTGATTTGAGTTGCATTGAAGTAAATGAATTTTTAGTAATACGAATAATTAACTTTAATGATTTAATTCAATTTTTTGCAAAAAATAAGTCAGAAATATTGAAAAAAAAGAGAGAAATAATAGCATCTCCAGAACTATCGATATTAGATCATCATTGCTTGAATATTTTTGACTCATTTTTACATATTTTGACTCATATTCAAGTTTTCGCTACGAGCTACGGGACACCTTGTATACAAGAAAATTTACAATAGTGGATTAGTTAATGGTGCAGTAAAAAAGGGAAGAAAAAATAATCTAGAGGCTTACGGAAGATTTTGAAGCATTCTTGAGAATTTCGAGATGAAAAAAGAAGCATAAGTGAAAGTAATTTTATTGTATAAGCAAATTAATACCCAAGTTCAAATTTCTCTCAATTGAAGACGTTTTGATAAATTTCAATGGTATACTAATGAAATGAATGAATATTGTCCATGACGTGGTTCGCGAATTCAAAAAAGTTATTACTAATTAGATAACGACGATTTTAATTTAAAAATTAGTGATTTTTTTATTTAGTTAAACATACACAGTTGGTACAGAGTAGTATACTTTTACATTTCAGTTATTTAATTTTTCAGCGAATTTCATTTTTGTTTTCTAGTTTTGTGTAGAAGATATTCACTATCTAAACTAGACCGAGGTCTAAAGTAGAGGAGTCAGGTAAATCCGTTCAGTCTTACAATGGAATTTAAAAAATTGCAATATTCTCTACATAAAATAAATTTAAATGTAGAAAATTATAATATTTACAAAAGAATTTTTATGTGGTTAGTATCTTAAATATTTTTAATTTTAAATACAATAAAATCTTTGGTTGTTTATACACGTTCGTTTAATTTTTTCCCGTCATCTTGCATCTCAACAGATGAAATAGATGACGTCTTGACACAAGACGGGTGGCGCTAAAAAGGAATTAAGGATTCTTTCCTTAGAAAAATTTGTCATAAGGCAATAATAAGTTTAGGTACTTAACATCGACAGAGATTTATTTTCCACTCAGCTGGTATTTTATTATACATTCTTGGTTCGAGAGAGGTGAGCGAAAATTTCTTCGCGGAAATATCTGAGACATTAATCTGAGCGGTAACAATATATTTAACCCAAGAGTTGCAAGGGACAAAATATAAAACACTTTTTTAAGTTTAATAACAAAAAAAAAACTTTACATACATTGCAATTTTATCAATGATTCTGAAAAAGTAATATCGTAATGAAGGCATTCTCGTGCTTAAAAAAGTGTCGTTATAGATAATAATATTTCTAATAATTTTTTAGGCTCTATAAAGGATTGAGAAACGAGTGTGTCTACGTGTACGTTTAATTGTATTACTAATTAAGCAGTTTTATTAAATTAAACTATTTAATAACTTGCATTGTATTAGAGGATTTTTTTTTACTATTTAGTACATTAAAATATAAGCGTATTTCAAAAAAAAATTCTTGTGTATAATATTTTAAGTGAAAGTTGTAAGCGAAAATTCTCTGAGGTAGGTTATTATTTTTCGATTTTCCATTATCGGGTGCCGGCAGCCCCCTCCGAGTTAATGTCTCTAAATTTCCCACATAAATAATTTTCTCAGCTGCTCTGCCAGGATGTCTGCCATGATTGTATTTTCTTCATGCTGTTGTTATCTTGTCTGTGATATATTTCAGCGAGAACGTGATTGCCTCCTGGTTTCAAAATACTCGGGCGCCCATTTGTAATCACCAACATTTCATCAAAGGTAACTCATTAAAATTTAATTAAACAAAATCAAAAAACTTTGTATCCAATACTTTTATATATAAATTGTCAATAGGTTTTGAGAGCAATACCATCTTCTCGTCTTATTCTATTAACAGTATACTAGTTATCCTGAAGAAGAAAACATTGTTATCGAAACATGTTGATATTAAATGTATTAAAGTGGTGAAAAAATGTTAGTTTTATTTCATTTAATCAAATTAATATGTCGCCGCAAAGTATAAGTCTTCTTTCAGGAAAACGGTTTTTATTTCCTGATAAAAGATTTATACTTTATGTAATATTTTAGGAATTTACATGTATTAAAATAAAACAAATCACTTTGTTTTCACCACTTTATTAGATTATACAATCTACATGTTTCGAAAACAATGTTCTCTTCTTCAGGATTTTCTGTGTACTAAAATTGAAAAAGATAAACTACACAAGTGTGTTACGGTGAAGATCTTTAGGGGATGGGGGGGGAGGATCGGTGCTGTTAATTATAGAATGTCATCTCAAAGGGATGGAATCATAAGTGGAAAAATATTCAAAAGTGGGTTGTGCACAAATTTAGTCTAGTTATTTATTATATTTGAATTAATATTAATTTTGAGTTTTTCTAGATTATTTAGTTGTGGGATCTTATAACTAATATGTAAAAAATTTAAACCTATATTAATATTAAATGTATGGTCAAAGATTACAATTCTATCCCCTTGAAATGACATTCCATAATTAACAGCTCCGACCCGCCCTCCCCTCACCTACCCTCCACCGTAATACACTCGAATAGTTTATCTTTTTCAATTTTAGTACACAGACAATCCCGAAGAAGAGAACATTGTTCTCGAAACATGTAGATTATATAACCTAATAATGTGGTAAAAACAAAGTAATTTGTGATTTATTTTAATAATAATGTCACCCCAAAGTTCAAGACATCTGTATTATTTCTCATAAAATATTATACATAGATTTTGCAGCTGTTAATGATACCTAAAAATATTTAAAAATGAAAATATACATTTTTGAAATATTTTTAAATACAAAGGTATAAAACTAAAAAATGATAAATCTAGCTATACTACTGTATGTATCCCTCTGTGGACACATACACTTTTTTTGTTTTCTGAACTACATATAACAATATTGTAAAAAAATTTAGGATCAATGTTTATTAAAATTTATGTAAAATTTTATTTATGTGTATGGTAAACTTTATCCCTTCTAAATCAAAATAAGTTTATCTTTTATGTTACATTAATGTCATAAAAAAACTGTTTCACAACGTGAGTCACCCACCTGGACGTTTTTATGACCGGAACTTTAGTCTCCGCTAATTTACGACTGTCTGTTAACGTCAAACTTATCATTTACATTTAGGTATGAAGCATAAATTATGGTGTAAAAAGCTACTAACTTTATCGAATGTCCTTGCCATAGCATATATACAAAATATAGCAGGTGTATTGCACACGAGTGCATACTTTTTTATTATATGTTTCACATTTTTTTATCATTAGCACAAAATTAATGTGAGACGGGAAGCTAGCTCCTTCCTGCTCGCACTTTGCGAGCCGACAGCCGCACGGCTGGCCGGTCGCACACGCGAAACACTGCCGCTTCAATAGCTAGTCGCATTGTAGGCAGAAATAGACTAGTAAAACCGTACCCACGTATTGAAGTCGCTCCTGAAACACTCCCCATATAAAGGAATATCACTATTTTATACATTTTTGGTGTAAATGTTTTTTTTTTAATTTATGAAATATTATTTTTTTAATTTATAACAAAATTAGTTCACTGATAAATACAAAATATAAAAGTAAAAAAGTAACCCATAAAAACAACGTTTTTACTATACTCCCTTTCTTTGTAAAATATAACAATATTTAAAGACGAATTAAAACATATAACATAACACTAAACTTACAGGAATTTAATATATTTCTAAAATGTCAGATGTTTTGAGATGTCAAGATTTTGATAGATTCAATTATCATCAATATCGTACCTTATGAATTTCTAGCGTCAAATGATTTAGTCAGAATCAGATTTGAGTAATGTAGAATTCTTCAAAACTGAGCAGAAATCTAAAAAAAATAAATGATTATTTGATTTCTTCCCAAAATACCCAAATTTGCTGTCATCTGTGAACCAATTGTTATAAATTTTTGAAATTCGTAGTTATGTACCTATTGTACTGATGGAGTAATTCAAATTTTAAATATTCCGTGGCGTCGTCGTTAGGCCGCCATTGGTAGTAATCAAACTTTTGTAATTATTCTAATTTGAAAAAACCATTAAAATATCTAAAAATCCAAAATTATACTTTAATTATTAATTGTTTTTAACGAAAATATGACAAATCTTCTTGATCGTCGCCACGAGTCTGCTTGCAAAGTTTCAGCTCAATTGGATCACGGGAAAGGGGTTAAAAATCGATACAAATTTTTTCGTCAAGGAAACAAGCAAGCAGACGCCACGAGTTAAAAGAAAGGAAGTAAAATGAATCTTCATTTTCTCTTCCCAAATCATTGTGTTAATAGCACTGATAATTACAAAATGTAAAAGTAAAAAGAATGTTCATTTTCTCTTCCCAAATCATTATATGTAATAGCAAAAAACATTTTTCACTGTGTAATAATGTTGATCACTAACGCTAAAAAATGACGTTAATAATGATATACAGAATATTGTCACGTGTCGCGGCTAGAGAGGAATGAATGAAGATACTGGAAATTAATTAGCGATTTATAAATTAATATTCAATTGATTATTCGATGTTCAACGTCACCTAACACAAATTGAACTTAACGCTTTACTTTTATCTACACTATTTCGCAATAAATCGTTCTTATATGAACTGTTATTATCGCTGGGTAACACGTATTTAATATTAACTTGAACACTCAATCGCTCTGGATTACTTTGCCATTAAGGTTCTCTGCTCGCGGCCGACTTCGCACTGAACAAACTGTCATAACAACCACTGCGCTGCGGCGTAGTTTCATGTTTATACCCGACTTCTGTTATTTTCGTACTTTCTAGATTATTCTAGTGTTAAGGAGAAGGCTTCGTCGCTTCTCGGTTACTCCAGGCGTTTTCCGAATATTTTAGATCACCCTAGATTATTATAGGTCGTTTTCGATCCTATTGTGTTATGAAATGTTAAAAGGAATTCGGACAGTGCCCATTTCTTTTTGCTTGCCATTCTGTGACAATATTAAGACATAATAAAACAATGAGGTATAAAAAGTAAGAAAAGCATAATTCTCTATAAAAAATGTTGTTACATTTTCATAGCCTTAACTAGCGGGAGAAAAATATAGTTAAAGTACGTCATTGTTGGCGGGTTATAGCTGGTTACTATATAAAGTTTCCTGTATTTATTTAAATACTTTCATTTATTCGGATGGTTTTCAAGTCGGCATATAAATTAAATAAAATGGTTAGAGCTTTCACTGAAAATGTGATCCAGATACAATCTCATGATCGACTCAATATAAAGATAAACATCTTTCAGCCAGCATCATCGATATCGGCGAGTCGTTACCGACCCTCTCAAGATGAGAACGGTTCCCACTTTTTTGTAGGGAAGTCTTCCATCCCGGAGAGACCCTCATTTTCCCGTTTTAATCTAGACCTGTAGAAAAGAAAAGAAGAAATGTGGCAGCTCACTTGTAACAAATCAAAAATTCAATACGTATCAGCGACCGTCTTCAAGATTTTTAAATATAGTTTTAAAAGATTATACCAAAAATTAATTTGTTTGATCTTGTTAAGGTCGATTAGGTTATAAGGATTATAAAATCATTAAAATATTTTCTTTAACTCACCACGCACATAATTATTTAAATTTATTTTAGCTTCACTACATTTTTTGGGAAAAACCGAAGTTCCCATCGATAGATATAAGTGATACTAATAATATTGTTACGGGACATGGCTTTGGGAGACAAATGAAAACACTGGAAATTAATTCAGTTTTATTTTTTACCAAAGAAAGTCACTAGAAACGATATAAATTGTAGTACTTATAATAACTTTTTTATAGTGAGTCTCTCGAATATTTCACATACTTATCATTATACTGTTCCTTAATATACAATAATTAACATTATTTCTATTGCCTTGATCACGTTTTAATAAGCTCCGTTCAATGTTTGCACGAAGAAACTTCTCGCTCCGGTATTACTTTATTAACTTTCGCTCGTATCACTGCTGGTCGCACTGTTTTCGCTGTGTTGGTAGTATCGCGTGTTGTGATATCACCGTCACTGGTCACTCTCGTTCAAACGATGAGATATCGCACTTATCACTGTCAAGAATGAATTGACTAACCCCGCGTTGCATAACGACTTTTATAGATAAATTCCTATTAGAGATTTATTTTAGAAATTACAAGAAGCGTGTTGAGCGGTCTAAACTATTCCAATGTAGTGTTTTAGTACGTAATGGAATGTCATGGAATCTTTCAGAGAGAGAATGTGGTCACGGATGATTGACCCTGAGTTGCGAGCGTAATATTCGAGAGTTTTCGGTAAAAGATGACTGACCCTGCGTTGAGTGACACCGCTGTATTGTTGTCAGTATTCATTAGGTTTACCATATCATTAGAATATAATAAGTGACCATTTATATCTGTCCATGGGAAGTTCAGTTCTTCACGAAACTATTAGTGAAATAATATTTTCTCATAGAAATTTTGTGTTTGTTATACAATGTTAGTATTAGTACAATTATTAGAAAAATAATTTATAAAAATAAAATTATTTGTGAAACTACCAAATCAATAAAAAGAATATTTTTATTTTTTAACAAACATGATAAGAACAGCAAAGTCAACAGATTAGGATGACTAATAGATAGAAATTGGACTGTGAAGTAAAAATATTTTCACACATACGAGTATGGAAATAAAAACACAAATTTTTTTGTTCTACATTTTTGATTTTTTGAGACGCGTTTTATCTTGTGAGGGCATTATCAATTTAAATATTTCACATTCAACAACCTGTATTTATATGAAAAGTATTGAAAAGAGATGCTATATAATTTTATATATAATTAATGAAGGTTTTCGTATTTCTGTAGGATTCTAATAAACAATTATGTCCAAACACTAATGAAAGGTAATACATATAAATAAACGAAAAGCTTTATAATTTGATATTTATGTGATAGAGAGAGCATTATTTTTGGTCACAATTATGTTCGAACACTAATAATATTTTTTAAATTTCCAAATTGCTGTCTCAAATGATTTCTGCGTTGGTGATTTGATCCATATCTCTGGTTTGTCTATAACAAAGAGAATAAAATGATTACGCCATTAATTTTAAGGAATATTCTTTTATACGCCTCAACAGGCCAAGAGGCCAAATTACAGAAGAGAAACACATCACAAAACACCCAGGCTTGAGTAAATCGCACAGATTAATTGTGATTTTACCGGGAATCGAAATCGATTCCGATTATTCGAAAAATCAAGTAATTAATTAATATTAATAAGTTAAAACATACTTAAATAATCATGAACATAGTAAATTGTGTTTAAAAAACTAAGGATTTCTTATTAGGCGATATTGAAAAAGTTAATAAAAAGTGTTTAGAAAACACATAAAATTTAAAATAATTTTATTTCAATTTTCAATCATGTTGAACTGAAGAAAATTTCTCAACTTTGTGAGCTTTATATAACTGTACGAACGTGTGATATTTTTTTTATAATTATGTATACAATTTTGTTCAAAAATATTTTGTTATTAGGTTATTTTGAATTATTGTACAAATATGAAAGCAGGTATCTTTTTTATTTCAATCCAATTGATTGCTGTTCTCATTTCTTCAATTCTGCTGCATTAATTAAATTATTTATTTATTTTTATTTATTTATTTATTTAGTGGGCGTTTACGGTACAAGTAAATTAAACGGATTTATATGGGCTTTTACAATACAAGAAAATTAAACGGATTTTTATATACCTAACATAAAACACATTTTACAGTAAGGAATAAAAAATAATAATATAAATAAAACAAATTAAAGGTAAATTAACAATACAATATTAAAAAACATAAAATAAATGAACAATATATATAAAAGATGATAGAAATTTACAATATATATAAACGATGATTAGTACACAAGCAAACGGTAATAATTAGAAACCTTTTACAAATAAGTAATAGAGTAAATAAAATAAATAAGATATGAAGATAAAATAAACTAAAAATAAATATAAAAGATAAAATCAAAACATATTTAAAAGGGAAATGAACAATAATAAGGACACTTTAAATAAATAAATTTATATAATTCATGGGAAACGAAACATAAGTAAAAATTTAGTCCATTGAACTTAATTAATTCTATTAGTATATTCTAAGTGTAAGTAATTCTTTAATTTCTACATCGAAAAATGTCTACGAATCACGAAAATTTATTTCCTAGGCGACGCATGCGTGTTAACTAATTGTTAATTTATTTATTTAAAATATCCTTGATTTGCGGTTTAATATTACACTACGGGCTATTAGCATCCTACTAAAAAATAATGACAAACTGTTCGCAAATAATATATTCAAGGGATGAAATGATTTGTTTAAAAAAATATATATATAATGTATTGCAAGAGGTGCTGTGAACTTCCCTACAGCCCAGCTTCGCAATATATGTCAGCCCCGGGGAAGCTTTCACCGCGTCTCGTGGTTAAGCCTTAATTTACCACAGGAGCCTTTTTTTCCCCGTCAGTCTGGAGTCGTGGACCCCAGGGAAGTACCTTCGTTTAGTTGTAAGCTGAAACTGTAAGGCTTTATATATATGTAAAAATGTTTCTAAGATATATATAACGGTAATTGAATTTTTAGTGATACAAAATTCTTAATTAAAAATATTGTATTCCTCCTGCCGAACATTAATTTCCTAAGCCTTACTCAATGTTCAACGTTTAAAAATGAAGCTCATAATAATTTAATCAATTTTATAACCTTCATGTAAATAAATCTCATTCATCATATAAGTTTAAGTTAATATCGTCAATAAAACAACAGTTTTGTTGTGGAGTGTAGAAAGAGTAAACAAAATCATTACTGGCTGTTATTATAAATACTACAACAAAAAACAATATAAATAAAAAAAATAAATCAAAAATGCGTGCCGAAAACCTTCTCACTTCATGAAATAAACTGTTAATATATTATATTTATTAATAGTTAATGCAATCAATTAATAAGATAAATATTATTTAAAAAAATCGCAATTATTACGCAGTTAATATTCTAATTAAAGATTAATATGCATCAATCAAATGTGTCGTAAAATTTACAATAGCGTGCCCGCGTAGCACTAACTTTATTTCTGAAAATGATAAAAAAGTAAAATTATATAAATTAAACCACCATGATTCAATTGTAAACTATTTTTTTATGTTTGGCTCGTAGTATCTCGGCAGTATAGTGCCAAGTATGTTTTTTGTTAGGCTACCAAGCTACGGAGCTATATAATTACAGTAATCTGTAGCTAAGTATATCACAAAAACACTCCAGACTTGAGTGTATCAAGCAGATGAATTACGACCTCACCGGGAATTGAGCCCAGAATTATCAAGATGGGAATCCCGTATCATATCCACTGGACTACAAGGGACGGTACTGCAGAGGGTGAGGACTGGAAAATTAAATATCAGCTGAAAAGATATTTCATAATAATTTATCTTAACATTGTCGTGGCTGTGGCGTTAATCCTTACAAAATTTTAATATATTTTTTTTTGGACGGAAAAAAGGTTTCTCAAAGCTCCTAGCTAATTCATCAGAAAAAATGTTTCAAAAAAACCTTCATTCGGTATAAGAAAATGAAAATGCAAATAACGCCGTTAATGAATTTCGCTGGTAACGCAATGTCAAGTCAATACCTTTCTTTGAATCTGAAATTCAAATAATGATTTAGGCTTCATTAAAAAGAGGATTCATGAATCAATTTGCCTGCTGCGGTTTTAGCCATTGGGCCTCCCGGCAAAAAATATTTTCCTCACACAGATTTATATACATATATTTAAATAATTGTAAAAAAATGAAATCCTATAAAAATTACGCATGTAAAACGGACAATATTCTAAAAAAGAAAACTACAGTTTTTGCGATGTAAATCTAAATTGCTTAAACATTTGATAAACGATATATTATCGTTGCAAATCCACTCAAAAATAATTCAAGTTTTTTTAATAATTTTTAATGTGTTATCTATGTCGTTAAAATTTTTATTTTTTAGAATAATTTTTGGCACAATTTCTCCCAAAAAGTACACCAACTTAATATAATGTTTATGCTTCTCGTATCGCGCGATATTCTATACGAATGTTTTAGTTGGGATGTATTTGAATGTATTTGAAGTGGACTTCTATGTAGGCGTTCCAACTTCCAACAGATATTAAATGAGGAATTTTTTTGTGGAATAAAATATTTTTTACACTTTTTTTATCTTCTAAACTACATATACAGGAACACCGGAAGATTTCGTGGATAGTTTGGACATCCTCAAACTCTACATTGATGAACATCACCATCTACACCGACTCTCACAAAGGGTGTTATTTTATTAAACTGTGGCTTTTTATACATTTTCACGGGGTCGCGGCGATGGAAAACGAAATGCAACACTCTGTTACTTTATCGCTGGCCGCCAATCTTTTCACTGAATGATCCACTTGCCTTATCTATAGCCCTCTTGCTATCACTACAAACTGTGTGGATAAATATAGGATCTTGGAATTCTAGATGTTTCTCCAACATTGTTGTGTTTTCTAAAAATTTTCCTGTGGTTTATTTAAAAAAGTTTCTTTATTCGAATACTACAATTATGTGCATTTTTTTCTAGATTAAAAAATCTAACGATAGAATGGTCTTATTAGAATATTATCTGGTCTATATAATATATTCACATGTTTTTAATATTTGTATAATATATTCTTATGTTTTTCAAAAAAAATTATGAATATTTGTATTTATGCTGCATTTTTCTTCTCAATATTGAACTGCTTTAAGCTGTATGTGAATAATCATTTTAATTCAATGATTCTGAAGATTTTGAGTACCGACATAATTATTTACTTTAATATAAAATAAAATACAACCATGCACACCATGTGGCCACGTAATAGCATGTACGGTGGTTGTATTTTTAGGGCAAAGGGCTTCAGTCCATTCCATTGTTGCCGGAAACAGGAAGCTCGAGTACATTCTATGGAACAAAATTGCATTGCGACTGTGAGCAACTCAATTCCCATCAAGTGCATGCTGCACTCACACGTATATCAGGAAATGGTACACAAAATTATTATTTTCATATTTATTTGAAAGTTTTTTTCTGATTAATAAATAATATACCACTAGGAATTATTATTATTATTGTTATTATTGATAATGGGCAGGCAGCTTAAGCTGATAGGGCCATATCACTGTCTCTCATTTGAATATACAGTCTATTCTTAATTACTTGTGTTTAAAATTACAATTTGGAATCAAATAATTTTCATAGACAAAATACAAAGGAAAAATTATTATTAATGCGATTAAATTTTACTTTGTGAATTAAATTTAGAAGAAATGCAAAGTTTTTCTTCAATTTGTGAATATATTATTTAATATTCAAATTTAGTGTGATATCGGACAATAATGTTTCACAATTAAAATTATCATTAAGTTGTGATTATCGACTTCTTACTATTATTTATCATCCATTTTTTATTCGCCACTGGTTTAAAGCCTCCCCGAGAGTCTCCTATATTTCTCTATCCATTTGTATTCACGGCGCGTATGTAAGCAGAATTTAATCTTTTTCAGTTGAGATTTAAAGATTAATCATAAACCACATAATACGAGTGAAAACGCTGGAAATTAATTATTAAATCGATTATTTAACTGTTCAATATACAATGCCACTTAACACAATTAAACTTAACGCTATTCTTTAAATTATACTATTACGCAACATATCGCTTATAAATAAATAGTTCATTATCGCTGGAATACTTAATTTAACATTCACTTGAACATTCCATCCAGTTTCCACTCGCAATAGTCGCTCCGGTTTACTTCTCCTTTTCAGGTAAGAACTTCGATTACCTTCTCGCTAATTTATCGCTCCAAATGGCCACCCG
Organism: Agrypnia vestita; assembly: GCA_016648135.1. Lineage (NCBI taxonomy): Eukaryota > Metazoa > Arthropoda > Insecta > Trichoptera > Phryganeidae > Agrypnia > Agrypnia vestita. Next base: position 295,812 of record JADDOH010024775.1, on the reverse strand, counting down.
GCCGTCCCGGCTTGCAGATGACTTCGCAGTGTTTTCGCCTGTCAAACGTGACTACATCCAATCTCCCGCCGCAGCCGGCTTTCCCTATTTATACCTGCAAATGCTTATATCGAGCCTCTTAGACCTTTCCAGTGTTTAGGAGAACATTCCTGGGACTTCTAGACTTTTTACGTTTTTCTCAAATGTTACATATACCTCTCGAAAGTCTAAGATCATCCTAGGCCACTCTCCATTTTTCAATGGCGTTGTCACAAGTGATAGAAGTGCGTAATTTTTTTCTAGCATCGCGTTAAAATATTTTATTATATATTTTTCATTTTTTTTTTTTTATTAAATTTATTTGGTAAATGTACAAACTTTAGAGTGGCTGTTTTCAATATAATATGATTAATACACATTTATGTTACACGTTTACCCACTTTTGACGAGAATTTATGAGAATGTATTCTCGTGTTTAAAAGGGGGGGGGGCATTGTCATATATTTATACATCTATTGTTAATGTGATCGTTAGTGTAAAATATTAGATCAAATAAATATTATATAGACAAGGAAGTATTAGATTAAGTTACAAAAATTAAGACATTAAATATGGTAAAACGAGAAAACTCATATACCTATTCACAAGGCTACGAAATATCTTATCAATAAACATGCTGAAGGTGTTTAAATTTTATTAAATTTAAATTGTGTTTACAGTATGGTATAGTTGGCTGGGGTGAGACCTTTAAGTCTAATATATTACCAGTGAAAATAGTTCAGAGAGTAATTATCAAAGTGATTTTGAGGAAACCCTCAATATTCTCAACAAGGGAACTTTTCAATATATCCAATATTGATTGATTGTTTTCAAAAACTCTAATAAAAGTAGTAGTTTGAACAACATCGCTAGACCAACGTTTAACTTAAACAACTCTCGAAGTCCAGAAATGCACGGATGCATTTTTCTTGCCACGGTGTCAATACATAGCTGCTTGCATCGTTGCACTGCTCCCCGCACTAAGGGTGGCGACAAAAGCCTGGGGTGTCAAAGAAAAACTTAATGCATTTTTGTCGAATAGAAAAGTTCTGCTATAACGGTAGTAGAAACCACATAAGTGGAAAATGTCCCAACGTTACAAAATAAAGTTAATAGCATGGAGTAGAAAATAAATAAAAATACCAAATGACTTCAATGAGACGTACATGTGGCCAATCAATTAATAATTGAGAGAAAACTGAATAAATTGTGTTTGAAAGGGGATAGACTGTTCAGAGCTGAGAACCAAATTTGTGAGGAAAGAAAATTAATCTTACTAACTAACTAACTAACTTACCATCACGCCGATTCCCTGTGGGGGTAGGCAGAGAGGATAGAACGCCACACTCTTCTGTCCTGACATACAACTTTTGCCTTATCCACATTCATACATCTTCGCATGCAAGCTCGCCGGTTGTTGAGGTTTCTAACGGGACCATCTTCCAGTATCTGGTTGATCTGGTCATGCCACGTCTTCCGCGGTCGCCCTCTCTTTCTGGCGCCATCAACACTTGCATTGTATATCTTTCTAACCATTCTTTCCTCATTCATTCGCTCAACATGCCCAAACCATCTGAGCGACCCTTTTTTAATTCTATTAATTATGCTAAAATCAGCTTTACTGTTAAAGAATGCAGATATCCCTGATATCTGCATTCTTTTCCCTATCATAAATTGATTTGCCACACATACGTCTAAGGGATCTCACCTCCACTGCATTCAATCTACTTTCGTTAATCTTTATTAAGATAAATTAGTTGTAGAAAAACTTAATGATCTTTGAAGAAATGCCAACTAGTCGGGGAAAAACATGAGAACTCAAATTCCATAACAATTTTCTCAAGGTAAATTTATGTTGATGATTTCACAGCACTTTACATATTTTATATTAAAATGTGAAATTGCTAGTAGGTTCTGTTCTGGGATACTCCACCGGATCCTGGAAACATCGAAAAAGCGACATGAACACAGGTCTATATATACAACGGGGGCGGCGCTGCGCTGCGCGGAGTTAGTTGTCTACCGTGACAAGCGCGACATAGAAATCCACCAAGGAAAGGCGAACCGTGCGAATGTGGCCAGAATTTAATTGAGCAAATATACGACCCTTGAAGAAAGTACCTACCAACGTGTGAGAAGTGTTCCATAGTATTCAGAGCCATACAAACCAGTAAATACAGAATTTCTTGACAGGCGTGAAGATTTTAGAGCGAAATTACAAAATTTAATTAAATTAAAGAATAGTATTATGAATAGAATAGTATTATGTTTAATATTAACTCAGATCATCATGCTTCCGATTTTTTTTCCGATTGATCAGAGTCTACGATACAGGTAGGTACTCTACATACGGCCAGACCGCCTAATCTACTACTGCAAATGCATCAGCTCTATACACTTTTACTAACTACCTTATTGATATAAACATCATCACGCTTCTATGTTTCTCAATTTTTTTCAATCATTACGTGTTTGACTTTTCGATGGAATAGAAGCATTTAATCTTATCATAGTTAATTTCGCTTCCGAATTCATACACATTCAAATTATGTACGTATAAAAAGACTGTAAGCATTATGCCTTTTTTGATCATACATCATCCGACAGTTTTAGAAAATTGGAAGATTCTTAAGGTGTTGTGGGAATTCTTCTCTTCACTACCAAATTGGTGATCATCAAACTACCAATGTTATAACTTATCAAAAGATTTACACAAATATATTTTGACCTCACTAGGAATCTAGTCAAAAGCTTTGGTGTGAAAAGTAAGGGTCACATGTGCCTATTTTTTATTTTATAAACTATTTATTATAACTTGTTTCAGTAATGTACTAAATACGAAAGCATACAACTAAAATTTATCAAGATGAAAATACAACTCCCTTTTCTACAGCATGCTCTGTTTCTATCCCTGTATCAGTCTGTGCCAGGCATTCGAGCCGCGTCACGCAACTATAACTGAATCCCAGGAAAACAAAAAGCCTTCGAAAGCCTTCATTCAATCAACATACAAAATGAGAAAATTCAAAGAGGTCTTACCTAGAATGAGCACATTTGGCAAACGTCAATTTTTAACACAGAAACTCGAAAAAATAAACATTTTTACACTAGCTCCTGGAAAAAGAACGATAACCAAAAAACTTTTTTTTACACTAAACTGACACCAACAGAATAATGGGTACACGATACATAAAGAATAATACATTATCAATTAAAACTCTGCCCATTATCCCAATTGCAAGTGTCTTCGACCTGCTCTAGCATAAATATGCATATTGTCACGTGTCGTTGCTGCAGGAGGAATTAATAAAATGCATGGATTTATTAAATACTGATTAATTAATTAAACAAACGTACAAAGTCTCCTAACACTATTTAACTTAACGCTATTATTTGAATTAAACTATTTGGTAAATTTATCACTCGTTAATAGACACTTTATAATCGCTTTAACACTTTATTCACTATTCACTAGAACAATCCATCCAATTTCAGCACGTGTCACTGTTTGCTCCGGTTTATTTCGCCACGTAAGAACTTTTCCAGATTATTCGCTCAAATATCGCACAAAGGTAAGTACTTCACTTAAAAATCTGTCGCTTAGTTCACACGCCTGATGGTAACATTATTTTCGCTTCGTGTTTCGCTGCTAGAGCCGCGTAATAGGATACGTCAAAATAACAATGGCCCCCTGCGGCCTGTATCCGTTTTATTTATACGCGATAACGTTGAATTTTCGAACCTTCGACACTTCTCTAGTATTTACTAGACATTTATAGTATTTTCTTGCAAGTTCTCGTAACTTGACATGAGTGCGTGATTATTTTTAACCTCATTATAATGTGTATTTTAGAATAACAATATAATGTAAACATGTAAAAATATGTAACTAAATAATTGCTTAATGTGTTCTATGGGTTTAGGTTATCGTTAAGATAAAGGATGTTGTGTAGGAGTGACATTTTAAATGGTGATATGGTGTCTGCAAGAATACCAACATCGACATTACGGTCATCACAATACGTATTGTAAGTACGACATATTCTTGTGATGTGTGAAAAATAACCAATATTATGAGAGTGCTGGCTTATTCAGAAAAACTCCGGGTTTCTAATGTGGGCTTTAACATTCAAGTTTATGTCAGATAAATAAAGAGAATCAATAGTTCCACTGAGAATATTGTGTAGCACAATGAGATTGAACTCAAGTTTGTGTATCTAGAAAAGGACAAGTCGGTCGTCGTAGATGTAGAGGTTATTATGTTGACCAGCTGTGTAGGAATTGTAGAAAACGTAGAAACCTTAAATAACATATATGAAAAACTGCCTTACATACATTGAACATACTGCTGGAATAAAAAATGTAAATGTCTAACTGAAAACGCTCTAAAAAAAATTTAATTTTTCACCATGATGAAAGATTTTTAAGAATATTTTACTAAATATTCAAATAAAGTCAAAACTTAAGTTAATTATAAATTTGATGGAGTACCTATCTCAAAAACTTTAAATTTGTGAGTGATTTGGTGCTGAACGTTCTAAAATGAACATCAAATTTACTTTTTTTTTAAACAAAACCAGCACCTACCACAAATATAATTTTTATCTAAAATATATATTTTTTATTGCATTATTACAGTTTTATTATACAAAAAATTCTGGTCTATTAAAACAATTAAATACATAACTTATATAATTGTGTTGTACATAGTACCTCTCCATTTATGTGTTCGGACGAGATTATTTCACATTATATATATAATTATTTTACATATTATTATTTTACATTATATTATATCTACGGGATGAAGAAGTGGAATGAAATGTTTTAATTCTGAAGGTAATGGTATCTAGTTATGTTTATTGGGATGTTCTCTTAATTTGTTTTTCAATTGTTTTGTATTTTGTATATTTTTTATTTCGATTGGAAGATTGTTTAAAAAATTTGTGCCTAAATATTAAGGTTGAGCCTAGGCCTCATATATATAAAATTTTGTTGATATGTTTTGTATTGCATTTTATATATACCGACACGCTTCCGAAAAAGGTTTCCAATTTAAACAACTGTCAAATCACTGATTTTTGCTTTCAAAACGTGTGCCGACTAATGATTATTTTTACCTGTAATATGGCAATACCCGATAATACTCAATATTCTTCACATCATTTGTATTAAAAAATACATTTATCGTTAAAAAAAAATATGCCGAAACTCCATAATATGTAACAACGTGTTTTTTTAAATATTTTTAATTAACTCTCTCTGTTTGGTGTGGTGAAATTTTTTAATTGATTTTATACCAATATCCTTACTAGCTAGATATCTGAAACTTTTTATATTACGTAAAGTGGATGATTTTGACAAAACAGAGTGTCACTAGGTCATTATTGACCCTAATAGATGGTCATAAAGTGATATTAGAGTATATAGTATGAATATTTTATGAACAACTATACATTATTAAATCATTTTTGACATGATTTGTTCGATATATCGATTAAAATTAATAATCACGTCACTCACAAGCAAGAGCCGCAGAAACAGCTGAAGAACAAGTCATGTAAAACAAAATTTAAAATAACTTGTTAAATATTTAGAAACTGCGTGAGTGATATTAAAAATTATATAGTGATGTACGAAATTTACAATTGGTGATTTTATTGAAGATGAAGATACAAGAAAAATTACAAATGCATACAAAAAAAGCGAATGAAAGCATGTCTTCAATTATTTTTTTTATTTAATTATTATAATAATGATAGTCTTAACTCTCATTTCTCAAGGAAAATATATATTTTTTAGAATTTCATTTATTTTAAAGCTTTTTACAAATACAAATCCGAGAAAATTAGTTTTCACCAATGACTCTATTAAATTTATAATATCTTTAATCAATCCGCTTGAATGATTCAATTGTTAAGACTCATGAAAGCCAAGTATCTCATTACCCGTCCCAAACTTACAAAATCCATTGCTCAAAATCATTTCATTTCAGATGAGTATTGCAAGATAGATCTTTCGTTTTTGTCGGAAAGTTCTGTCGTATTTCATAGGGTGGTTTTAATAAGTATAAACAGGTTTATACATGGTGTAGATTATTGCGTACTGTCCTCAAGTCACTTTGATGTAATCATCATCACTCTACAACCCCTGTTGGGTCTTGGCCTCCTCAAGAGTCTTCCTCTCTGTTTAGTGCCAGCTCTCTCTAGGTCAGAAGCTCCAAGGCAGATATGTCTTTGAGGACGTTGTCACTTCATCTTAATTTTGACCTTCCTGAGCTCCTTCACCCTATCGGTCTTGAGTTCAGCAGGGATACTCACTCCGCGTGACGCTTAGCTCGTTAAAGAGAGTATAAAGCTCATTGCTGTAACGTCTGCGTTCATTTTCTAGAACCGATCTAAAGATATGCCTCAAAATTTTCCTTTCAAAAACATGCAGTGCTCGCTTATTCTTCTAAGTCAGTACCTACTCATGTCTTAGTTGCGTATGGGAGCACTGGTCTAATGAACGTTTGTACACTAACATTTTAGTGATTCTGTCCGCTTTGGTAGGCGAAAAAATATCAATTTGCGCTTCTGGATCTCCTCTGTAGTATTATTGTTGTCTGACTTCAGGGAGCCTAGGTATGTAAATCTTGGTACCGTTACAAAATTTTGACTTCCACACGAGAGAGTTGGGGTTTGTTGGGTGCATCCTAAGGAGATGTATTTGGTCTTTTGCTGATTTACTATGAAACCAACGTTTTTATCAGAACTTTCAAGATTTATGAAGGCATTACGTAAAGCAAATTTTGATCTAATACGTGGACAAAATTATTTTTCATTGAATTCTGGAAATATCGAGAAAGCGATATTACCTATAAAAAGAGATCGACCGGTTACTGCGCACTCAGTGTGTCAAAAGCGACATTGTAACTGGACGGCGCCTCGTTGTGGCCAGGTCGTGTGTGTATTCCAGCGATAATAAATCAAAAAAGTATCTACCGACGAGCAAGAAGTCTTCTTGTTTGAACCTGAGTGCTTTAAGTAACGTTCATCAGTAAATGAGAAACATGTTATTCATGAATGATAAAAGTGCAGCGAAGATAATAAGTGTGAATCACGAAATTGGATAATTAGTGTGTGAAAATCTAGAAACATTTAGGGTGAATTTTAGAACAGTGATCTAATTAAATTCGTGTCCAGTGACTTTGCGTATTAAATAATGTTTCATTTGCCTTCCACAGCTACGATCCCGTGACAATATAATTTACTTCAAATTTCAATATACCTATATATTTTTTTATAATATATATAGTCCACATATAATTTTTATACTGTTGCTTGCTAATAAATTGCTCAAGAAAATATGAAATGAAATATTTTTTTATAAAATACAACGGAACTTTTTCGACATCCTAAATACTTTGCAGCTTTCCTTTTTGATGATATTTGCGACATTCTTTTTGGATGTGGTTTGGAATTTCATATTTTCTTTTTATACTCTTTGTTTTCTTATCGGGGACGTCCCGAACTTGCATCGGATATGTGCTTCCGAGACTGTTCCACTGAGTTGCCGCTGAGTTGCCACTGAGATACTTGACATATGCTCAGCGGAAAATACAAGAAAGTTTCTGTTATTTTCGCTTCGGGAAGACCATTGACATACTTTTCAAAAGCGGCGATCCTTGAATAATAGAAAAATTCGTTTGCCGTAAATTTTACAACCTTTTCTATCATCGCGAAAATAATATGAACCCTATAAAACGAGATATAATATTATTTAAGTGCCTCCCATTTAGAGTATTGAAAGAGCTACTTAAAATGAAGTATTTGAAAGTTTGTTAACTGTTAATACTACTGTACGAATACGACTTTATTTTCGAATTAAATTCAATTGTTATTCTATCCTTCCAGCACAAGTTGAAATTCCAAATAAAGTACGAACAGTCAAAAACAAAAACGAAAAGGTAATTCTCAAATATTAGGTCCTTACATATGAAATTGGCGTTTTGCCGTACTGGCAAATTTTATCTCAAATATCTTCTCTTTGGTTAGGAATTCCAAATCCAAATTTATACAGCTATTTACTCATGTATTTGTGTTTTGAAAATTATAATTCATTTGTTTTTTCCTCAATTGTTTTTTTCTTTGCGTCACTCAGTTTACAAAATGAAAAACTTGAAATATCGCGTTATTTACGAGTACGAGTTCCACCGTGGCACCAGTGCTGCAGAAACGGCTCGAAGGATTAATGATGTGTATGGCGACGGTGCCGCAAAAGAAACACAGTGCGTTTTTGGTTCCAACGTTTTCGTTCTGGAAATTTCGACCTGCAGAACAAGCCCCGTGGACGGCCGGAGACCAAAGTTGATAATGAAGAATTGAAGGCTATTGTGGAAGCGGATCCATCGCAAACCACATCCGAGTTAGCTGCAGGCTGCGGTGTTAGTGATAAAACTGTTTTAATCCACTTGAAGCAAATTGGTAAGGTGAAAAAGCTTGAAAGGTGGGTACCTTACGAATTGAGTGAAGCAAATCAACAAACGCGCGTTGACTGCTGCGTTGCATTACTCAACCGGCACAATAATGAAGGGATTTTAAATCGAATCATTACCTGTGATGAAAAGTGGATCCTGTACGATAATCGGAAGTGCTCATCGCAATGGCTGAACCCTGCCGAACCAGCCAAACCATGCCCCAAGCGAAAATTGACTCCAAAAAAGTTACTTGTGAGCGTTTGGTGGACTAGTGCTGGTGTCGTTCACTACAGCTTTCTTAAATCTGGCCAGACGATTACGGCAGATGTCTATTGTCAGCAACTGCAAACCATGATGGAAAAGCTAGCTGCTAAACAACCGAGGCTGGTTAATCGCTCTAGGCCACTGCTGCTTCATGATAACGCTAGACCACACACTGCACAACAGACGGCTACCAAATTAGAGGAGCTTCAATTGGACTGTCTAAGACATCCACCGTACTCTCCGGACCTTGCCCCAACAGATTACCATTTTTTTCGAAATTTGGATAACTTCTTGCAAAGGAAAAAATTCAACTCCGATGGGGCAGTCCAAACCGCCTTCAAAGATTTTATTGATTCCCGTCCGAATGGTTTTTTTAGTAAAGGGATCGATGAACTACCTATGAGATGGCAAAAGTGCACAGATAGCAATGGTACATACTTTGATTAAATAAATATATTATAATAAAAAAAAATCGGCTTTATGTTCCTCCCATACTAAACGCCAATTTCATATGTAAGGACCTAATATCATTCTCTCGTTTATTCTCTTCTACGCTCTCTTTGGGTCATGATGTCTAATTCATTTTATTATTTGACTACGTTTGGATATTATGTTATCAACAAATCTGGAGGTTTTATAAACTGGTTAAGATAGTCTTTATGGTGCATTGAAAATCGTCTTCTGGATAATTTTGGTTCTTATGTACAAAATAAGCCTCTCCAGGATTTTATTGGTGAGGTAGTGGATGGTATTTGAATGTTTATTATGTTTTTTTATTTTTATTTTTTAACGACACTAAATTTACTTCTTTATGTGGAATGAAAATTATTTATATTATAATTTATAGACATAAACTTTGTTAACATCACTTTTTTATTGAAAAATAAATTCTACATGTTTCAAAGCCAATGGCTTCTTGGTCAGGATAACGAAGGTATAATAAGAAAATTAAATTTAAAAATCGAAGTATAGAAAATCAAAATATCAAGAAAGTACCACCAGCGCTCAAGAAGTGTTTTTGTTCAAATAATAAAATGAATTAATACATTAATAAAATAAGTATTAATATAATTTAAATAAGAAAAAGTGTTAAAAGTACATTGAATATTATAAATGAGCAGGTCCTTTTTTACAAATAGTTATGTATTAAATTTATTTTCATGTTAAGTTGGTACTTTATTATTATTCATTTTTCATTTTTAATATTTTGATTATCTAAACTTCGATTTTTAAATTAAATTTTCTTATTATTCATTTATTATCCTGACGAAGAAGCCATTGGCTTTGAAACATGTTGAATTTCTTTTCAATAAAGAAGTGGTGTAAACAAAGTTTATTTCTATAATTTATAATTATAATGTCACCACAAAATAGTTTTGCTGTATTTGAAGAAGAATATTATTTGGTTTGAAAAATATAAATGCATCTAAAACTAAAAGTTTTGCTCTCTATACAACCCTACATCTTTTGACCAATAAAAACCTTATTTTCCAAGGTTGTTCTTAATGACTCATCCCCTTTTCTTCACAACCCCAACATATGAATGTTTGTTAAAGTCAACTTACGGTCTTTTGAAACAAATTTTACGTTACCTTACTAACTTTAGGACCCCACACAAAATATGGACCCCTCTCCTTTCATTCTCGCATTTACTTAAATTTGTATGTTAATTATATGAATTACATAGAAATTATGTTCAATAATTGTAGAAACTGCTCTAGAATTCCAAGGAAAGTATTTTCCTTTATACCCATTCCACTCCCCCAGACATCTCATTTTTCCATTGCACGGACCAAACTTTTAAGCCATCGTAATTAGATTTAATTCACTGCGCACAACATAGTTATTCTCCTCACACAAAGTTAATAATAAAAACTATAACTGAACCGCTGGTTTTATATGAATGAAACTTGTCTTGTGGTTAGGACTCTCGCCTCGTAGTCCAAAGGTCACGGGTTTGAACCCTACTCCAAACCAGCAACATAGTCCTATTTTCATAGCACAAGCGTCTAGCTTAATTTGAATATAGTAAGAATATTAATGTCATACATATTCCGTATTCGCATCTATATTAGAAAAAATTGCGCCAGCGTATATTTTGAAAGCATTTTAATTATAGATATAAAAATTTCATATTTCAAAGAACAACTTCATACAAACCTCGCATTTTATTATATCGAAAGGTATCGAGTAATAATAAAAATAAATAACTATTCAACTTATATGTACCTATCTAACCGATACATAATACACAATAAAACCACTTTAAAATAAATAATCCGCACTCCGGCATGCGGCAAAGCGAGCACTTTTTTCCAATCTTTTTCCTTGGCTACTTTTTGTTGATTTTTAATGAAAAGACCCAAATTGGATCGTAAATTATGACGGCCAAATAGGCCATTAGCTTCATATTATTTTTAAAGCGTTCAGCGAAAATAATGACAAAATTCGAAAAATAGCATAGCCTTAATTGGAAAGGAAACCGTTTTGGGGTGTAAATGTTGTTCCGATAACAAAAACAAATAAATACTTATCTTACAATATAAGCGATAATGTTCACTAATGGATTTTACTTTTTTATCAAATATTCTATGTTTATTAATATATTTGCTTAAAAGAAATCACATAAACTTTTTCGAATCTGAAAAAGAACCTGTCTGCAATGTTTTAATAATTTGATTCAAGTAATATATAAGAAAAAACATGTTTTACTGAAATTTAATAATTTATATTAAATAAGGTAAAAATCATATAGGTATATTATTTTTTTTTTCTATTTTACCACACAAGTTTAGATATTATTAGAATCTTTCATCAAAAGGTGATGTATTAATCTGACGATATTCAAATATAGAAAAAAAGGATTAGATGAAATATGAAATCTGTCAATAATGACACGAAAGCCTTAATTGAAACGATGGTTACCATGCATCATCGCAGTCTCTGAAACGTGAATCTAGATTCAACTACCATTTTTTCTGGGAAACCATAAATTAATTTCAATATGGAGAAATAGGTCGAACATTCGTGAAACCAATATTTTTGTATAAAAGCAATGCGAGCGCGAATTGCCACAGAAAAGCAAAACCACGTGAGATGAGCAGAAATAATAAACAAGTGATAGTCATATGGCACAAGGGAGTATTTACGTGCGAAATTGAGTGAAACGACCTGGTGATAGACAAAAAAGGCAGCATCAGTAGATTCTTATGACGTAAATTAGTATAGATCCGAAATATTCTAGAAACAATGAATGTTAAATTTTTAAGAATGGCGATCCGATTAAATTCGTGTCCAGTGACTTCGTATAGTAAAAAAGCTTTAATTGTTTTTAGTATTTCATTTGCCTCTCATAAACAATACATGTTTTACTTATTTTTCGATAAAAAAAATACAGACAAAGATTTGGACTTAAGTGCTCCATTTTTTTTTCTTGTGACTTATTCGTTCAATGGACTTTGGCTATCATTACTGTGTTGACTGACACTTAATTTAAAATGAAACAAGATATTTTTGTACAAAAAAATACTTTTATATATAAAAAGGAACAAGGATTTTCTGAAAGGTTGAACTCAATTTTATAATATATTATTTATACGCCATCTGGAAAAAATTTGATAAACATTTTTCCTCAAAATGTTAACGTATTTTTTATGGAACCTTAAACAAAAATATTTTTAAAAAATTGGACGTTAGGTAGGTCGATGATTGAATTTCTTTATATTACCATTTGCGTTCATACTTCAGTTTCATTTTATTCCTCACTTATGACGTCATAGCTTGTAACTAACTTCTGTTGAACTTATGTCCTGAATCGTCATTAGAGGATATTAATATCAAAGCCACAAGAATATTGTAGATATTTACGTAACTCTGTTCCTTTGACAAATATTGTACTATTGGTTTTCCATACCCAATACCATCCCTGGTACTGTTGTCGTTACGGTACAGAAATTAACAGGTGTATAATATAATATTAAACCCACAATTGAAATTAATTCATCTGTAACAATTATCAAATTACTAATGAGAGCAATTTCACATCGCAAGGGTGGTAACATTTTTCAATTTAGTCTTCTTCTTTCATATAATTAAAATTATTTTATGACGCACATTAAAATCAAAGCGTCATATTAAAAATTAATTAGAAAATTTCATTAAGGAAAAGCAACCTTTTTAAATACTTGTAAAGAAGTGTATTGTCAGATATTTGAAAATGAAAAAAAAACAATACCGCTTAAGGCTATATAACTTAATTAATTATTTAATATATCACGTTGATCGGGTTTTTATATTTAAATATGAAAATTATTTCTCCTCACGTTTCATTCGTTAAAGGCATAGTTTAATTTAAAAAATTGTGGGGTTTAATTAAATCTATATAAAAAAGGATTCAAAAGTTCAAAAAATTTAATATTTTTCTTAGAATAAGACAAGAAAAGTGGCGAGCTCGACAAAGAAAAAATATTTTAAGTAGACCATGCATGGTAAGTGTTAAGTGAATGAAAAATAATAATATGAAGACTTTTTCATTATTATTTAATACAAGTTTATCTGGGACGACCCATCGGCCATCATACCTACAAAGTTATCGTTATTCTGGCATTTTTAAAATACCATTTTTACTCCTACATCCAAGCCATGTAGGAGTAAAATGTGCATGCTAAGGGTCCTCTTATTGCATTATTTCTCGTTCGATTCATTAATGTTATTCTTATTTCTTTATATCTCCGCAAGTCTACAGGTATAACAATGAAATCTGGCACAAACAAACACAGTCAAAAGAAAAGTGTGTGAGTGTTTACGTATAGGCGTAAATGCGTATGCTTCAGTGAACATATCACTATAAAAGATGGTACAAGCACAAAATTCAAAATAAGCCTTTCTATCCATATACACACACACTCGTTGTTCTGAATATGTTGTTCATGCCAGCTTTTACAGTTTACTTGTCTAATCGTACCTTTTTTTAATACCAACCATTGGTGATATGATTTTCTTACCTTAATATAATATTTGCGAACATTATATTTTTACTAGATATGCGCACACAAAATGCGTGTCGCATCAATACTATTTTCAAAATAAGTTAAATGCTTGTGCTATGAAAACAGGACTACCTTGATGATTCCTGGAGCAGGGCTCAAACCACCGATCACTTGATCACTAGGCGGGCGTCATTACAAGCTCTTCATGACTAGGAAAATAGCAAAAAATTAATATTCTTGAAAAGAATCAGATAAAAATTCACTCAAGAAACAGCCATACTAAATTAAAAATCAATAATTGCTACACTTTTTCAATATTACTCCACTCTTTCCCATTTCAGTAACGAAAGAGACTAAAAAAATTCAAATAAAACTAATTTTAGCTTAGTCCGTTTACTTAAGTATAGTTTACCACACTATCGGAGGATCGAGAACGGCCTACATATTACAGTCTAGGATGATCTAAAACCTTCATGAAATGTCCAAAAAATCTAGAAATGCCTGGTACAACTGAGAAGCAACGAGAACCTTCTCCCAAACATTAGAATTAACTAGAAAGTACGAAAACCTTCTTGGGTGTAAATACGGAACTAGGCGGCGGCGTAAGAGCTGTCGTGTTTAACAGTTCGTTCAGTGCTAAATCAGCCGCAAAGTATACACAAAACGATGCTCAGTATGACCAGTTGTGAGGTAATGGAAGCGATAAATAAAGTGAATAATCGAGCGAGGTACTAGTGAACGTTAAATACGTGTTGTCCAGCGATAATAAATGATCATTTACGAGCGATATACCGCGAAATTGTGCAATTTTAAGAAAAACGTCAAGTTTTATTCACTTTAAGTAACTTGGTTCCTGGAATAGTTAATTTATTTCCAGTGTTTTCATTCATTCTTTCCGTAGCCACTATGACAATAGTAACTTAATAAAAACATAAATAAAATAAAATGAACTCCAACCAAACAATGAATGAATATTTAAAACACAATTAAAAATAATTTTGTAACCAAGTTTTTTATATTGACTGTCAATTTTTACAAATTAGTGAGAAACTTCTTAAGTACATTTTAAGAAAACTGACAAACTTTTATCACTGATATTGTTTGTGTTCAGGTTCTTTTTTCATGAAATATCCCAAATTTCGTACCAAAAAATAAGTTTTAAAGAATTTTAATCAACAGAATGGAAAATTTTTGAACAAGTTTTTCGCTGCTGTCACCCGGGGTATTGATTTTCACATGGCGTGCCGGAAAATTTCATCATTACAATGCAAATATTAAGAATCATCCTCGACCTAATGCGATCTCTTAAACGTAGAAACTTCATGCTGGAAACCATTTAAAAAATTCTGAATTGTATAATCAAGATCGTTGAATCGTCAAAGTAAATATTTAATCTACATTTATGCGCCGGCAAGGGAAATTCTGAGTGGTTATAAAAAATTACGTTTATTTCTTTTAAGTACAATATAAACGTAGTCACGGAGTTATATTGAAATAAACAGATTTCTGTACGCTCAAAACAAAATATTAAAAACAAAAATTTTAACCGAATATAAATTTCCACTTTATAAAACTGGCAGAAGAAAGTATGCTGATTATATTGTAACGAGATGCTAAAAAGAATCGTCGCGCTGTCCGAACTCCTTGTAATATTAAAGGTTAAGATTATTATTACGATCGGTGCACATATTTATGTGTTGAATAAAACGGATATTTTATACGAACCGTACGTTTTACTCAGTAGCAAATCTCGACGTTTTGCTGAAGTCTTATTCAGCGTCATCAGGAGAGCGTCTTATCACGGCGGAGGTGTAGGCCGAACTGCTCAGGAATATAAGTTGCGCACGCACAGTATCTGGCAGGAATGCGTGTAGCACATGATCGGGTATTGAATTGAAAAAATAACTATTTATTAAATTACTATTTTAGGTGAAATGTTAGGATTTCTTGTTATTGTCGATGATTTTGCAAAAATAACGTTATTGTCAGACATTCGTTTTCTAAACTAACTTCCAAAACTAATATTAGAAAAATTCAAAATATTCAAAATTCGGCTATAAAATTAATAAATAAAGAAAGTGCTACTAAAGATATACAGGAACTCTTTAAGAAACAAGGCTCTATGCCAATTAATGCTGTCTTGTGGTACAAACTAATTACACGATATCATGAAGATGGGACATATAAGCATAGATTGATTCATAAACATAGTACCAGATTTACGGTTAAAGAAGGACTAAGAATACCGAAGGTCATAAATAAATATGGACAAAGAACATTAAATTATGTCATACCAAAAATATTAAATAAAATCCCATGTCGTGTCAAAATGGATATTAATAAAAAAGGGCAAAATACAGAATTAATGAATATGTTATTAAATAAAAGAGACTTATTTTGATTTTGGTAATATTTGTATTTTTTCTCGTATTTGTTGTATTGTATTGTTGATTTGTATTTGAGTTTATAAGATCTATTGTAATTAATTAATATGAATGTATTTCTGTTAAATACAATTTATTTATATATATGTATTGATGCACCCACAGACAAATATCAATGTGATGTTTTGTGAGTCTGAGATGTAAAAAAAAAATTAATAAAAAATAAAAATAATAAAAAAAAAAACAAAAAACATATTCATTCGTTCGACATTTAATTCGCCTGTTAAAGTCGTACAGTTTTTAAACTTTTGAATACGGAACCGTTTTAGATCGAAAATCGATAGAACATGGACAATTGTATTAGTAGGTGTAAACCGTGCATAAGACGCACATTGTTTCGTTGTGTTTGTTTTTATTGGTATAAATACCAACACAGTGAAGCAATGTACCTCGTACATACGGCTTACATATACTAGTTCGATTGTCTTTCTTAAATGGAAAGAGGTCTACTTGGATTTTTTTTACAGGCACACGTTTTATGACAAGTCGCATCGTATGCGTGCGATAAATGTCTTCGAATTGTCGTGAGACGTCGATTTATCTCGAATTATTATTATATCACAAACCAATACGAATATTTGTATCACTTAAAAAAATATTAATATTTTTACTAAACTAAAGTGTTATCAATTATATTTATCATGTGCCTAGGTAGTAAGTACCTGCAACTCCTTTTTTTATCTTTTTTATTGTTATTTTTATAATGGATAGTTTAAAGAAAAAAAAATTAAAAAATAATAAAATAAATTGGAAATGAAATACTTAAAATACAAATACATAAAGATTAATTTATTGTAATAAAAATTTAAAAAATAAAAGTACTCTTCATATATATGTAGTAAAAATCACATCAAAATTTTCGGGCCATGATAAAAATAAATCTTAATTATCAATTGTTTACAAACTAATTAATTGCATTTTTAAATAGTATTATTACTTTTGACCCAACGTGTTCACTTAGATATTATACCGAAATTTGTTTTTTCCACAACCTCAAAGTCAATCTTATCTAAATAATTTTTTATTTTTGTTGTGGCGAACATCAAATCCTTTTGAGTTTAAGTGCTTTCAATAAGCCAATTTGTTTGATGTTTTTATGCAAGTAAAGTGTTTTCAATTTGATTTTAGATAACCTCAGCCTTTTAAAAATAAGAAAACAATTCTAAGGTAATGGGAAAATAATATTGTTTTTTGGGTAACATTATGTAAAGATAGTCAAAAAAATACGCAGACAACATATTACTTTCGAACTCAAAATTATAATTATTAAAATAAGCATGCATTGATATGTAGTTATAAAATAACATAAAATAAATTCATTAAAATAAATTATAGAAGTCTCACACAAACAAAGCTATTTATATGGGAAACGTGTATGGAAGTCGTTGTAGGGTGCTCAGGGCTTATGACTTGTATAAGTTGGCTTAAGTGATCACTTTACACAATGCATCGTTCACCGATTCCAACTAAAGAACATTCACAAATTTAAAAAAAAAACAGTTTTTTTAAATTAAAAAATAGAGATGCGAACACGGAATGCACAGTTTGAGTTTATTTATGCAAGAGGTGATGTATCAAATATGAGAGTAAGGCGATTTGTTTTAACTGTTACTTTATATTTATTTATTAATGTATTATAATTATTTTACACAGTTCACAGAGTCGGGTTAATCACTAAAATTTTTGAGAGAATATCAAAAACGAGGTTCACTAAATCGAATCCGGCGGCGGAATGAAATTTTGTTCGTACTCGGCCGTGGTCCTGGAAAAGGTATTTTTAAACATATTTTTTTTAGTCTCTTCATATGCATTGATAGTGTAAAGCTTAGAAGTCTAGAAACAGTTCATTTCACTGAAATTTATTTTTTTCACACCCAAAAAGTACACCCTATGCAGGGCTGGTATGTTACATATGTTTGAGATATGCATCAAATTTTCATCAGTGGTTTCTAAAATATATTATCTAATAACGATAATAATTATTAAGCAGTGTCACCGATCTCATTGAGTCGGTCGCCTAACGGTTAAAGGGATGGTCGTAACGATCTAGAAACGAGTAATACATACATATATGGGAGCTTAGGACCTTGAGAGCCGCCCTCTCTCATTAGAATTACAGTAATTGTGTAAGGCTTTTACGCAGGCAAGGGATGCTGAGACTTTGGCACGTAGATATAACACCCCGCTTTAAAGCCTTTAAAAATCCCTCGATCACAAGTAGGTGTACTGGAATTCTCATCAAATATCTGTTCGTCATAGTAAATGTATTCTTGTATTTTGTATCCTGATGAAGAGATCATTCAACCCGGCCATGTTGGTATTTTCAACAAATTATTATTATTATTATTATTATTATTATTATTATTATTATTATTGATAACTGTCTCTCATTTGAATATCCAGCCTATTCTTAAATTGGCTGACACTGGCTGCAGACACAACGCCTTCAGGCAAACTGTTCCACATATTGACCACTCTATTGCTTAGTGCATGCTTTCTTGGGTTGCACGAGAACCGAGACTTGTAGTAGCGTAAACAAAATATCTCATCTCATCTCATCTTCTTCCGCTTGTCTTGTTTGGGTCTGGAACCCATTGCATCGGCAAGGCGCCTCCATTCGTCCCTGTCTTGCGCTGATTGTGCGGCCTCCGTCCATTGTATTCCCATCCTTTCCTCACACAGTTCCTGGAGTTGCCTCGCCCAACTGAGTCTGGGCGAGGAAACTCGTTATGTAATGTTTCGGAATAATTGGAAGTCGAAATTGTCGAAATCTCTTCACAATATTCGTGGACCGAATCAGCCGAAATAGTCAAACACCGGATGCAGCACTGGTAAGCAATGCTGAAATCAGCTCCTTACTATTTGCTGCGACATTGCGCGATTAGTGACATCACAGGAGGGACTACAAGAGAGGATCAACCGCTTTAACGAAAAATAAAATATACTTTAGTTAATTTATTATTTAATTTTATTTTTATTTATTTGATATATGGTACAAATACAATTCAGATATATTTAAATATCAAATTGACATTTTTTTAAATACTTTATAGTCATGTAGACCTCATTTGTGAAGAGAAGCTCTTGAGTCTGATGAGGGAGCTACAGTTCTTATTTTTATACATAGGTACATATGCGAGTCATTTAAAAAAACGGTAATTAAGGTAATTTAATAATCAAGTATTGAAGTATTTTGAAAAAAGCTAAAGATTTAAATGATTTATTATTTTTTTAAGTCTGATTTTAGGTAATTTAAATTTCTGATTTGCTCTGAGAGTTTACTGATGCGGAGTGTCTCGATGGTTAAGTTGTTGTAATAGTTAATGGCTTTATAAATATAGTGGTCCTGCATTTGGGTTGTTTTAAATTTAGGTATTATAAATAAGTTTCCATTTCGCATAAGCTTGATATATTCCTGGTTTTCTGAAAGGTTTTTTTCTTTGCATATTTTCAATAAGGAAATATGCTTAAAAATATCATCTACGTTAGGTACTGGAAACGATATTTTTACTGATATTTTTTTAATTATATAAATAATCCCCACATGATTATTTTTTAAATTTGTGTTGACAATCTTTACAAAAATAGCTTACGTGGATGTAATATTCTCAGAAAATTATTTCAATTGTTAAAGAACGGGTATTCTAATAAGTATGAGGGACCTATCAGAATGAGTTGCATAATAAATTCTGCTCAGCGTTTCCCTTAATAACTTTTGTTTATACCTTCATCACAAAAGATATTGATTGAGGAGGGCATAATTTTGCTGGAATATAGATGTAATGTGACAGGTTTGAAAAGGGGTATCGTTTACTTTTAAATTAAACTTAGCCTAATCTTTTCTTCCAACCCAAAGATGAAACTCAGCTAAAATGTTTATTATTCCTGTTTGTAAGTTCGGTATGCTTAGCGTCCAATTCTGCTTCTATTACTCTGAGAAATTCAAGATGAATATAAATTGTTACATATCTTTCGCACGTACACTTGCCGTAGTATTTGGTTTAACGTAAGGATTAGTGCAAATACAGCTTCCATCGCTTTTTCAGAAGCCTCGGCAGGCTCTAGGGTCCTTATGTTAACGTCGCACTTGAGAACTTTGTACGAGGAGATAGATATAAGTTTATTTAATTCATAAAGTTACTGACAAAGTTATAAGAATTTATTTCCCCTTTTTATTTATATTAGGTGATGTTATTTTTTTTATTTAATAGATAAATACATTTTTTTTTTACAATAAAGATGGTGGCAGTTTTTATAATGGTATTTCTCTTCTAAGGTGTATTTTATTAGATATTTTGGAAAATGATTGAACTTCAATGCTAATTTCGAGGTGTGAAAGCTTTCGTCGCATGATACGCGTTCATTTTGTTGCATACCTACTAAAATTTCACGCACCCCAACGCACCTAAAGAAGTAAAGTTTCAAAAACATGTAGAGTGGACTTTTGAAGTAAGATTTTTTGTTAGTGTAAGTATCAGAAAGATGGATCTGTGTGTGAGAGATTTTATCTAATGGAGTAATAAATTTGCCAAAGAGATACATTGGTCACATTGTAGAGAAGCACCCACTAAAGATGCTGCGTAGCTTCTGTAGCGATTTGCAGAGCTATGCCTTAACGAGCGGCTTCAGTGGTTGATTAAGGGAAATTAATTAAGGGATTATTGTACCTTAGCACTACCTGCGTATAATTTAACCCATGATTGTATCAGTTTCTAGTTTATAATTTAATTTAACTAGTTTATAATATATTAAATTAAAATCAAGACAGTTTATTAATCGGTTTTTTTTTCTTCCACCAAACATATCATTAATAATTCTCATAAGTATAAAACAATTTAATGAGAGTAAGAGGTATAACACGTAACACAATATAATTTTTAAAGGATGAGACATTAAAAACGTGTAATAAAAATTAATTAAAATAAATGGAACCTCACAGAGACGAAGCTGTTAATAAGAGAAACGTGTAGGAAAGTTGTCTTTTTTATAAGATTGCCCAGGGTTTTCAAGCTGTATGAGCTGGCTTAAATGATCACTCTACACAATGCAGCTGGTTCACCAATTCCATCATAAGAACATCCAAACATTATAAAAATTTTGATAGTTCTGTCGTATAACTTATATGTTCCAAATCTGAGAATATTTTGTTTATTTGAATGGACTCTGCTAGAGATTTATATTAAGTGTGTGTTTACGGATTAAGTTTACGGATACACCCCTCTTGTATCCGTAAACTAACACAACGAAACAATGCGCGTGTTACGCACTGTACCCATACTAACTCAATTGTAAGCTTATGTGAAAAGACCTATAAACTGCCATATCAATCGAGAAGATTTTTTTTCTTCAAACTTTGCAAATTCACTATTTGGCATAAATAAAAGAATAATATATTGTACTTTTAATTTGATTGCAACTATTTTTATACATCCAAAAAAATGAAATTACAGTTAATGAGCGTTAAAGATTAAAAATTATTCTGAATTTTAAATTCACATAATAAAGTTTAAACACTATTTTGATTTAAGTACAGATTTCAAAATCTTACATACTAATACTGGAGGTTTTTACTTGGAAAACTTAGAAATACGAGTGTTACAATCTATGAAAACTATTAAACTCTTAAAGGATCTGTCTCAACAAAACAATGAATTTTGAAAAACAGATTATCTTTAAATCCAACAGTTAAATCAAAAAAGAATATTATGGAACCAGAAAAATGTAATTAATAGTAAGGAAAGCAAAAATTATGTTGCAAGAATAAAATAAAAGATACATTCGTCATCCACAGCTTCCAGGAGTATCAATCAACTCCTTACAAGCCCAGAGGAAAAATAAATTATCCCCTTTCCTTAGACAACATATTTTTATTAAATTCTACTGACATCTCTGTTCGAGAAATATAATCCACCACTTAAACTTCAATCCAATATATCAATGCATCAAATTACTCCATGAGTGTTTGCGTTTTTTGTTAGATTTCAAAAATGCACAGTTTTTTATAAACTAAAGATATTCAAAATTTATTTTGGTTTTTGTCAACAGGGGTCGTGTCGGTGATGCTCTCTAGTAACAAAGTATCTTTTGGTTTGATATTTCAACCCAAAAATGGCAGTAGAGATGAAGGAAATTCATTAATATGCTTATGAGTTTCAGCTTTCAACAATAGGAGCGGAAAAAAATTGGTGCAGTAAGTTGCTTATTGGAATAACACTTTAAAAAAGTAAACCATAAAAACCAAGTTTTTATTATACTCCCTTTCTTTGTAAAATATAACAACAATTAAAGACGAATTAAAACATATAACATAACAGTAAACTTAGTCATTTAATATATTTCTAAAATGTCAGATGTTTTGAGCTTTGATAAGACACTTCATGCTTTGAAGATTAAATTCTAAAAACATTTGTCAGTCAATTTAGATTTTCGACATTCGTAGTGAAGTACCTATTATACATTCCGACGGGTAATTCAAATTTAGAAAATATTCCACGACGTCATCGGGCCGCCGTAATCAAACTTTTGTAATGATTCCAATTTGAAAAAACCAATAAAATTATTATTGCTGTAATTAATTAAATACTATAATTATTATTTTTTTTTAACAAAAATTTGACAGATCTTCTTGATCGTCGCCACGAGTCTACTTGCCAAGTTTCAGCTCGATTGGATCACGGGAAAAGGGTCAAAAATCGATCCAAAGTTTTTGTTGACGGCAAGCCGGCAAGCAAGCAGACGCCACGAGTTAATATAAAGGGAGTAAAATAGAGGTATCTAATATATATATAAAATAGTAATATAGAGGTATCATTACCAGCTGCAAAATCTATACATCCCGTTCGTACCAAAATCATACAAAAAAGTTTTTTTTTATATT
Organism: Agrypnia vestita; assembly: GCA_016648135.1. Taxonomy (NCBI): domain Eukaryota; kingdom Metazoa; phylum Arthropoda; class Insecta; order Trichoptera; family Phryganeidae; genus Agrypnia; species Agrypnia vestita. The sequence goes on along the minus strand of JADDOH010024775.1, from coordinate 272,763 downwards.
TAACGGTAAGTGAAAAATAATTTCGTAATATTTAAATATTTTAAATAATTTTTATGGAACGAAAATGTTATGAAATAGTTAAGGACTGAAACTTTTATATTTTTCCTAACCGTAACCAGGGGTAATGTAAACAGTGAAAACATTTTTTATTAATTAATGACAAGACCAATGCTTCAAGTGTTCTAGAAGAAACAAAAATAAAAATTATGTTGTATTAACATACAAAAATTACAAACAATATTTTACAAACGAAAATATTTACGTTTTATAAAAAATATATTTAATTTTAACTTATCTAAACATGACTAGCAGCAGGAATATGATGACGTTCTATATATATGTACAAATAACATAATGATTTCATTTATGATTCAATTCAAAATAGGTACTTACCTATTAGATATTTATCATTAAAGTTATGATTTGTAATATGTTATAAAATCTAACGAAAATCAGCACATTTCAAAAGAAGTTACCTACCCACTTTTTAAATGTGTTGATTATTCAATTTCAAATTATTTGAAATATTAAAAAATAAAAGGTTTTAAACAATACAAAGCATGCGTTGAGATCGGTTAGCATCATTTAATTTTTTCTAAAATATCGATAAACATATCATGTAATTTTATTCTGAAAGTAAAATGCGATCAGTTTTTTTTTTCAAGTGTGTTTTTCAAGTGTTGTTTTAAGGAGATTTTCCGTATCGCAGAGTTTCTATACATATACCATGTTATGAAAAGAACCATAGATACCTCATGCCTCTAGCTTATTCCATTCGAATATATTGATTTAGAACATTATTTAAACCATTCAAAAAATTTGATGTGTGTATGTTCTTACAGCGAAATCGGTGAACGTTGCATTGTGTAAAATGATCACTTAAGCCATCAACAAAATATTTTAAAAAAAAATGATACTAAGTAAATGTTCTTACGGTGTAATTTTATTATTTACTATTAAGATTAATCTCATTGGGGGAGGGGGGAACAATACCGCCAATATTTAATTTACAATAAAAAGATGTCAACGTGTTAGAAAATTTGTATCTTGCAAATAGTTTTACAATAGACAACTAGACATAGAAAATCTAAGCATATGAAGAAAACATTACGAATTCGAATCCTAAATTGATAAAACTAATAATATTATTTAATATCTACTGATTTAGTCAAACATGAAATAGCCTAATGGCAAATTTCCTATAAAAACAATAATCGATTGTGATAAGATTCTTGGTTTATCGTCCCATAGTGCGCAAACCAATCACAAGGACATTTTTTTAATGTACTATGTCGATGTTAAACAAAAACCTTCATTGCTTTTCATGTTCAGATATTGTCCCTCAACATGTTAACTCATCTAAGATCCGGACTAGGAAAGTCACAGAAACTACTTCAGAATTTCTATTAGATATTTATTAGATATAAAGTAAAATAAGGGAAAATCTCTAAAAGTCATTTTACAACATATGGATATGTGGAGGTTGATGAGCCCTCCAGTTTAGGATGAGTTGAAGCGGTGTTGATGATATAAAGTCACGATGGTTTTACAGAATTTATTGAATTGCAAAAGTACAAGTTATAAAGAATACAGTAGGTACAAAGGTGACAAGTAAAAGCGTGACGTTCGAAGGTATGACGGCGAGGGCTTCCGCTATACGAGTCGTTCACTGGAGAAGTGAGATTGTCTGCTATAGTGAATGTGAACAAAGAGATTGGGTTTGTTATGACTTCGTCTTATTCGGCAGTGCGTGTTAGATATTTTGTCTGGATCAGCAAGGTGACTTTATCTGCTCTTCATGCTCTCTGCTATACGTTGCCTTCGTACTCGGTCATTGGTCCGGCTTACATTGTCGCCTTGTTTGTTGTGCTCAGCGCTTTTGCCTCTACCTTTGTATCGAGGGTAAGGGTCTGCCGTGCTCGATGTCAGCATATGTGGTACCTCTTTACATGTATGTAGTGTACATGTACGCGTCTTTGGCTACCACAGATGTAAATAATGATCCGCATTCAAAATTCAAATTCAAAGGACCATTATTCTGGTTTCAGAAAATTTATAAACATTATTTTTTATAAATGAGTTGTGAAGATAAGTGATAGCATCTCTAGATACTTTATAAGATATCTAGGAACCAAGAGGGGCTTTTAGTGTCATTTATGAAATTATGATAAAGTATACTAATATATAAAGAGGTAAAGTTTGTCCCTAAGTTTGGATGTAGAAGTAATCTCCGAAACTACTCATTTGATTTCAAAAATTATTTCACTTATATTTAGAAGGGAACTTCATGATGGATTAAGTATTTATATTATCCTCTTAAAATAAAAGACTTTTGGTGGTTATCTATTTTACAACTACAATCGACGAAAAAATGCTACCTTAACGGTAAGAAACATTAAAATACTTTCTATGGAAAAGTCCTAAAACTCAAAAAGTTTTCTAAAAAAGTCCATGGCGATATATATCTATATGTTAAGGTTAATACAAATTGTTTAAATATGACTAAAAGTTAATAAAAATCTACGCGTATGAAGCCGCGTGGGTAAGCTAGTTGTGTAATAAGTTGGCGATAGATAATTAATTACGTTATATGTATTATTGTTTTTTCATCCAATAAAAAATAGATAGTAAAATAATTATGTCATAGAATGGTAGAATCAGAAAGAATCACTTTTCGAAATAATCCGTCATCGATGATTTGACAACCTCTATACCTTTTCCACTACAATTTAAAGATACTAGAAGATTCTAGAATTGTCCACAGGAGTCTGGAATCGACTGGGCTTTTTTCATAAACTTTGGAAACATAAAATAAACGACTCTAACTTTGAAAAGAGTGATAACGGTTACTGCGAACAGTTATTGTGTTGTATTAACAGCGTGACAGTTCACAGATAAAGCTACAACAGTGTGGCCAGCGCACGTGTGTGTTTTTTTAATTTTATTTATTATTTTTTTTATTTATTAGAGATACTAACAGGATAATAGGTGCATGATACTCTGATAATAAACATTATAGTGATGACTATGCCCATTCTCCCAATTACAAGTGTCTTCGGCACTCTCTAGTAACATTTATATTTGCACATTTATGTGTGTTGTATATTTAGTGTTTGAATAAATAAAAAAATTATAAAAAAAATCAATAAAGTATCTACCGACAAGCGAGAAGTTTTCTGGTACAAACCTGAGCGATTTAAGTAACGTGCATCGGTATATGAGAGACAAATTATTCAGGAGTAATAATTAGTGCGAATTACAAAATTAAATAAAAAATACGGCAAAGATTCTGAAAAAATTAAGAATGAATTAAAGAACATTGCTCCAATTAAATTCGTGTCCAGTGACTTCGTGTGATAAATGAAATTTTAAAACATTTTTAATGTTTCATTTGCCTCCCACAGCCATGACCCCATGACAATATCTTTGTAGATTATGGTTTGTTGTTTGCTACCAGAAAAATATTAATAATTATAAACTTTAATTAATTAAAAACTTTGTGAAAACCACTTGGAGAAACTTAACGTCTGCCAGTTTCGATACCAATGAAACGTCATCAGAGCGGACGCATACCACTGTATCTGAGAAAGATTCAGTTGTATCTAATCCGGTAGATGTAAAGTTACTTCGTTAGCTTTATATAAAGCTTTGTAATTAATTAAAATTAATAATTATATCCAACCACAAACTTCACTCTATAAACATCAAAAAAATGATGGATCATATCACTTTTTTACTCCCTTTATATTAACTCGTGGCGTTTGCTTGCTTGCCGTCAACAAAAACTTTGGATCGATTTTTGACCCTTTTTCCGTGATCCAATAGAGCTGAAACTTGGTAAGCAGACTCGTGGCGACGATCAGGAAGATCTATCAAATTTTTGTTAAAAAAAATAATAATTATAGTATAATTTCGGATTTTTAGAAATTTTATTGGTTTTTTCAAATTGGAATCATTAGAAAAGTTTGATTGATATTTTCTAAATTTGAATTACTCCGTCGATATTCATAATAGGTACTTCACTACAAATGTCGAAAATCTAAATTGACTGACAAATGTTTTTAGAATTCAATATTCAAAACATGAAGTGTCTTATCAAAGCTCAAACCATCTGACATTTTAGAAATATATTAAATTACTGTACGTTTAGTGTTATGTTATATGTTTTAATTGTTGTTATATTTTACAAAAGGGAGTATAATAAAAACTTGGTTTTTATGGGTTACTTTTTATTGATATGATTTCGTTGAATTTCCGCTAATACAATAATTTTTGGAATGGGTCAAAACATCTTCAAAAAAATGATCTGGTCCATGATATATCTCAAGCCTCCCCTGTCCGAGGCAATATATTTTTGACAATAAATCAAGCAAAGAGCATCAGGCGACCCGTTTCGCAGTTTGTATGGCAATAAAGGGTCGTTTCCGGCGGGAAAAAAAACAAATTAATAGCACCACGAACCGCCCTTGGAGGCGGCGCCGCTGGCGATATTTGTAAGGGAGAAACACAACCCTATTGTTTATTTATGGTGACATGTGTCGTGGAGGTCACGAAAGTTTTTGACATATGGAAATCGAAAAGTCATTCAGAAGGATATTTCAAAAATAATTCATCGGTACAGATGTCAGACGTTTATAATTAATGTATTTCTTTTTCAGTTCTATACGGTTTATAATTTTTTGAATTCGTTATTTTTAAAGTGCGTTTAGAGTGAATTTTTGACTCATCGATTGTTCGAGCGACCCCTTCGGGTCAGTCCAAAATCATTAGCATTTTTGTCAGTATTTATAATTAATGCTCCCGATGGCGACATCTGTGGTTTAACAGTGGAGGAATGTGGCATTATTTGTTATGCTTTTGTTTTTAGTTTATATTTTCCTTCCGTGTTTTGACATTACAATAAAGGGATGAAAGTAGAAGCATTATTTCATTGCTTACGTTTTAAATATCATTTTGGTGATATTTGCGACAAAAAAATATAGTAGAAAAAAACCCTTCCCCACCGCGTGTCTCCCTGACCTACCCGATTGGATTGATAAATTTTGTATTTAAGTTAGTTATTATCTATACCTGATGATGTGAAGGACTGCTCCTCTTGAATCTATCGTAGTAATTTCATAACTCATGTTGTTTGTGTATTACAAAGTAAAGCAAAACATATTTTAAATTAAAAATATTTGACCAAAATCATACCAGTCATATTTTAACAAGCAAAATAAAATAATGTTAACAGCAATAAAATTGACAGATACAAATTCGATTTTTTAGATTGGATTTTGCTTTTTGACCCCTGATTCATCCTTCATTTTAATTTATATTAAATATTCTTACATATGTTTAGATAAATAACACTCAATGTATGTCTGTATATTCACTAAACATTTCTACACCATTTTCCCGAACATAACCTAAAAGGTTATTAAAAAAGACTTTTTAGGAATCTTTCAAAACAATCCCATTTTTAAACCCAGACCACCATCGTCCCATATAAAGAAATTCATTTCTAATTACCGAAAATCATAACGGAAATCCTCGGAAAGAAAAGCCAGCACCATGTTCATTAGACTGCGATATCTATTTCTTACGACAAAATTAGATAAGAGAGTTTTTAAATTGTTTTATTTTTTAACAAATTCTTTATTTAATACATCCAAAAGTTTCCAGGACTATCGAAATATTTCGACACTAATCACATCGAATAATTTTTTTATATTTTTCACGATCATTGACAATGCGTAAAAAATATTATTTGAGCCATTGTTGTGGATCGATACATGCAAGTCATACAGAAGAAATTTGGGAAAAACACGAACATTTTGGTGGATCTAAATATACATTAAATCTCTGATATTTCCATGGCACACTTCCAGATTGAAGAGTGGATAATTTAAGTAACAGTTGCTGAATATATTTCTCGTTTCTGATACCAGATAAAGAAATGTGTAAGCCTATCGGTAACCGCTTTTTGTAGAAATTGACAGCCTGATCGAATATCCTCTTTTCTAGAAAGAAACCTTATATATATCGCGTTTCATCATATTCATATAGATATAATGATAAATGTCTGTGTGTGGAATCAGTGAAGAAAATTTATGAACATCTTTCCATACGAGGTTTGTACGTACGATGAGTATCAATGAGTAAAAATAATTTAATATATATAGGTCATATTATATTGCGGTTGTACATTAAAATTAGGGTTTTCAATTAATTGGGGGAAAATAATTAATCTTATACAAAAAATAGTTAAACCGTCATCATATTTTCTCCTAGAATTCTGGTTAAATTAGCCAGGTAATTGGACGCCTAGGCCGTTCATTAAACGCCGACAATCAATTAAATGGCTGAAGGACAACTAGCCAAGTCATTGAGCGCAACGTTTAAACCAGATGGCTAAACGTCGTGTATTCATTTAGTTAAATTAGATATTGATGAATTTGTGATGTTTGGTTAGGTTAGGTTAGAATTAAACTTGACTGACAAGTCATCTTGAAAGGACTGATTTTCAGTACGCCAAGTTTTTATGGATGTCAGCGCTTAATGTATGGCCTAAGCTTCCAATTAATGGCTAATTTAACTAATTGAATGTGACATATATATTATTTTTCTTTTTATGCTTCACTTTAACTTGTTACTATATACCTAATATGAAATTCGTAGGATGCGGGTAAAACTCGGATAAATATATTGACACTAACTATAAATTGTCGAAAATTACGAATTTTCTGTGTTTGTATTTTAGTTTTATACGACTTAATTATAATTTATACATTAATTACTAACAACAAAATAAAATATTGCGAAAGCAAATGAAATTGTAAAAAAATATATATTTACTTTTACTGACATTATAATATCAATTAATTCACCGTTTCTATTTATTTTAATGACCTACGATTTCTTATGCTTAAAATCTATATAGCTTTCTTCAGTTTTTCATAAAATGCCAAAGAAATTTAATTTTCTTAAATAATGTTTTTGCGAAACCGTAGTAACGCTTGAAGCGTTAGTGACGGAAACTGTTACATTCAATTTTATATGTATGTAGGTATATTCTAACATTTCTTGTTAAAGGCAGTATTTTTCATTAATTAATAAATTTAATTATGACATTACCGAAACCGGTCATTGAAACCAAAACACGCATTTTTGTAGAAAGTCATCTGTGATCTTAAACCCTCTGTAATGAAATGTATGAAAAAATATTTAAATTCAAGTGAATTAAAAAATTGTTCCTGTACTAAACATAAGAATGAATTAAACCTTTTGATAAGTATAATACGAATCTTATTTAATCTTAAGTATAATAAATAAATAAATGTCTAAATAAAACTAACCCATAAAATCCAAGCTTTTATTATACTCCCTTTCTCATTTACTAGTGAAAACTTTGGCGCTTAACCTACGCGTTGGGCTTCGGTCGGGCGACGCTACGAAAGGGAGTAATAAAAAATTTCCAAAAATTCAAAATTATACTAAAATCAGGTTTAGTGTCTACCAGATGCATCGCAGTCTCTTCATACAACTGAGTAAATTGTATGAAAAAACCATTAAAAATTTCTAAAAATCCAAAATTAGACTATAATTATTAATTTTTTTTAACGAAAATATGACAAATCTTTTTAATCGTCGCCGCGAGTCTGCTTGCAAAGTTTCAGCTCGATTGAATCACGGAAAAGGGTTTAAAAATCTCCACAAATTTTTTTGTCAGACAAGCAACGAGACGCTACGAGTTAAAAGAAAGGGAGTAATAAATAACGATGGTAATAATGTTTGAGTACACAGAATTGTAGCAATATAGCATAATTCAATCGTTTTCTCGCATTTCTATAAAGTGCATATTGTACCCCATCCGCACTCTAGAGTATTTTGTTCCCACTTCATAAAATTGCCAACATAAAAAAAATTCTTATAGATTTTCCGTTAACTGCGTAATTTTTAAAATATTAATGTAATTTATGGTATATGGTAATGTATTATGTTAATCAATTAATAAATAAGACTTACAGGTAAGGTCGATATACTCACGAAAATGCATGAGCCCGCTATAGCGTAATTGGTTAACGCGCCTGCCCCGAATAGGAGGAGATCTATGGTTCGAATCCCGGTAAGAGCCAAATATTTTTTCGTGGGTTTGATTTTTCTGTATGTCTTTCTAATTGATTAATAAATTTGATATAAGTCTTTTCACATAAACTTGCAATTGAGTTAGTGTGAGTACAGTGCATAATACGCGGATTGTTTCGTTGTATTAAGTTTACGGATACAAGAGGGGCGTATCCGTAAATTTAACACAACGAAACAGTACCCGTATTACGCCCTATACCCACACTAACTCAATTGCAAGCTTATATGAAAAGACCTATACCCACATACGACAATGTACCAGCAACTTTAAGGGACGCAACCATTGGAAAGACCCCGAAAGAGATGGAGTGATAATGTTGAGAATGTTAAGGACGTGCACGGCTCATTGGCGGAATAAAGAAAGGAACCAGAGAGGAGTATGTAGAGCTTACCTCCAAATTCCAACTTCGTTATCTTCAATAATCTAAACTCCTCCTTTAGGAGATGGGATTGGGTGACAGCGGAAGAAACCCTCCCCCCTCACCCCTTTCCAACGTATATTTAAGACACATTTATTCGGCAAATTAAGCACTAATTATTAAATTCCTCAGTAGACATAACACATTGTCGTGGGATCATGGCTGTGGGTGGCAAATCGGTCACCACGAGATGCCCTTTTACTTTAGCGGGATAATAAATAGTTTATGTATACTCTGATAGTCCATTCTAAATATTGGTGAAATAATTGTTAAAATCGGATAAGTGGTTTAGAAGATTACCTCCTACATCCAAACTTAACAACTTTACCTCTATGTATATTAGTATAGATGTCGCTCGCGATGCTTCCACAATCCAGCGGATCATCCCAGACCCTTCTAGCAATTTCCAATTTGCTGTACTTGGTGAGAAGTACTGTAAATTCCTATATTATGTGCAATTTCTTCTGTTGTTACTCGTGACAGTATTTTTTACGATAAGCATTGTTTTCTTAAATTTCATGTATCATCTTTCTCAAAAAAAAATTGTCAGGAAAGCTTTTTCAGTATGGAAATATGGAAACCCTAATTTAAGCATTCGTGCACGGTGATGTCTATGAGGTACGTGACATCCTTCTTCAATGGTTCATTTTGAATCCATAAATTTTGTGTTTGTCGCTTTCGAGGAATATTCAAATCAAAGGAGTACATGACGACTGAAAACATGAAAAAGCATGATCCAAAATTAATTTTGGTTTAAATAATTTATATAAATCTCATAGAGACCAAGCTGTTTATATAGGAAACGTATATGCAAGTCTTCATAGGGTGGCCCGCTGCTTATGACCTTTATGAACTGGCTTAAGCGATCATTTTACACAATGCAACGTTCACCAATTCTACCCACTATCATAGTTTTATAAGTTATGTATATGTTCTAAATTAGTTTCTTTGATATATTTTAATCTACTACGCTAAAGACATCTTTAGTCCTTCCTATGACAAATTATATATATTTTTCCCAGCTGGTAATGATATCTCTAAATTTTTAAAGCGGGATATTAAGAAATATTCTTTTTAAATCATATGATCTTCTTTGAAATTATTTATCATATACAGTAGAATACGCCACAAAATTATTAAGAATTTACTGTCTACAATTATCGGAATTCGTGATCAGCGTTCCAAATAAATTTTCCCTTGAATTCGGGACTTCCTTCTGTTTTTGATATTTGTAGTGATAAATAAGCACGTTTTTCTACCAATATTATTGTTCTTAGATGGTTTTACTCACGTCAATTTGTTCATTTTTACTAGCCAGAAATTGTATAATAATTTATATTCTTTTCACCGATTGTTAATTTTTACATAGTTTACCTAAATAACAAAACAAAGGAGAAAAGCAAAGATTATTTTTGAAAAAATGATGTATAGGATTGACCTGAAAAATAAGCCAAATTCAGAAAAAAGTTTGTTCGTGTACTTGCGTTATAATTTGTACTTCTTTTGCATATACAAAAACCAGTATGCTGTATCAATATCAATAATCAAATGAAAAAAAATTGATGACGTTTTTTCTTTGCATACATTCGTAATCGATTTTTTAACAAATATTAAACATTTTAAACCCCTGGCGTAATTATGTTGAATATTTTTTTGTCAAACCATTATTTTCTTAACCAAAACTACGCTGAGATATCAGAAATATAAATTCAATATAACCCTAATTTATCGAATTTGACATTTTGTTCCGAAAAAATTGACATCCGAACATTATTTCATATTATTTTTATGTATGTTGAAAATTTCAGAATTCTAGCTAGTCGGAAAGTTGGCGAAAAATCACTTATAAAATTTCAACAACAAATCACACAAAGAGAGTGTATTAAAATCACGTAAAAACAAAAGGTTTTCTATTAATGAATTTTCAGATACAGAATCCAGCAATTTCACAGGTTAACGGCTATATTATAGTAACTGTGATAGGAATATTACGTAAGACGTTGATGTGTGTACCTGGAGGTAAACGAAAATCCTATACCAGTGGCTATTTCCCGAAAGCTATAAAATTCGGCCGCACGGCTGTGAAATTACCAAGCTTCCCAAAGCGTTATATTTTTGGCGAATTTCGCCTAGCAACAGCAAATAAACGTTTGTTCACTAATGCATCCCCACCGCTGCCGAAAAAGTATAAAAGACGTGCGCTCATACTCCCATCCAGGATACGCTGTTCAGAAGGCTCCAACAGCCCTCGCCTTACTAGGAGGTGTCCGGGAGGAATGCCTGGCGAACCTATATCGAAAAGATATCGCCATCGCAGTCGAGTATTCTCCTGCCGGGCCGTACCAAGTCGAGCCTCGTTGAGGGTTTATCTCCAAGACATCTCTCTTTCTGTCAGAGCCTTAATATTGTTTTATGACTACAACAGAGTAACCTTAGTGTTATAATTTTCTTCTATATTCTATGTGCTCCATTATATTTCGACTGTTAATATTTCTATGTGATCTTGTACATTTCTACTGTTTGTATTTCTGTATTCTCCTCTATTTTTAAATAAATTTTAGCTTTGAAAAATAAGCTTTGAACGTTAGTTCAACGCCTCTTTGTCACTTGCAAACGTAACTTGAAACAATCCTCTTCGTGTCAAGTGTCTTCGTGTTGTATTTGATTGTTATATATATATGATATTACGTAAAAATTATATTTAAGTACATCTTATTTCAAAGTACTGACTGCACGCCGCTGCCCGATAGCCAGACGAAGCGCAACGGATAAACAACGAAGGTACTCGGCCGAAGCACATTCGCTCGACGCTCTGGCAGACGCGCCGGACGTCATAATGGGACATTTATTTTGCGTTCGCACAGATGGCACCACAAATCTACATCACCATAGACACAACGACATAAAAAAACTTTTTGAATTCCTTTATCGGGACGAAATGAAAAAAAATATCTAAATACATAAATTTATCTTTGATTTCCGGGATTATCTGAATTATTAAATTATTCGATTGAAGCATAATTCGAGTAGCCGTTTTTTTTTTGTTTTATTGATTATATAGTTACATAAAACAATAACGAAAACAAATAAATAACAAAATTTATTTAAATAATTTTTAGAAATTATCGTGACAAACTTTGTGGAAGTTAATTGTAATATATTTTTTAAGAAATTAAAAATACAACGTTGTTTACTTCTCACTAAAACACATTAATTAAAAAGTTTTAATTAGAACTTTTTCGAAGTTTTTTTACTGAATATGAACGCAGAAAGCGTCGAAAACGTTAATTAAAACTTTTTAATTAAAGTTTTATAGTGAAAAGTAAACAACGTGGTGTTTTAAATTTCTTAAAAAATATATTAAAATTAATTTTATTATTTGTTTGTATCTACTTTTATTTATTAATTACACTTACATATTTCGAAAGAACCTTTCCATCGTCGTAGTGTTTTATAAAATAAAATTTTATCCCAATTAAAATAATTTCGTTATCATCCGTCCGTCCACCCGTCTGTCTGTACCCGTAACTTCTTTATAGTAAAATTTTTTTTTTATTAATTTTAAAAATTTTGCGCAATTTTTTTTTTAAATGAAATTTAAAAAATTATCTGAAAAAAAAATTCCCGCCATACCACTGATCAGCTGATCGGTGACCTTCTGAAAACCAGGTGTACGATTCGTAATTGTTGGAGATGTATTATTTTTTGAGACTCGTAGTCTATTTATAAAGCTGAGAAATTACCCTCGACGAAGTACCGAAGACTGAGCACATTGACGCGGTAATCAGGGAATCAGGAGAAACGTAATACGTGAGTCTGTATTATCTAACAAAGAGTTCATTGCGTTACTTTTGAAAAATGATGGAGTATCAAAGGCAACCAATTAGATATAACGAAAGCATATTATCCAAATGTTCTTGTTCCGAATTTGAGTTCCACTCCCACATGACATTTCTCCTTCCCCATCGATTACATTGACCCTACCTCACGAGTATAGCGGGTGTGGTTGATAAAACTAAAGATCGCTTTCTTTATTAAATAATGAATAACTGGGTATTATTAGTCATCGGCCAAAGTAATAGGCATCAAATCACGCACGCATGTCTCTGCGTGATATGGTTGGAGTAAATAATTAACCTAATAGGTCGAATTTAACATAAGAAAATTGATGGCATTTATTAACACAAGGGAACCAATATTTGTAAGAAAACGAATAACGAGTGCGTTTACATGACTTATTTTTGACTATTCGATATATTTATATTAATATAATTTAACTTACAATTCATAAACTTAATACGCGTTTGTTAGAAAAAGAGCCACTCAACTTACAAGGATGAACCTATGCCAAGATAAGCAGCTCAGAAAATAATGAGAACAAAATCTATACCTATAAAACTCAATGTCTGTCTGTCTGTTCTCTATACAAATCCACACCGTTTGTCTGATTCGATTAAAATTTTGCGTACTTATGCTTTAGGACCCGGCGGGTAACATAGGCAACATTTTTCCCCTATTCTCATACTCCTTCCCTTCCCCCTGATATATTTTCAATGCAAATCTGAACCATTCAACCGATCGGGCTCAAATTTTGGAAACTTATTAATTAGGTGGTTAACATTGGTGACATTTCCCTCCTATTCTTTTACCCTTCCCCTTCCCCTGATATACTTTCGATGCAAATCTATACCGTTCGAATCGAAACTTTGTTTACCCTCACAAATTTATTTTAAACTTAATCCTTAATCCATGCAACGCCGGGTATGAACAGCTAGTACTACATAAAATTAATCAATTACAAGATTGTAGATTTAAATTTAAAATATGGATAGAAAAAACAAGAAGATATTATTGAATTCAAAAGCAATAGCGGATATTAATTTAAATTAAAATAATAAATTAATTAATTATGTAATTCATAAATCGTTTTTAAAGCTATTTTTCAAAATACTTTAATATTACTTATTATCAAATTACCTATTATTATAAAATGATTCACATATGTACCTATATACAAAATAAGAACTGAGGCTCCCTTATCAGACTCAAGAGCTTCACTTCACTGATGAGGTCTACACGACTAACAAAGTCTTAAAAAAATTACAATTTAATATGCAAATATGAAAAATTTGTATTTGTACTTAAATTAAATGAAAAAAATATAAAGGGATGTAAAAAATTATATTTTTGTTTGCAAATCCGAAATAATAAAAAAAAAACGTTCATTTAGCAAACAAGTTAATAAAGACCTACATATTTTCAGCAGTTGGATATTTTTGCAAACGCAGTTGAGAATAATGTTTTCACTAATAATTTTCTGACAGTTAAAATAAAAATAAAGGCAGTGTGTCACACTGACTATGACAAAATGGATATCAAGGACATTTTAATACCATTTTTATCAATTGTATTATTTTTTTTGATTAATTAAGAACTTTGTATAAACCACTTTTAAACAACTTTACGTCTGCAGGTTTCTATAACGCAGTATCTTTGTCAGGACGGACGCATTCTAACTATCCATGACTTGTTTTAGTGCATTACTTATTTTATCAATGAGATCCGAAACGTCAGTTAGAAAAGTCATAAAAAATGTCATAATATTCTAGAAAACATTAAACCAGAAGATTATGATTGGCCGTGAAAACCTTAGAACATTATTCTTCTTCTTTGGTGCCTTCTCTTATCGGAGGTCGGCGATCATTCTTTTACGATTTTATTTACCGCCGCACGGAACAACTCAGTCGAGTTACACCTGCACCAGTCTTTCAAGTCACGCAGTCATGAGATGCGGCGTCTTCCTACGCTTCTTTTACCCTTTTTTTACCTTTTTTTAAAAAAATATATTTTTTATTTTTTTATATATTAGGGTAAATAGAAATAAATTAGGGTAAATATAAAAAAATAAAATAATAATAAATTTAAAAAAATATAATGGGTAAAAAAAAATTTTTTTTTTTTACCCTTTTCGCTTTTTTTCCCTTGGAAGATGAGTTGGTTTGGACTTTATTTTGGTCTTCTCATAGTATGTCCGAGATACTTCAGCTTTTTTATCTTGATAGGTTGCAGCACTTCTCGGTCTTTTTACATAGGTCGGAGGACGTATTAACATTATTAATAAAGATTATTTTAATGTCATCGGAAATACGTCTCTCTGCCAAATTTTAGAGAAATCGTTGGCCAAGAAGTGGATCAAATATAGATAATATGAATCCTCTCTGACAAACAAGTGAAATTAAGTAAAAGCATGTAAAAAATGTGGCAATAATTCCAATAATAATATGTATTATGTACATTTGTACTCCCTTTCTTTTAACTCGTAGCATCTGCGGTTTGTTGTTTGCCGAAAAAACTTTGGATCGATTTTTAACCCTTTTTCCGTAATCCAATCAAGCTGAAACTTTGCAAACCGACTCGTGGCAATGATGAAAATGATCTAACAAATTTTCGTTTAAAAAAATTTAATAATTATAGTAAAATATTGGATTTTTCTAAATTTTTCATCATCTCATTTGTATTGATTCCATTTTGAAAAAAATGGCCCCAAATATGAAAGAAATGACCCCAAATCATCATCAGAAGGGGAGTATAATAAAAAAGTAACCCATAAAAAGTTTTTATTATACTCCCTTTCTTTGTAAAATATAACAACAATTTAAAACGAATTAAAACATATAACATAACACTAAACTTACAGTAATTTAATTTATTTATAAAATATCAGATGTTTTGAGTTTTGATAAGACACTTCATGCTTTGAGGATTAAATTCTAAAAAAATTTTTCAGTCGATTTAGATTTTCGACATTCGTAGTAAAGTACCTATTATGCATACCGACGGAGTAATTCAAATTTAGAAAATATTCCGCCGTAATCAAACTTTTCTAATGATTCCTATTTGAAAAAACCAATAACATTTCTAAAAATCCGAAATTATACTATAATCATAAATTTTTTTAACGAAAATTTGATAGATCTTCTTGATCGTCGCCACGAGTTGCCAAGTTTCAGCTCGACTGGTTCACGTGAAAAGGGTCAAAAATCGAAACAAAGTTTTTGTTGACGTTAAGCCGGCAAGCCGGCAAGCAAGCAGACGCCACGAGTTAATATAAAGGGAGTAAAAACTTGTTTTTTATGGGTTAGTTTTCTATGTTTTAAATAGTATAAACAAACCGTGGACTCTGTAATATATATTATTTATTGTTTTTTAATGTTTTACTGATGATTTGCCTTTCAATGTTGACGATTTATTTCTAGTACGATTATAATGTAACTATTTTCTTGTAACAGATCGTTGTTACAAGTTTCTCCAGGGCGGCGTCTGTCAGAAAATTCGCAGAGACGCCCAGGGGGTAGACGCGGGTTCGTGGTCTCTCCAGACGAAACCAATAAAACTTTTACAGCCGCAGCGAAGTCCAAATATAAATATTTATTCACCAACTGCGTTACGAAAAAAGATATCCGTGATGTTGGCAAAGAAACACAAGGAACTCAAAAAACATTTCCGCTCGATACAGAGAAAGACGCCATTTCGGAAATCGTAATGTATTATACAAAAAATATAATTAATTTACAAATTAATTAACATGCATTTTCGCTGCAGAGATAGACAGACGGAATAGTTTCCAAATTCAAGATATCGACTCTACACTAATGAATTTTTTGATTTATCTTATAGTTTAAAATAATTTGAGTCATCACTCACTCAAAAATTCTCGAAATTGACTGAGTGAAAGCATTTTAAAGTAAGTACGATAGGAGAAATTTAAAATTATAAATATTTTTAATATTAAAAACATTACCTTTGTGGTTAGACATTCTAACAGAGTATTATTTAAATAAGTATAAACTTCTACCAGATTTTAGGTCTACCGGTTTCGAGACGTACCCGCATCTTCATCAGGACCAACACTACACCACTGTATTCACAACACTATATACCACAACCATAGTACTGTTAATCTTTATCAATATTTATCACATGCGCGTTAATCTTGTCATAGACTAGCATGCACTAACTTGTCTACAGAACAATCAGGAAACTACGAGGGTGGGGGAATGAGAGGGGCGGGTTCTAAAACGGGTGCTACCAAATCTTTTGTCAAAGTTAAATTAAACATAGGTCTGGATGGAAAATCGATTTGGTTTGGTTCAATTTTTCATAAAGCCCTTTGTTTAATTTTAAAAAAGTTATCATTCTTTAATTTTTTTAATAATTCAACTTTTATGAACAGTTTTTATGGGCCGAAATTTATGATCCAATTTATATATTTTTACTAATTTTTTCTAATTTTAAGTTTCCTTTTTTTATACCCGTTTAAAAAGAACTATGTATATGTTTTAAACTGTTACTTTTGAATCAGTTTTTAATAATAGATGTCTTTTGATATAGACAGTTATTTATGTTCCGTTTTGTGAGTCGTGAATTACGAGTGTGATAATAATAATTCAATTATCCATCAGATACTTTTTAAAGCAGTTTTATTTGATCATTTTTTAATATCCTGTAACGTGATTAACAAATATCATTAACATTTTTCATTAACTCTTTGTGAACTTGATTAGAATTTTTTTTAGAAAACGTATAAAAAAACTTGTACGATGTACTTACACAGGTAGAAACTAAGTTGCTGGTTTATTATAGAAGTATTAAATTAAAAAAGGTTTTTTTAATAAATCACGTGACAAATAATGTTAACGGACCATGAAAAATGTGAATAATGCGATGGTCTCATTCGAAAAGGGTTTGGCTACTTGCGCAAGGTTACAAAATTCTAATGTTTAGTTTATATTAGGCGTCCTTAATAAATTTATAGTTATGGTAAGGCCTAAAATTTATTCCACCCAAATTTGCTTAAAGTATCGCCAAAGTTTTCATGCTGGGAATAAACTACTTCTTCCCTTAATAATTTAGTATTTCGGTTAAAATATGAATCCTTGAAGGAAGCTTGCTGGGAATAAATCGAAACGAAATCGATACTAGCGCAACGTTTAAGGAATAAAAGCATGATATTGTTACGGGATTTTGCTGTCGAAGACAAATGGAATACTGGAAATTAATTATCGATTAATTTATTAAAATTTTCAGTTTCAGTGCCGATAAATCGGCGTTTATTAGCTTAATAACTTTTATAATAGCTTGCATCAAAACATAATTAATGTTATGAATATTTACAGAGTTTATGAATAAGATAGCAACAAATACAATATACAATTTTTGTATGCAGGCCTTTATCGTTACCTACCTCGCCAGGTACATAAAAATACCTGTTCTGAGGTAAGTAGCCATTCCATTCATTGAGACTCCATTTAAATATTTAATTTCATGGTTATGTAATTATAAGAATAAAAGAAAAATAAAGTAAAGTAATTTAGTGTAAAAAGTATATAAAGTAAATAAGAATAAAAATATAAGTAAAGTAGTAAAAAAGTATATCCATATATGAACAAACAAAAGTGTAAGTAAATTAAAGTAAATTAATTTCAAGGATGATAATATAAGAACAAAGTATAGAGTAAATGTTCAGTAAATACAGTATTGTTCATTTGTGCATCTCTTCCAGCTGATTTTTCCCAATATTGAATAGCCATTCAGTCAGCAATACACGGAATTTTAGATATTTTGTAATTGTTATCTCTTTTGGTAATTTGTTATACATCCGTGGTCCTAAGAAAATTGCATGCCTTTATGCAAAAGAAGTTTTCATAAACGAAACTTCCACTTTTCGTAAAATTGTTGCTCTAGTAGGGATCTGATGATTGATATATTGCAGTTTATTAGTTTCATGCAAATTATTTAAGAGTAATTTTGTAAATAATTGCCTTATATTTAGAACCTTCAGTTTTTGGAAAAGAGGCTCAGACTCATGATAGAAGGACTTTTTGAAAATAACTCGTAATATAGCTTTTTGTACCTTTATCAGTGGGTCTAATATTGTATAGCTGCTCCACCCCAGCTCATCAAACCATAAATTACGTTGCTCTGAATTCACAAAGTTACTGGGAAAGAATTAAATCGGAGCACTGTTCTCAAATTAGTTATTTATTAAAGTAGTCAATTAGTAAGTTGGTGTGTGGGATTGTGTGTGTGTTTTCTTGTGTGTATGTGTGTGCACGTACACTCGCATGTGTTAAGGGAAATGTGCCACCACTGTCAAATAACTATTGCAAAATACATCATAATATTGCTTGGGTTACCTGCACAGATTTATTATAACCTCACCGGAATTAAACCCGGAACAAAGTATTAAAAAAATCGTTCACTTTTAATCATATTATTCAACAGTTAATTATAAATATTAAGGTTTTAAAAATTTTGAGTTGAAAATAGTCGTATTGACGTAGAAATTATCGACAAAATCAGGACTAAACAGCCATTGAGAGCTTCTGAGATGAAGACTGAGGATTATAGCAGGCAAGATGGATTACTTGAGAAACACCAGAATAAGAGAGATATGTGACGCTGAGGACATTTTACGGTGGAGTAGACAGCGAAGAAAGGACTGGTATGATCATGTCCAGCGCCAGACTTCTTTATCTCGCACTACATAATCAGCCTCACGGAACCCGCCCTCGCGGAAAACCTCCCAAAAATGGAAGAACAGCCGGGAATCCACCTTACAGGCGATATTCTCTGGAGCAGTGTTTCCAAAACTATGGGTCGCGACCTACTGGTGGGTCGCGAGCGGTTATTAGGTGGGTCGCAGTCACAACACCGCGCAACACGTCTCGTCCGGGTCGTGTCGTGTTTATTATAGATAACGAAGTGCATCCAGATATCAATGTTGTGTCTGCAATTTTCACTCATTTAACAGAGTTGAAAAATAACTTTAACGCCAACTTCGACGAAGAGATGAAAAAGTTATACAGGATAAACTGGATTTAAAATCCATTTCAAGACAACATACCGACTGAAATGTCAACAAAAGCAAGTGAAGAGCTTATTGATTTATCCGAAGATACATCGCTGAAAAATACTTTTAATCGCAAGCAATTAGCAAAATTCTGGCTTTCAGTTGCTGACACATCCCTGCTTGTTTGACGAAGCGATGAAAGTCCTCTTCCCCTTCACTATCTCGTGTGAAGTGGGATTTTCTCCCATGGTTTCTATTAAGACTAAATATAGAAAAAATTAGGCGTATCGAATTCACTGCGATTAAAAGTGACTAAAATTGAAGTCAACGCTTATGCTGTTGTGACAAAAAAAGGCAACAAATTTATCCTTCCCATTAAAATATCACATATTAACATTTTTCGTAATTAAAAATTTCGATTATATTTGGAGGTTTTTCTTTTTTTCTTAATTGAACAGTCTTTCGTATGGTTACAATATGAATTTGGAAAATGTGAGGCAGGAGGTGAGTCCCGAAAATTTAATTCTTTTTTGGTGGGTCCCGGTCCTGTCAACTTTTGGAACCACTGCTCTGGAGAGTAGCAACATAGGTCTTTTAAAAGCAAAAAAAAAGAAAAATACCTACAAAATTGTAAAAGAAATATGTAAGCTGTATAAATATCGCAAAGCTAGAGCGACTATTCGAGAGCTTTTTGCAGCTTCATAAAAAAACAGATTTTTATAATTAAGATGGTATCCTTATATATATATATATATATATATAATTATTATTATTATAAAAGTAGGTGCTGATAATTCAGTGCGCTGTCTACATTAATTCAAGTGTTGTCAGAAACAGAGTAAGCTATTATTTCAAAAACTCATATGAGAAGAAAGATTCCGCGAGTGTTAAATATGTCCTGTCTGTTGGGGAAAAATCCCTAAGGACTTCTAATTAATTAAACCCATTCTTATCTGCCTCGAATTCTTAGGATTCTCTTCTGACTGAAGATATTCGGAGCTAAGGATAAATGAATCCTTGACAACAAAAGAAAGACGCACAGAGAAAACGTAGGGTTTGTGCGTTAGAAGGTGAAACGCCATAATCTTAAGAAGTAAATTACTTAAACATTTAATTATTATATGTTTTATAATTAAAATACATTTTTTATAAATATTTTTATATGTATGTACCTACATTATATGTTCTGAGAACACAATCAATTGATTCTGTCTACATTTGGATATTTATTTATTAAGATAAGTTACAGTATGGGTAACGTGGATGGAATCCTTATAGGGTAGTTTTTATAGGTGGCCTTGGGCTAATGACTTGTATGAGTTGGCTGAAGTGATCACTCTACGTCCTGCAAAGTCCACCGCATAAACCACCACACATTATCAACATTTTTAAAGTTGTTTTAAATCAGTTTCTTTCATATATTCGAATGAACTATGCTAGAGACAGTAAATTTGAAAATTATGTTTGAAATTGAACCACATAGACGCTATTTTATTTCCTATCAACCTCATATTTATTTATATTTTCATAATTTTCAAAAAAATGTCTCGCTAACGTAGATAATTTAATATTTTATAGACAATATTTCTGTTTTAATTTTTTGAACACTGACGTTATTTATTGCAGAGAACTCCATTATTTTAAATATAAAAATTAAAAAAACACAATGTTTTTTTAATTTTTATATTTAAGACAATATTTCTGATAGTAAAAAAATTATAATTTGAATTTACATGTATTTATTAAATATTCCTGCTACGGAAATATATTTTCTTTTCTAGATATACCACAAATTTTCCATTGCAAAATATCACGCGGTTCTTTTCAATCAAGCCGAATCCATGTTTTTCAATGTTTCATCACGTTTCTATTGAATCCTTTTAAAATGCAAAATACCATTTCCATTCAAGGGGATATTTGACCCATTCAGTCTCTTGACTTTGCTACGTCATAGAAAATATTTTTTATAGAAAACAAAATTAAGGTATTTCTTCAAAAGACATATTTATATTCTATTATTGATAATCAGTAATTAATTAATTATTATATTAAGGAATTAAATAATATTTCAAATAAATAATGTAATTTGTAAAAACGATTAATAAATGGAAAGGCATAGACTTAAATAAAGAATTCATTGTGTAAGGTTTAAAAAAAAGAAGTAAATACTTCTGGAAATCATATTTTAGAATTGTGTTCAGCTGGGCTGTCGCGTTCCGCACAGTGCGTTATCTTGATTCAAATTGGGTCCCTTTTAACAGCATTTTAACTTGAAAAATAACCAACTAATCATAGCAGATCTAACAAACCAGAATAATGCTGTACTTAGCCAAGAATCCCTTAATCAATGAGAAGAACGGGAACCCAAATGGAGCTATTTCTGCCCCATCGATAGAAGCTTCGGCACAAATTTTGCGGACACTCTTCAAGGCCGCCTCGGTTAAAATTGAAAATACTGGTCCAATGTTTAGCCTTCGGCCTTGACCGAATGTATGACCAAAGTTCGAACTCGGTCAATCACAATATTGTTCATTGTGTACTGATATGCTGGCTGATGATGGCCACACCTAGACCACATTATACCCAGAACAGTAGTTTATCTCCGGCCTGTCGGCGAGTTATTAGCCTACTAATGCGTTGACGCTAGGGTTGTCACTTTACTCGTAGCGTCTGAGATTCCGACGCACAAGGTAGACACGAAATCCGAAAGTTTCTGTAATTAGTATACCTAGTTTCTGCAGTTAAATTGCAAGAACACTGATTAACATCAACGTAGACTTTTAAAAACTCAGTCTTTGTGATAATCAACACACCTTTTTAGTAAAGCACCACAAACATAAAAAAGGCATTTTTTTCAGGAAGCGCATTTTTTTTCTAAAGCGGCGGCTGCGAGCGCGAATGGCACCGAAGGCACGGCCCTTACTACCGCCGCCTTGTGTCCCCATATTCTATGTCAATGTGTGCGTCACAGTGCGTGCGTACACGGCGCCGAGCACGCACGCACACATTCTAATGGGTAGCGGCCAGTTTGTATGAAGACGTATTACTGTTCTTAGTATACTGTGCTAAGAGCCAGTGACCGCCAAAGTTACATAATAGTATCAAACCTGCAATATTTACTGTAGATGTACACTATAGTAGGTAAGGTTTGGATAATATGGCATTTAGTTCGGGGGATTTTGGCAGATAACAGGTAATACTGGTACAAAAAATATCAAAGTAAGACGTTAAAATATGAGGTATCAGGTATTGTTAAAAAGTGGTCTGAATAAAATATATAAAATCAGATTTTTTACTATAACTTACATATGTAATATGTATATGACATGATTATTGTACAGTAGATTCCCAGTCTCTGTATAAACTTAAATAAGATAAAATACAGAAGTCTTACAGAGACGAAGCAGTGTATATGGTAAACATACATGGAATTATTTATAGTGTGGCCCAGGGCTTATGATTTTTATGAGCTGGCTTAAGTTATCACGTTACACAATGCAACGCTCACCAATTTCACCTTAAAAACATCAAAATATTATTAAATTTTTGAAGGTTGTGTATATGTTCTACATCAGTTTCTTTCATATATTCGAGTTATTTAATTATCAAATTTAATCTAAGGCCCCTGTTATTTACGTAATTTTTTATTTTACGTGATTTATTATTTACGTCATTCACGTTTATTATTATCGCGAACCATCTTTTGGAAACAGGCCGCACGTTGAAAAAAGAAAACGGTATCGAAATTGCACACGTAAATAATAGGGGCCTTAGATAAGATAACTTAGAAATACTAGAAATCAAAAAATGCCTGAACAGTAAAGCCAATATAATTAACAACCAGATAAATTTTATGAAAGCCCGTTACTTGATATATTCCCCATTTTGGCGTCCACTTTTCAATTACCCCCACCATAGCTGTAGCCACGCCCCCGTTCAAAAATTGATTTGTTTGCTAGAATAGATAATGGATAGTTAGTTTGCGTCCCTCCTAATGAAGATACAGTGGTATCGAAACCGGTAGACGTAGAGTTACGAGTTAAGTGGTTAATACAAAGTTGTTCAATTCAAATTAATAATAATGTCCAACCACAAAGTTAACGCTGTAAATATCGAAAATACTTTCATACACATTTTCCATATAAATAGTTTCATGTCTTTTTGATTACTATAATTTATCTTAATTAATAATCTATACCTATAAAACTCAATGTCTGTCTGTCTGTCTGTTCTCTATACAAATCCACACCGTTTGTCCGATTCGATTCAAATTTTGCATACTTACGCTTTGGGACCTGGCGGATAACATAGGCAACATTTCTTCCCTATTCTCATACCCCTTCCCCTCCCCTGACATATTTTCGATGCAAATCTGTACCGATTCAAAATTTGGAAACTTATTCTTTAGGACTCAGCGGGTAACATAGGAGATATTTCCCTCCTATTCTCATACCTTTTCCCCTCCTCCTCAGATATTTTCGATGCAAATCTGTACCGTTTGACCGATCAGACTCAAAATTTGGAAACCAATTCTTTAGGACTCGGCGGGTAACGTAGGCGACAATTTCCCCCTATTCTTTTAACCCTTCCCCTCCGCTGATATATTTTCGATGCAGATCTGTACCGTTTGCCCGATAGGACTCAAAATTTGGAAACTTATTCTTGAAGACTCGGCGGGTAACATATGCGACATTTCCCGCCTATTCTTTCAACCCTTCCCCTCCCCTGATATATTTTCAAAGCAAATCTGTACAGTGTGACCGATCGGACTCAAAATTTGGAAACTTATTCTTAAGGAATCGGCGGGTAACATATGTGGCATTTCCCCCCTATTCTTTTAATCCTTCCTCTCCGCTGTTATATTTTCGATGAAAATCTGTACCGTTATCCGATCGGACTCAAAACTTATTCTAAAGGACTCGGCGGGTAATATTTGCGACATTTCCTCTCTCCTACTTTACCCCCTCTCCTCCGTCTGATATATTTTAGATGCAAATCTATGCTATTCGACCGATTGGACTCAAAATTTGGAAACTTATTCATTAGGACTCGGCAGGTAGGTAACTACGGCCATATTTCTTCCCTCCCCTTTTACCTTTTCTCCTCCCCCTGATAGATTTTTGATGCAAATCTATACCGTTCGAATCAAACATTTGTTTCCCCCCACAAATTTTATTTCAACTTAATCCTTAACCTGTGCAATGCCGGGTAAGGTCATTATTGCATAAAATTTAATACACTGCGAAGACTCCAGAAAAAATTACTGGATTGATGTTTATTGATATATACATGAAGGTTATACAAATAAATTGACGAAGTATCATTTGAAAAAAAAATACGCAATGTTATTTGTCAAAATTATTAAAATGAATTAATTTCAAACTGACCAAAAATGAACAAGATAAAGTCTTGTACATATTAAACGTCAACATATAAATTAAATTCCAATGCTTTTTTAAAATAAGCGCTGGGTTTGAAAAGGTTATTAAAATGAACTGAATCCAATAATACTGACAGTATTTTAAAAATATTTTCAAAAATACATTTCATTTATAGATTTGTAAGAAAAATATACAAATTTATAAACAACAATTATTATTCTTTATGTGAGCTCAAAATATTTTATTTTATTAAACTTTAAAAAAAAAACGACCACTATTTTAAATGAATAATTATTTTATCAAAAAGGTATAAAAAACCAAACATAAAAAGTTACTTAAAAATATTGAGGATGTATACTGAAAAATTGTAACTTCCATTCTCTTGATGAAATACGACATTTTCAGCCATTTTTTTTGTTAATGTGTTCCATTGTATATATATTTTTTCATGGATTGCTTCACAAAATTTCCACAATCATTACTGAAATATAGGTTAGGTTAGCACTAATACGAGATTTTCAGCCATTTTTTTTATTAATGTGTTCCATTGTTGTATATATACTTTTTCATGGATTGCTTCACAAAATTTCCACAATCATTACTGAAATATGGGTTAGGTTAGCCAAGGTTTAGTTAAAAAAGCTTATTTTTTCAATATTTTGTAGTTTCATCCTGAGCGCTACTGTCTCGATTATATTGTACGCTTTTGCCTTGCGCATGTAATTTGTTTTAATAATACATATATATTATTTATAGTACCTTATACAATTTTATCTCATCCAATTTATTCATTTCTTTAATTTATTGAGCCCTCAGTATATT
The DNA here is from genome assembly GCA_016648135.1 of Agrypnia vestita. NCBI lineage: Eukaryota > Metazoa > Arthropoda > Insecta > Trichoptera > Phryganeidae > Agrypnia > Agrypnia vestita. Next base: position 247,162 of record JADDOH010024775.1, on the reverse strand, counting down.
TGTGTACTAACATTTTCTGAAATAATTGACAGTTATCTAAGGCTTCGCTTTGGAGGAAGGAAGCCGTTAATTCCGGAATCCGCGGTTATCATTCCACACGAGGCCTTCAACACCTTATACTATTCCTAACCCCTTTATCATTAATTAACTAATACCTTAGATAAACCCATGACATGGAGATAAGGCTGGCTGAGGAAGATTAATGTTCAAATCAGGGCATTTCTCATTTCTCTCGGTGTAATATTGTAGATTTCTCATGAGAAGATAACATTTTCTTAATGGGCGTTAGGTCGCAGCAATACCGCTGATTGCCTTTAATTTCGAGTAAAAATATCGTAAAAACTTGGATAAAACAGTGTTATTCTTAACCATACAACTGATTTGAGGTTCATTTATTAATGGACATTAACGATATTAAAATAATTAGTGACATCTGTGGAGATTTAGGGGAATGAAAACTGCTTTGTACAGGCTGCATGGAAAGGCGATAAGAAATTATATGTGAAAGCTTGTCGTACAATTCAAATATATATACAACTTCCAAAATTTAGTAGGCATGGTATATTCTATCATGGGTGGAAATGGCGAATGTTACATTGTGTAAAGTGATCACTTAAGCCAACCATACGATAGGTCATAAGTCCTATGTACACCCAAATGACTTCTATACCTACTTTCCCATAAGAATTACAGTTTCGTCTCTGTGAGATATTTATAATATATATTAATTGATCTTTTATGATCGTTTGACATATGTAGGTATTAAAACAATGCATATTTTATACATGAGGATGTTTTGACATTCGATTCTCGACGTTTCAAGACATATCACAGCGTCATCAGGCGGGTACCCTATCGCCGCCGGGGTCAAGGACTTACTGATTATTTCTTGCGTGGTCGCAGATTGTATGCACTGCGTGGAAGTGTATTGCTTCATTCTAAATACGTAGTTACGACGACTTCTTGTCAGATGCATAGTCAATCTTGATGAGATAGTCAGTTCATATTGCATCAATAGCACATTTGCGACATCTAGCGAAGAAGGAAGCAACACACCTCCACAAAGTGCATAGGTACTATGTTGACGAATTGATTCAATAGTCTCTTATAAAATATCCGACAATACCTAAACACAATTAAGGCATGCATACAATGAAGGGTACATACACACATAAGCTTTTTTTTTGCAACTGTGAATAAAATAACAATTTTATGGTGATAGTTTATTATTATTGATATTATTAAATAACATTAACCTTGCTTGCTCTACCTGAATTTAATTTATTTTTTCACTACTTAAGTTTTAAGAGAAGCAGAATCTCTCATCGACAGCTCAAGTATCAAACTCATTTTTAAATAAAGATTTTTTTAAATAATATATAATTGAATACATTTATTATAACTTTGCTTACATCAGTTTTTTATTCGTTTTTTACAACTACATTTTTCGGAAACTAATAAAAAAGTGGTATAAACAAAGTCATAATAAATTAATTCATTAATAATATTACCACAAAGTGAAATCGTGCCTTAGAAAGATGTATCCTTCAATAAATTAATAAATAATTCATTTCCAATTTTGAATATCTTTCAAATTGAAAGCTTCTATTTACTTGAAGGGACTATGCTAGAGACATCTGAAGTCCTTGTCATGAAAAAGTATACATTGATTCACTGCTAGTAATGATTCCTCTATATTTTTTATATTTATATACAACTTTCAAAAATTGTATGTGTGGATTGGTGAATGTTGCAATGATTGTGGTAAACGTTGCATTATCACTTGAGCCAGCTCATACATCTTGAAAGCCCTGAGCCATTGTAAAAGACTTCCATACACATAACACTTATATAATATATCTTAAGTCCATATTAAGTTCTAAACGTAGTTCATCTCTTCTCCACGAACCATCGATTCCCCACGATCTATCGACTTTCACGTATAGACGTACCAGTATAAATTGTCGCGTAACAGAAGTTTCCAGGGTGTAAATTTATTACACAATACATAATGTACAGAATGTCCGGTGATCGGTGTCGGAGCCTTTAATAGAAATTTGGTCGGGCGACACTAAAGAAACAGACCACTAATGGCGGCCGCTCTATCTGTCAACCTGTCAAACGGTAATATCGGTCCATTATTTGCTTTTTCAGCTTCGCAAAACTTTAATACTTCATTGGCAATTGTTCTTGCACCATCCCGGACTGTTTGGACATTATAATTCAGTGTATATTGGAAATCAAGATGTCGCGCTCAAATTCGAGAATGAACTGAATGAAAGGGCGAGGGGTTACCGCCGGGTGCGAGCGGGGCGGTTTTTAGTTCCAAAGTCGCCGCACGCCAATTTACGTTGGGCAAGCAATAGTATTAATGTTCAAGTCACCAGCCATCAATAAAAAAATAAGTTCGTATGCAGACAAATAACAGTTCGGTTGTAAAATATTACCACGTGTTTTGGTTTTGGAGGAATGAATGGAAACACTGTAAATTAATAAGCGATTTATTAAATAATTATTAATTTCGCAATATATCACTATTTCGCAATATATCACTCGTAAATAAATACATTATTATCGCTGGGTAACACGTTTTTAACATTCACTAGAACATTCCATCCAATGTCGCTCGTAGTATTAAACGTTTATTTATTTCGCCAATTAGGTACTTTGCTCAATTATTCACTTTATTTATCGCTTTAATTCCCTCACGACTGGCCACATTGGTGGCGTCTCGCGCATACTTCGTGGCATATTTCGCACTGAACGAAGTGTCAAACGATGCACTCCTTCACTGCACTCTGCCGTATTTATACCCGAAAACGCTAATATTTTGATACTTTCGGGTTATTCTAGTGTTTAAGAGAGGATTTTCGTTACTTCTCGGTTTAGCCGGGCATTTCTAGACGTTTATAAATAATTTTCGAAGGTACCCTATACAATAAGTGTTGTGACAAGTGACATATTACCAGAGGTTCGAACATTGCATAAATTATTTTAAGCATCTCGTTACAATAATTAATTTTTTACTTTTGGTCTCCTGTAAAATTTACTTTTTTGACTTACGCCATTTCTTACGGGATGTTATGAGATATAAGATATAAGTTTAGAAATATTTCGTGTTTTATTCCCTTTACCCATATGCGAATACGCTCCCTTCCTGGGGGAATATAAAGTGATGATTTATATGCCTGTAAAAATCTTCCCAAATGGATGAAAGATATCTCTCAAAAATGAAATATTTTAAACCAGAGAGAGACAGTATTAATGTATCTTAAAAATAGTAATCAAATTCATTCTCTGAAATACGCAAGAGTTCTTCAGTAACATAATTTTTTCTTTCAGGATTAACTATAGTAGAAAATTAAATATAAATTTAAACTAATCTGTACGAACACATTATAATCTCACGTTGTTTCAATGATTTGATCTTCTTATACCGATTTGAATTTAGAAAAAATTTAAATGCTTTGGGATAAAACTCAACTTTCAATAAGATTCAAAAGACTTTGATTAATAAAAAAATGGCAGCAGGAAAAACATGCAAAAGTTAAAAGTTACTTCACGATATTTCAAGACGAGAGAAGGCAACTCATAACATGGCGCCTCTGTATCTTCAGGAGCTCTGTATTCCAGAAAATTTAAATAGGAGACGTCAAACTCTTAGGTCAGCGTCTACTTCAGCAGTGGGAAGGATTGTGGAACCAGCAAGTCAGTTCAAGAAAACTAGGTTCAGCGAACGGGCCCCAAAGCGTGGAACTCTTTTCCCTCCCTGATAAGAATTCAGCGACTTTATTTAAGAAAAGACTTAAAACGCACTTGTTTACAAAATCTTTCACAGAACTTTTTTAATATTCTTAATATAATATTCTTATAATAATTATTTTTTTTACTTTTTTATGTTTTGAGCTGTTTTTGTTCACAAAAATGGCGCTATATAAATAATCCAATATTATTATTATTATAGTATTTTCATTACACATTAGAAATATATAAAATAATATAATATTTTGTATCCGTATACGGAATTTATTTATTATATTTAAAAAATATACAGGATTATTTGAAAAATATTTTAAACGTCGCAAAATTATAATTCCTGCCTTGAGTCAAAAATGTTCAAGCAGCCATAACCTAATTAATATCAACAGTTATGGAGTTATTCAATATCAAACATTGCATTTTTTTCAAAATCTTTATAATCATAACTTAAATGTATATAATCAGACTTATTTTTTTCAAAACGTTGAATTATCATTACAGTAACTTATATCGATTACGAAAAATTCATTCGCTTCAATATAAATAATATAAAATGATAAAAACCCTGCAGAAATTTAAATTGATTTTTAATTGGAATACTAAGTTTTTTATTATTTTATTTGACTTGTATTAAAGGAAATGATTTTATTCGACATAATTCAATGTAATGATAATCCTAACGTTTTATAAAAAAAGTCAGAAATATTTTTAAAAAATACAAACTTTGATATCGCATATGTCCATAACCATTGATATTAGATCAAGGTTGCTTGAACATTTTCGACTCATAATGAAGGCAGAAATATAGTCTTATGAGGTAATTAATGATTTCCAAATAACCCGGTTTACATGAAAACAATTTTTTTATAATATATTATTTTCAACTAATGTGCGTAAATAATTGGAAATTATTATACCAACCTAATTATATAAGTATTTTTATTATTATTAAGTGTTATGTAAGTACCGTTTGTTTTTTATTCGAATTTATAAATGAGCGCCAAAAGTAAAACAAATTAGTAAAGGTATTGAAAGAAAACATTTTGCTATAAAAGATATGATTTTGATTTTTTATTTCATTTAATTACAAGCCCTCAAAATGGTATGTCAAGTTGAAAAAAGTGAGCGCTATCGACACCTCCTTCTCTTCAATTGACGAATAAGGCCGGATGTTTTTTATAGCTGAGGCATCGAAAACTTGTAAAAATTGTAAATAATAAAGGAGACTACAATACTATTCATTTATTATGATATATAGGTACTCGTATATATGTATACACAAAAGAATTTATGAAAACTCTAACTATGCAGTTGTTGTATGCATTCATGTTTTGATTTCTGTCTTAGTATTTACTAAGTCCACCTAACGTATGGTATACTAAAAAAGTCAATAAGCTTTTATAAAAAAGGCAATCTTAAGGAGATATAAACAAATATTTTTTATTACTTTGAATCTTAAACAAATATATTGTGTTTAGTGAAAGTTACAATAGCAAAAGAAGCTTACTATGATCGTTATTAATATTATAATGTTATATATTATCACCTCTGTTAACCGCAGACATTAATAGCCGCGCAGCGATCACTACGGGCTGTGTGGCGGCCAGCACAGCCAATTACAGACTTCAATGACCACGTAACAGGAATTAATAGCCACGCAACGGCCACTTACGTAAATTTGATTGCACTTGCAAAATTCGTATCGTCAGCTAATCAAAACAAGTTTAGGGTACAAAAATATAATCGTTCTTTTCACCACAGCCGCCGGTAGGGCCTAGCTTTCTTCCAGTCAATAATAAACCTTACAGAAGGTTAGTAAACTTAGTAAAAACCACTACCAGATTTACGGTCTACCGGTTTCGAGACGTACCCGTCTCTTCGTCAGGACCAACACTACACTACTACATTCACAACACTATACACCCCAACCACCGTATTGTAAAACTATCACCACTATTGTTCACACCTTCTTCCAGTCAATAATAAACCTAACAGAATGTTAGTAAACTTAGTAAAGACAACTACCAGATTTACGGTCTACCGGTTTCGAGACGTACCCGTCTCTTCGTCAGGACCAACACTACACTACTACATTTACAACACTATACACCCCAACCATAGTATTGTAAAACTATCACCACTATTGTTCACACCTTCTTCCAGTCAAATAATAAACCTAACAGAATGTTAGTAAACTTAGTAAAAACCACTACCAGATGTACGGTCTACCGGTTTCGAGACGTACCCGTCCCATCGGCAGGACCAACACTACACTACTATATTCACAACACTATACACCCCAATCATAGTATTGTAAAACTATCACCACTATTGTTCACATGCGTGTTAGTCTTGTCAGAGAAATTGAAGACCTTAAATCTGGTAGTCGTTTTTATTAAGTTTACTAACATTCTGTTATTATGTCTAACCACAAAGTTAATGCTTCAAATTAATAATATTAATAATAATAAACCTTTTCGGCACTCGCGTATGTATTATTTTATCCGAACGAAGATTCGTTTGAAAGCTTACGAAAAAATCCGCGAACCAAGCAAGCGGAAATGTCTCAATTTAAAGTAATGGTAATGCTGCGGTTGGAAACTTCGCTCAGCCGGTAATATTCGTGAATATATTGCCCGGTTTGTTGATTCGCTTTGCGGCCCTGTCCCGGATTATTGCGGAAAATCGGAAAACAAGGACAACAAATCAAAGTTTAAAAAAGGCGTGTTTTGTGTTGTTTCTCTGCGCGGGAGACGTCATAAATAATAAACTGGAAAGACACCACCAGCGACAGCTGAGAGGAATTGAGAAATTCCTGGCAAAAACTTTCCTTGCGTGAAGAACGGGGGATGTTCAAGTGATGTGAACAAATAGTTCATCCGCGCATACCTTGGAATTTGAGCATATAGAATAGCACCCCAAACAAAGCGGCATGAGAAATCCGATAGAATGGTTTTACGAGATTTGATAAAAAAATACGCGGAAGTTTTTAATTTCGCGAGAAAAATCTAATTGTCACATTTTTTATATGTTTACTGTGATGTTCTCGTCTACTGTGTTAGGAGGAGAACTTTGCTGGTTTCGGGAATCCAGTTATACTTGCTGTATTGCTTCAAGATACTTTATTTTATTTATTTATGTTTTTAATAATATCCAGTCCCACAAAACGTCTAAAAAGACGTTTGTCTGTAGGTTGATTTTTACAATTGTTTGTAGAATTGTTCACGTGACAATATTACGGTATGCAAATACCAGGGGTGTGCAATGGGAACATCGCAGCATGACTTTTTACCAATTATTTGGAAAAAAATCCTAATACAACATATATTTCGTAATATTTATATTACAATTGTTATCATAGCATTCATATTTTGATATATCATAAAAATCTGTAGCATAAATATTTGATTCTATTTTTTTTTCCAAAATATACGTTTACTAAAAGTCATGCTTCAATGTTCCCACTGCACGCGCCTGGCGAATACATTACAAACTGCGGCTGGTATGATGGTCCCGTAATTTTCATTCGGACAGACGTTCGCTCAGATACTTAAATTAAATGAAAACATCTTTGATCTCGGTATGCGGAAGTGCTTGCTAATTTACTGGAAAATAGTTTTACCCGTAAGTCAGTAAAACTCTGAATTTAATACCGGTTTACCAGTAATTAACGGGGAATTATGAATGTGGATTACCGGTTACTTACCGATAATTAAAAGTATATATATATTAAGAATGTTCTAAGGTTTTCACGGCCACTCAGAATTTTCTGGTCGGATCCTATTGCAGGGTCCAGCATCAGGTCCACCATCAACACATCAGTCCTGGAAAGGTCGTAAAAACACGGCATAATACCTCAAAAGACACAAACCAGAAAATTTTATATTGTTGTTTAAAATAATAATATGAAAATTTCAAGACCGTGTAATTTGGTGGGTTGACTCTTGCATGTTGCCTGAGCCGCGCGCTGAGTTCATGCCATACTCTAATTGTCTTAAGTTGTAATTCCAGCATAAATCCAATACAACGCAAGTTACGGACATTACAGATCGACAGATAGACAACGAAAGTATTATATTCAGACGAATGAAAATAATGATTGTTATCAATAATGTGGTTTTATTGCACCCATTTTGAAGATAATAATTAATCCCTACAAAATAAAAGTTATTAAAAGATTCTATCGATAACATTACATTTTATTATCATATTTGTATGTAAATATTTGAGTAAAACCATAAAAAATATACAGTAAATAGTTTAAAGTATTATTTTAATTTAAATGTTGTTGGTCTAACCCTAACAACCCTTAGCGTACGAGTATATCGTACCCCACATACAGATGCATCCTCTAAGGAGTCCATGATGGTTTTATAAGAAAGCAAGAGATACACATGGGGATGAAACATGTTTGCGTTTACGATCCTCGACTTAAAAAGAAAATATTACTTGTGTTTCATACAAATTTTTCTGAAATAAAATACACTGGTTGTTAATTTTTTAATGGGAATTTTATTAGGTTAAAAACTACATTAAGTTTTTTTAAATACTTTTGGTCAATATGATTTTTCATATGAATCGTACCACATATACTGTCAAAATAAGTCATCCTGCCCAGCTAATTATCTTTATTATCATTTATATAAATAAAAATGCGTGGAGCAAGACCACCGTTAGAATGCGGCTGACATTTTTGCCACGCGCAGCTACCTAAAATCGATTTATTAAACTTTGGGTAGCAATTGAAACTAATAAGCTATGTATTAGATTAAGCCATGCCTTATCTCTGTATGCATTTTGTGTGCAGATTAGTTCAACCACATTCTAATACTGATCATACTATATACATGGAATACATATTATATCATTATTTTAACTTATTTTAATACTGAACTCAACCATATTTAATTGATACAAATAAATACTGATTTTCAATGGACAAAAAATAATCTTGAATCGTATCCTCATGACAAAAAATTCCCTAGAGGTGTACAAATTTTTTTATTTATACGATAAGAGTAGCATTAATCATGGAGACAATTTATCGAAAGGTTTTTGATACTGGTCGCTGCATATTAATGATGACCACTATATAACAGACAATCAATGAAAAATAATATTATAAACGTATGTAAATATATCTTTCACATTTCATCATAATTAAACAGTAAAATGATGCGAAATGGGATTTTTTTAAATAAAATAATCTCGGTAGAATTTATAGTCTCGTAAATATTAATAATAAAAGGTATCTAGTGAAAAGTGTCTATGTATACATTATATGATTCGGGAATCTATGACATATATTGTGACGTTTTCCCTCTGAGCAGCTCGTTTACTCTGAAATGCATTTGTGGTGTCGGATGTGGTTTTTCCGAAGCAATTCGCCGAAATCGATATAGATGGGAATTGAAATATGACGTTTTATTTATAAAGGGAGCGAGATGATGGTAAACGGGAACGATAATATGAACTGTATACGAGAAAAAAGAGGGCACAGGTTCGGCTTACATGTCGATGACACATTCACAATGCACAATAATGACAGTGAATAATAGTCAACCACGACGAATCGGCAACACACAAGGTGATTGGTGGCACAAGATGACAAGGCGGAAGTGATTGGAAGTGATAGTACCGAGAGTGATCCGAAGGTGGCGGATGATATTTGATGATAAATTAATCCAATCGGTAATGCTTCGAGATAGTAAATGTGAACTGGGGAAGCTGAGTAGAACGAGAACGGAGAGTGGAGGTACGATATTGATATAAATGGAGAGAAAGTGCCCACGCTTTTATTTTGTGAGTGAAGCAAAAATTATTTGTGCAAAAAATTTTTTTTTACTTTTTAGTACTCTCTAGCTTTACATGTGCAAAAATTAACTTTATACAATCGTATATATACAGGGTTATTTGGAAAACATTAATAACCTCGCAGGACTATATCTCTGCCTTGATTATGAGTCTAAAATGTTCAAGCTATCATGACTTAATATCAATAGTTATGGAGATATGCGACATCAATGTTTGCATTTTTTTTCAATATTTCTGACTTATTTTTTGTATAACATTGGACTATCATTATAGTAACTAATATCAATTACGAATTCAATTACAATTACCTTCGAATTCCAATTGGAATTTTTTCGGGGTTTTTATCATTTTATTTAACTTGTATTGAAACGAATGCATTTTTCGTAATTGATATAATTTACTGTAATGATAGTTCAATGTTTTACGAATAAGTCGTCGAAATAAGTCAGAAATATTGGAAAAAAATGTAAACTTTGATGTCATGTTTGATATTAGGTCATGATAGCTTAAACATTTTCGACTCATAATCAAGGCAGGAATATAGTCCTGCAAGGTTATTAATGTTTTCCAAATAACCCTGTATATATATGTATATATATAATTAATGCTTAAGTTATATGTATAGAGATACACCTGACCTACATCTATAAAACTGCTTTATACATTTATGTACTATATTATTTCAAGTTCTCTGCTAAAACATATATATTTATATATAAATAATATCGTATGTTGATTATATTTAATGTGTATACTTATATATTTTGTTTTTTATTTTTCTCTTTTTTTATTGTGTTTTATTTATTAATTTATTTCGTGTTTTTTTCTATCATTATGCTTTTTTGAGTTTTATTATTATGCTTTTTATTATTTTTTTTCTATTATTGTTTAATGCAACTATTATGCAGCTACAAATCTACACTGACAATCAGAAACGTGCCCAAGGGCTAGTTGAGCGTTTAAATTTAAAAAATTAAAAATTGTAAATTTGGATTTTAAATTAAAAAAAATTAAAAATAAAGCGTGGTTTTTTGTTGTGTATTTTAAAATTGTGTCATATAATATGGCGCCTCTAAATCGTGAAGAGCTTTGTATCTCAGATAACTTGAATGGTAGACGGTAAACTTCCAGATTAAATACTTCAGCTGCAGAAAGGACTAAGTTCCTGGAAGAAGGGTTGTAGAACAGATCGTCCATTACTAAAGAACTAAGTTCTGTGACCGGGCGTTTGTGGAGGCATACAGGAATGCGGGTAAATCTTCGTCCTCCGCAATAAATAAAAATAAACAGTGAATTAGATGTTTAATTAAAAAAAGACTTAAAACACATATAACTTTTTCAAAGCGGATAGAGGCGATTTTAAAAAAATCTTACATACATCATTTAAAAAAAAAACATATTTCAAAAAATCTAGAAGAATTTTTTGAATGAAAGTAATATAAATTTCACTGTTAATGGTATGAATTATGATTGAGGACATATGTGGGGAATAAAAACAAAGAGAAATATTTTTAAAAAAATTCAATGCAGTCATCGAGAATTATTACTAATTTATAATGTACTGATTTCGATATTTTATTGGGAATGTGATTTTAGAAAGGGTAAATACAAAAGTATTCTAAATATTCTAGAATATTTTTGTCAACACTGTATTTACAATATTTTTTATTTACGCCAGGCAATGAAAGCGACGCACCTTTTGAAACGATAGGAGTGACAAAGTATAAATCAACGTGTGTGTAATAGAATGTTTAGTTTATTAAAAAAAAATATCCAGTCGCACCTAATAATGATATTATTAGGAGCGACAAACAAATTAGAAACTATGCAAAAGTGAAAGGAGCCCGACGCGTGGAGAAGGTGCAAAACCTGTTTCAACTAGTCTGACTCGAGCCATGGGTCGGATCAGAGGGTTTCGCCGACGCCTTACCCCCTATACCAATTATTACTTTTTCAATATTCTATAAGTTTTAAGGATAATCGTTAATATACATGGAATAGATTTTCCACATGAACTTAAAGCAAGAGGCGTATGTTGATAGAATATCAAATTGGAAACACTACAAATCAGAAAGGGAGTATAAAAAAACTTGGTTTTATCGGTTAATTTTGTACTCTCTTTCTTTTTTCGCAGCGCCTGCTTGTCTGCCGAATTTTTTTTTGGATCGATTTTTAACCCTTTCCCCGTGATCCGATCGAGCTCAAACTTTGCAGGCAGACTCGTAGCGACGATAAAAATGACCTAACAAATTTTTATTTAAAAAATTGAATTATAGTATAATTTTGGATTTTTCGAAATTTTAGCGGTGTTTTCAAATTGGAAACCATACAAATGAGAAAGGAGCCCGACGCGTGAATATGGCGCGAAACCTATTTCAACTAGTCTGACTCGAGCCATGGGTCCGATCAGATGGTTTCGCGGACGCCGTACCCCCCTATACCAATTATTACGTTTTCAATGTTCTATAAGTTTTAAGGATAATAATATACATGGAATAGATTTTCCACGTGAAATTAAAGCAAGAGGAATATGTTGATAAATAAATAAATAAATAAATATAGCTTTATTCCAGAATGTGGGGAGGTTCGTGCAATCCCACACATTCCATGATAAAATATCAACTTGGAAACAATACAAATAAGAATGGGAGTAAAATAAAAACTTTTATGTGTTTTTATGGGTTAGTTTTTATACCACTCAATAGTAAATCATACCATTTTATTTACATTCAACAAATTCTTTTAGATTTTTCAAAATATGTTTTAATCGACATTCTTAAAATAAATATTATTTCAGAAACGCAAATAAATACCACCACATATGTTATTAATGGATTTGGCGTAAACGTGGTGGAGATTTAAAATATGCTTTATTTTACGTTGTAATACACACACAATGTGAGTTATTAAATTACTACTGTAGTTTCGAGATGAGCAGTCCCTCTCATCATCAGGTACATTTTTGCCATTTTCACCGTACTGGCCACTTTAATATCAATGAAAGATTTGGCAGATACTTCGTGGTGCAACATTATAACTTAAAATATGTTTATATATTTTACATTATAATGTTGAGAATATTCACGATGCTGATCGTTGAATTGTATTAAAAAATTAACTATGCTGTGTCTTTGTTGGTTAAATTACAATTTTATATTCTACAACTCGAGTTTTGAGAGTATCAAAATCTCTTGATCGACAGGTTAAGTATTTATCTGGCAACATTCAAATATAGGAAAGAAAATACTTATCTATTTTTTAAATAACTTATCAAAAAATATTTGCCCCTTTATTATTGAAAGTAGTCAGTAGAATATTTCATCTGTCAATGAGAAATTTTGATTCTTTCGAAACTCGAGTAATAAAACCCAATTTATCGATCTCCATTACATTTGTTACGGTGGACTTTTTTTTTTTATATTTTTTTTATTTTTTTTATTTATTTATTTATCTTCATCTTGTTACATGACAGGAGATGGAGTCGCTCATCTCACTAGGGAGAACCTGTGCCGAGATGAGCAGCTGAACAATATAGTTAGAACAAAAAATAATAAAGATATACAACAAAATACTATATAACTATAAAATTAATTAGTTAATTAATTGAGTATATAAATATAAAATGTGGATAATAAGAACAGAATATACTGTAAAATACAAAAGCAATAGTGAAAGTAGAGTAATATATATAAAAATCATATGCATGGATAGTAACAAAATGTATATATAATAGCACAGTTAAAAGTATATTTAGGTATGTACCTATATAAGAGAATTAAATGAATGTTTGTGTATATTAAATAGTGATAAGAAATGAAGTTTAATGAGCAATAAATTATGACCTGTTTTCGGCAATTGGGTATTTGTGCAAATGCAGGTGACAACAATGTCCTCTCCAATAGTGTTGTGTAAAAAGTTAAGAGTAGGGTGTCCACATTGACTATGACAGAATGGACACCAAAGACATTTGGATATCACTTCCATCAGTCTGCGTAACTCCCTTAACCATTTTTTTAAAAAGTGACAGAGTGTTTGCACTCCTAATATTTTCGGGAAGAGCATTGAAGAACAAAGGAGCCTTGTAAAAAAAACTTCTTTGTCCAAACACTGTCTTGGCACTTATTGGCTGATACATTAAAGATTGATATTATATATTAATATTACATTGATACATTTATATTACAGTAATATCTATTAATACAATATTTCCTTTACTCAGCTGTCTATATTGGGGACTCAGGATCAAATCTTCGATTAACCACCGTTTTAAGTCTTCCATTTTCACATTTCATATTAACTCAGACACAGTTTTATTAAGGGGGAGGTAAGGTTAATTCGTACAAAAAAAGGCATGTTTTTGTGAATTTTTTGTGACGAAACAGTTAAAATCTCTTTATTAAAACCAATGGTACATTAAAGTATGACATTTGAAGAATATTTTGTAAAATTTTCAAGACGAAATATTTAAAAATACGGCAATGGCAGCAATTATTCGGACGTGTCTCGGAAAAAAGTAGAATTGAGGTGTCCATCATAACTTGGTACTAGATCATCTGAAATCAAAAAATCAAAGTTCATTCGTTAGATAATAGGTTTTTCCAGGTAACGCTGGGAGGGTTTTTTGAAATTTCAATTTTTCAATTTTTTGGAACACTTTGAAGGGAAAAGCGCGATATTTTGCGAAAAATAACGACGAATTTGTTATTAAAAAATAAAAATTAATAACAAATTTGAAAAAGAGTCTCCAGCCTTACCTCGAAAATTATGTACAGAAATAGTGTTCAAAATTTCAAAAGGATCGGTGCAGTAGTTTTGAAGTTATGATGGACACCGACTTTGAAAACGTGAGATGTGGGGAAAACGCTTTAAAGTTTTGCTCACTGTAAAATTCAAAATAAAACTCAACACTTATTTTATACTTACACTAATCGTCGATGCCGGGTTCACACAGCAAAGAACTTTCATCATCAGCATCTTTTTGTCCTTGTCTACGCAAAACTCTTTCAATACAAATAGCACGTCCGGTAGTTTTCAGGTGAGCGCGTCTCTTAGCTGCCCGAGCAGGTATATAAAATCAGTCTGAGTACCGCTCAAATGTTCATAATTTCGTCAATTTTTCAATAATATTAATAGCATATTAAATTGCGTAGTTATATACGTTCTACTGACTGTGTTCAGTTAAACTGTGAGAGACCAATTTTAAATTATTTTTTTATTATATGAGTAGGTAGAGGATAAAATTCTTCACTTTTCGGTTCTGGTACTCCTCTCTTGCTTCATCCCCTCTCATCAATTTGAGAATCTTATAGCAGGGCCGTCTTCCAGTAATTTGTATATCCAATCACAACAGGTTTTTACAGACCCCCTCTGCACATGCCTTCAAAACCCATCTTCCATTTTTTCATAGTCATTGTAACGGACAGGGTGAATTAGTGTATGCAATGTTGTAATGTGCATCATATTCTATTTTATAATGAGAAAATGTATTGGAATTTTTTGTGAATTTTATTCGCACCCGCGGGTGCATGGAATAAGTTAAAAATTTTGAGCCCAAGGGATTCTTCCGCGAAGTAACGCCCAAATAGAGTATGTGCGTGGCACGCGGTATCCGCAATTGTTTGAGAAGGGCATGAGTGTGGCACACGGGAGCCGAGTCTCGCTGCAGAGGGCCTCGGTTCCTTTTCGCCGTTGAATCCGCCGACGGGCAATGAATTTTTGAATATGAGCGAATTGGTAAGCTCACCTGACCGGCTATAAACTTCTAACGCCCAGTACTAACATTCCGAGCTCCCTATGGGGTTACCTTCTGCGGGAGCTTGAAGGTCTGCATCGTGGAAATGGCTGAACTTGACTTACTGTACTCCAGTACTAATATTCCGGGCTCCCGTGTTATAAAATGAGTATGTCTGGTAAATACCTCTCACGGGAGCCTGAAGGTCTGAACCGGACGCCATCGTGGAGATGGTCCATCATGAGCTTAATGAGTACTGGAAGACCGCGAGGAAATATTGTGTATGGTTTCCTCCTGGAAGCGGTGAAGGCCTGCCGGGGCCTACCCCGTACGAGGTAATAATACGTCACGGTAGCTGGCGCTATTGTAGCAGATATTGATGAGGTCGATATTTTGATCGACAAGTGTGGCCGCTACCGGGGACGCAGAACTACAATTGTACTGTTTTTGCATTCCTTAAAATGATATAGGCGCGCCTGAGAGTTGAATAAAGAAATTGGTTTTACGGCGCTTTTGAAATGCCTATAAATCAGTAAATATTAATCTGATATAGTTGAAATTACTGTCAAAGCAAGCGCTTGCATGCGCTCTTTACCTTTGTCATAGCAAAATTTGTGAAAATATTGTTAACGATTTTTTATGAAAATCTGAGCCCTTACTGGCAAATTTATTTTTCAATTTATTTGGTTTTTGTAGGACCCAGCATGTCAAACGATTGTGTTATTACCATATGCTAGGTCTGGAACTGTTAAATAACACAATTTAAAACCCCGATGCATTATTACAAATCATTTTTCATCTGTTATGTGAGATCTGCCATTCTTTGGGCTGAAACGTCGCGTCTGGCGAGGTTATCTATACGGCTGCTAGGTGCGTGGCCGCCCAGGAATTCAGCGTTTTTATTGGATTAAACAATCTACTATGATATATTCTATTATAAATTAAAAAAAAATATAAATAAAGAATGCGTTTGTTTTTGGCGAGTAACTGTTACACGATTCGTGTGGTACTGTATACGCCGTTGGACAATTTTTTCGCTGATTTTTATTTCTTCACCCCGATCGCTTGTTTTTTGGACTTTCTGCATCTTCTGGAATTTTGAACCCCTGCTTTCTGACTTGGACATCGCTTTGGATTTTTCTTTGGATTTATATGAACGGCATCTTTTTGGCGTTGACTTCTGGCATACTCACGGACTACGAGCTGCGCAGTAACTTCTGGTGGTGCTCTCTACTTCACCAGCGAATGCAACTGAGCCGCACATTAAAGAGTTCTTGTCCGGAACAGTCATTCTTTACATTATATCTCTGTGGACCCTTGGTTTTTCAATTAGTTTCTACCTCGCTAAATTGTGTATACTTTCCGAGTGAGACGAAGCACTTTTTATATGCATTGAGATTATGTGCTTCTTGTACCTGACTGTCATGTTTATCATCCTTGTAACTGACTGTAATGTTGCTAATCGGATTCTGTATATTTCTCTACCATTCATGTGTCCATATATTTGCCGCTAGATATATCCTTGTTCTTTTTTGGCATTAAGCTGGAGCGCTTTCTACTTAGTTCTTAACTTGGATTGACGTTGAATCGACATATTGACCCATGTTTCAAAAATTAACCACCCTGTCCACAAATACATATGATTAAATAATGATAGATATAATACTCATTATAATACCTCTTCATAATTCAATAACTCCTTCTTTTTGTTCTCAAGTTTTACTTCTGAGAGCTGCTGTGATCGTATAGAGGATGGTATTTCATTACATTTCACCGGTGCACCTGCATCGAAGTTTTAACCATAATAGCATTTTCTTCCTAATAAACTATTACTAACAAAAACTGAATCGATTTTTTATTTATTCTTTAGATTACCCTTTGAGCAGTCCTACATCACTTCTCATTTGTTAATTCGTTACTCAATCGTAACTACATATTTTCAATACAGAAAAATATGTTCTGGTTTGTGTTTTCTGGGGTATGACGCCGTATTTTTATGACATAATACCTCAGACATCAGCCCTAATGATGGAACCTGCAACGAGAACCAAAACGTTAGCCAGGAATGTCCGTAAAACACGACATAATACCTCAGAAAACTGGATACGGTTGTGCAGCAGCCAATAAGTAGAAACATCAATCTTTAAAGATGTTTGCTTTCTGATAGTTTAAGACGTTATTTTCGATGACTATTTTCTTGATTTAAAGATTTAATTTAACTTCTACCGTTTTTGTTAAATTGACCGGTATAATATTAATTTTCAGAAAACAGTGTCTGATAAAATATCGTTTGAAAGTTTCACAGAGAGAAATTAAAACCATTTAATTTTCCAATTAAATATCAAGTACCTGTACAAGTAAAGTGATTGGTGCTTCAAATAAAAGCGTCCAATTGACCTGACATTTCACGCTGGGAAAAATTATTGAAACGTCAAAATATAATTAATAATTATTTTTAACTACTTTAAAAAGGGCAAAATTATTTTGTGGTGACATTATTAATATTATTAATAAAAATGAACTTTGTTTTCACCCCTTTTGTTTGGAAAAATGTCAACATGTTTCAGAGCTCGTGAATCCTTTGTCAGGATAAAATTGCATACTAACAAATTAAAAATCAAAGTATAGACAATCAAAATATAAAAATTATGTGGGTGATCTTCTCACTTCGGGGTCCTCAGTTTATGGGTACCATGTTTTGGATCCCCACTTTTATAAAATGTAATACAGAATGAAAACATGATATGAAAAGAAAGCCGCAGTCACTTTTATGGTGTTTATTTATTTTACGGCGGAATTACAGTGTGTGCGTTATCGCTCGACCTTATCACGAAGCACTACATTTCTACAACTTTAAAACTCTGAAACAGCGAAGAGCACGTACTGATATAACACTATTATTTAAACTACTGAGAGGATATCTCGACTGTTCCAATCAACTGGACTTAATCTCTTTTCATGTTCCCTGCAGACGTACCCGACAAAACGTGCTCTTCCATGTTCCGAGAAATAGAGCACCCCATACAAAAAATAGATTTTTATATCGCGCATGCAAAGCTTTCAATAATAATTGTATCGATATTGACCTCTTCAACATTAGTCTTACTGAATTTAAAAGAATGTTTTAAATTACAAGTACTAAATCTACATTGACCATTCACTCACTATAATATCTAATCTTCTCATTCTCCTCCTCTATCCGGACTCCTACCTCCTCATCCTTCTTCACCCATCATTAAACCCATTTCTTGATATACTTTTTCTTTTTTCACATTCAATCGCTTACCATTATTCAGTCTTAAAATTGTTTGTTGCTTACTACTATTCATTAATTAATTCAAAATAATTAACTAAAAAATAACTTATCTGACTTTTTTCTTAACATCCATGAATCTTTTTAATTGGTCTATGAAACGAATACTATGCTTTTACATTATAAGTTTAAAAACTGTTAAGATTTCTTAATAAATAAATAATGGCGGTCATTGGCGTACCTGCTGATAGGGTGCGTCTGGTGTCGTTCCTGACCGCATACGTAGCGGGTGCAGGAAGCGTTCGGTCAAGGTAAAGATTATGCTGTGTGCTGGAGGTGGTGCTGTTGACTGATGCAGGTACCGCATCACGGTGAGGTCGAGGATGATGGTGGTAGTGCCGGAAGCAGACGGTGTTCACTGCTGGAGGTTGCGAAGACAGTGGAGCGATAAGGCTGATGATTATCGATGGATTGGATGCCGGAGGCGTAGCGTGAAATGAGATGAGCAGCGTACCGATTATGTTTGATGTCGTAGCTACCGCAGGCTGAAGATTAGTCGTATGGCGTAGTGAGAGACGCGCTACGTAGTGAGATGAGCTTCGAGTAGCGGCCCTGTAGCGAAACGTCGTTGGTATAGCGAGGGAACGAACTAACTTGGTACTTTACTGCGCCGTCTTTTATATCCAGATTTTGACGTTGTCGTGTCGGCTGTAACAAAGAACTGCAGCGTGGAAACATATTTCCGTCAGCATATTTCGCGAGCATGAACTGTGTGAGAAATAGATCATTAGCATATTTGGAATCCCGTGTCTGCCTATTTTGCCGGCGTGAAAATGGTCGCGTCAGCATTTTGTATTTCTGATGACTGTGTGTATCTTGCTTCATCATCATATTTTAACCTCACTCCGTCTGCTTCTTCTGCGTGTAAAACTCGATGTCAGCATTTTTCATACACGTGTTGCTGGTAATTAATATCGGCTGATTGTATTTTTCTCGTGAGAACTGTCATCAGCGGTGGTTATAGAATGTGGGGAATAGATCGTTGACCCCACAATTTTATACGAGAAATTAGTTAAATTAAATTAAGTACATACGAACATGAAAACAAATTCATAAGACAACTCTTTGTAAAAAGTACCTGGTTATTTACAATATTAAATTTACCATTAATACTTTTTCTAATTTCCAAAATTTAACTATCTTTTGGATATGGATCATTATTTTGATATTAATAAGGGTTTACAAATTATACAGAATCAATGTTTATGAATTAGACCACACGATTACAGAAGTATGAATAAATAAAATTTTGAATGCTCTATATATGTTCAAATCTGAGAATTTTCGTTTATTGGAATTGACTATGCTTTATACTTTCAAAATTTGATAATGTATGGATGTTCTCACGATGAAATTGGTGAAAAATGTAAAGTGATCACTCAAGCCAGCTGATACAGGTTGTAAGCCCGGTGTCATCGTATAAAAAGACTTCCACACACGTTTCTCATATACATAGCTTCGTATATGTGAGACTTCTATATTTTACCTTAATTGGTTACCTGATGTTAATAGACCACATTCCTTTATTAACAACAAATTAATTTTCAATGCTGAGATAAATATTTGTCGAGTGAGGGAAGGGGGAGAGAGATAAAATGTTTACACTTCAAAAATTAAAATAGATAGTAAATAAGTATGACGTCATCGTGGAGAATAAGAAAAGGCTTTCCAACATACATAAATCAAAATAAATTCCGTTATATTATTTAAATAAATATTTTAATATTAAGCTCTGAGAGCATTCATAGTCTAGCGAAAATCTCGGCACACGAGATACAATCATATATCATCCTCTGATCTCAAATGTTTAATTTATTCAAACCAAGAATAATTCTCCATTTTCTATGCGCGCACTTCCTCGCCAAGTAAAATAGAGATTAATTTCCATACAACTGCGTGAATCTAATGACCATTATTGCTTGGTCGCGATATAAGTGGAAGAGTTATACCACGCCAAGAGGGTTTCGCATGTTAAATTTACATGCGTTAACGTTTTCTGGACCGCTAGTTCGATAATAATTTAATCTGACAATAGTTTTCTTGTTCTGTGTGATTTATTTTCTCGATTTTTTTATGGATTTTTTTCTTGAAATTTTTTTCTCCCATAAAAATTGGACCGGAATGATTTTGATAATTTTTGGCTTGATCACAAATCTTTATTTATTTAAAAAAAAACATAATTTTCGTAAGTTTGTTATATCGAGTTCCACAAAACGTCTAAAAAGAGAACAATTTTAAGTAAATTAAGAAAAAAATATAAAATATCTATTAACACATCACTGATTAATTATTCATTGTTATTATCATAATAATACACTTTATATAATTTCAATATTAATATAGTTCATATTTAACTTTTGTCGTTTACTAATAACCACTTTTTGAGTTCTGACACTGATTTTGAAGGGAAAGGTACTTTGTATTTTGTTCAAGAATCGACATTCAAGTGTCCTCAGACCATATTTTTTATTATTCTCGGAATTGTTTAAATTTGATTTGTAGCGCATCTTGCGTTTCTGCCAAGATGATTAAGGCAGTCATCTGCCCGTAAGATATTATGGACTATTTCTGTTACTCCCTGTATTATCAATAATAATAATCGTGTAATGTGACGAAGAGCCGGCGGGTGGGAGCAGATGTACCATCGTAAAAGAGGACAGTGTGACGTCACAGAGGCCGCGTGACACTTGATTAATATTTTGGAAACGTTTAGACATTGGCGAGGACCTCACGAGGCAACGAGCATGGCATAACCACATTTTCTAAAATGTTTGGGCAAAATAAAATATTATTTTAATTAATTTATTTATTTATTTATTTATTTATTTATCTTAATAATTTAGTTCCACACATAATGTTGCGTGGGCTAATACATGATTTTACTTGGACATGTTGCATTCCATCTAATCATTTAAAAGTTTTTATAATATCATTTTTGCACTTCAGTTTAAACCTCCTTATATATTCCATGTTTGGAATTTCCTTTGGCGGGCTATCGAAGATTTTTATACTTTTATACATCATACAATTTTGCGAGGTGTTTTTCTTTTTCTTTTTCTTTGGTAGCCTTATGTTGTCGCTTCCTCTTGTATTGTAGGAATTAAAATCCTTATTCATCTTCATCCTGTCATCAAAGTATTTAGGTACTAATCCATGTTTAATTTTAAATATTTGGACCATTACATTGTACATTATTCTTTGATTTACAGTTTCCAATCCTAGGGCATTCAACATTTTTGTTATTTTAGTTCTCCTATTACACTTTAGTATTATGCGCATCGCTCTGTTTTGTACTATTTGTAGTTTCGAATCTCACTCCAGACAAGCAAGTTAGTCCTATTTTCATAGCACAAGCGTTTAGCTTAATTTGAAAATAGTCAGAATATTGATGTGACACGAATTCCGTGTTCGCATCTCTATTTAAAAATAATAATAATAATAATAATAATAATATCTATGTATTAGAAAGGTACCAACATGGAAATTTTTGGTATCTATAAAAAATATTTTGATACCAGCGAAACTTTTCCATTTCGTAGAACTACAATTATCAATTTCGCTATGTGAATCATTTAAGATTACGAAAAATATGATACAACACGATTGAGACCATGCTCCACTCAACAATTTATTGATTTATTTGCATATTTTATTTTATGGATCATTGAGTGTGCGTCTGTCTTGACAAAAAAGGAGTGATATTGAAACCACTCAACGTTAAAATAATAAAACGGTTTACTCATAATATATATTACCTATTTTTTAAATTTTTTAATTGGACGTAGTTACGCGAAAGAAATCCGATCCACAACAAGGTCAAAAATTATTTGAGTCCACCAAATTGATGCTAAATGTCGTTTCTTGGGTCTGTAAAAAAGATCCAGACAAAAAACAAATGCATGTAATTTGTATCACCGTTAGATCTAACCCACACGTAAGGCAGGTTAATTTTTTTAATCATAAACAATCTAAAAAAAAAATTCAAATAGGTACCTCGAAAAATATAAAATATTCTACACACAAAATTATGTTATAAATTATTTTTTAAACGAATACCAATAAAGAAATACCTTATAGACTTCAAAAAAATATAGTCAATATCTCCAATGTGACTCTGTGAGGATTGGATCTTTTTCAATTGACTACGTACAAATTTTATAAATATGTCTAATACAGAGTTGTTATTTATTTAATTATTTTATTTTATTAATAATATATATAATATTTTATTACAAAGATACATTGAAAATATTCATAATTCATTTTTTTAAAGTATAAACCTCACCAAAAAGAATAACGATTCTTGTGTGTGGTGAGGTGCTATATCCATTGTACAACCCCGAATTATTGAGTTTAAATCAGGTCACATAACTCTCTATTTCATGAAAAGCATACAAAATGATTCGTACGAAATGAATTTATATACGTTTAACATTTTTTTAAAGTATTATAAATTTTGGGACCATCAATATTTATAATCATCTATACTTTATCCCGGCGAACACAAAATCTAGAACACAAGTAGGCTGGACCCTTCTAATCGTACCTACCTCTAACTGTTTTCAACAAAAAGTCAAAAACAATCAGTTAACTATTTAAAAAAAGAAATAGCAAAATTTGTTGTCACCCTAACATGAATGTTCCCAATGAAAACCTACTCCGCTATCAATTCATTAGCAAGAGTAAGGTAGCTCAGTTACTTACGAAGATTTACGCGCATCGGTTCTGTGCGTAAAATTTTACGATATTTTTCGCGTAACGCTTGGAAAATAAAATTATTAATAAGTGAGAAAAAAAAATGCGTTCATAAAATAATTAAACCTTAGAAAAATTCAAAATATGAAAAAACGTGTATTTTTGAAAAAATTAGTTAAAAAAAGTGTTAAAAATAATTGTTTTGAAAGAAGTACAATATTGTGTTTATGTCATTCTAATGAATATTTATCTCTTTTTTGCAGATTATGCTACGTCAGACAGTGCGTTTAATTTTGTGTTAACTTTAAAAAATATCTAATTAAATAATGGTTACCTCAGCACTTTCCCGTAAAAGAAAATTAATTTACTAAAGTAAACATTAACGTCCGAACATTAAAACACGCGTTAAATAATAAAAATGCGTGCTTAAGTCCGCAACAAAACATTAGCAGTTTAAAAAAATATTTTTTCGACGATTAATTTTCGTTTAGAAGTAATCCACGGGGTAATTATATAATAGAATGCCCATTAATCATAGCAAGACCTGGCCTGTTTACACAATGGCCAACATGGAACTCAGAGTTGATCAACAAGGAAGAACATTCACTTCCTTGACTGACGCTACCTCAGAAAAAGTGGTAAAGCACTCCACATACGTTCAGACTACACCGATCCATTGCCTTTGCAAGACTTCTTTACAAAACCCTGCTCAAAAGAAAGAACCAGAGAATAAAACTCGTCTTCCGTTAAGCGATTTCTTCATACATCGCCCTGATGTTGATTCTAAGGCAGAAAACGAGGGCTCCAACAAAGAAATCAAAAGAAACCCCAACAAAGGGGCGAAATTCGATGATATTTGCATTGACAAATTTGATAAACTGTACATAAACGAAAATGGCGCACTAGATTCGATAGAAACCTTTTCACCCGATGTGTTTACGCTAAGACCTGAACAAAAACATCAAATATGTAATAACGAAGCAGTGCCTAAGACATGTGAGAAAAACGAAAAAGTTTACGAGTTTAATAAAGGTAAATCAAACGGTGTTCATAAATACTCCACACATATACAAATGAAAGAACCTGTTAAAAACAAAAAAAAGTCTAAATGCGAATGCAAAAAATCTGATAAAGGCAAGAAAACCACTTGTACTGCTAGTACATACGAATGCATCTTAGCTGAAACTGACTGTGATTTTGGACGATGCAGTTGTCAGCTGACAAAGAGTAACGGCTGTGTTTACGGATACACTGACGGTGATTATGACCCTCCCGTTCGAAAAAAACAGACTACCAAGAATTTAACAAGTGAAAATCACAAGAAACCTTCCGTTTCTGATTCTGAAATGACCATTAGTACGGTGCTGCGTTCAAACTCGTGTGATTCCAACTATCTGTATAACTTCAATCAATTAAGGAAACTTCGAAAATCCTTGGAGAGCAACTCAAAAACTGGGTCTCCAATGAAATCGGGACTTTTTAAATACAATTCTAAAATATCTTACTGCATTCAATTACTAGCGTTGTCTCCAAATACTTTGCTGAAATCTGTTCATTTTCCTACAGTTTTGGAAAGGAGGTACTCAAACAAGTCAATGTCTTCGATATGCAGGTGGATTCCTTCAGAACGTCACGTGGTTAACACCGAAAAACTCAACGCTTTTAAGAAAGGAAGATCGAAGAGCGTTAATAACATGGTAACTGAGAAAGTCAAGCCGCAGACAGAAGCAGCCTTCAGAAGATGCAACAGCACATTTGAAGCGCCGAAGAGACGGCAGAGTGAAATTGTGGCTAACGAACTAGCAAACGGCGATGGGTCGCTGTCGAAGACGCCACTTAGTGCGAGAAAGACGCAGACATTGTACAGGCACTATTATCCCGAAGGTGGGTGGGGTTGGACTATCGTCGTGGTGTGTGTTATTGTGTCTATACTGGATCATGGGATGCAGTTGGCTGCAGCTGTCCTGGTGAAGCCGGCTGCGGAGAAGTTCGGAGTAGCAGCGGTGCATGCAGCAGGTGAGTTATTTATTCAGTTCTTCATTCCTTTGTTTCTGTTCAGATGATGCGACGTATGTGATTTATGATGTTGTCAGATGCATAAATCGTGATATTTTCGGAGAAGATTCCGTTGGTCAATGACCCTAGGGACAACGCTCCACTCTATCATTTATTTTGCGTGATACCTTTGTCTTGATATTTCTGTCTTTGTCTATAAGGATGTATCGAATCCTCTCGATTTATAAGCGTGAAAATAATACGTCGCTTATAAATTTCAAAATCACCGTGTGGAAATATTCACATTTTTGTACAGAAAAATATGATTTATTTAGAACATGTGTGGTCATCGAGCGTGGTAAAAACATAATATATTTAAGATATAAAACAATGAATTCTCTAGATATTTCGTATAAAGCTTATCATACTTACTCAGAAAAGCTATCGTGTAAGAGAACTGTAAGTGATTTAAGCTGTCTTTATAAAATCATTAGTGGTATGTTGGGCTCACCTCAGTTATTTCAAATGATTATTTTGTAGTATCTGGGCGATCAGCTTCACGACGGAGTGAGCTATTTTATGTAGGTACCTAGCGCACTAATCGTATTAAAACTTCGCCTTTACATATATTGTACCACCTGTCAATCTCAATCAATACAGCTCTGTTGATAAATATATTTTCACAAACAAATCTACTTATCTTCTATTTTATGGTTTTTCTGATACTTAATCAATCAATTAATAAAATTTAAGGTATTTATCTTGCCCAATATTATTTATTTTTTTATATCTTTATTACTTATTGCATTTAAATTGTTAATATTTTTTATTTTTGGTAATATTATTTTGTACTTAGATAGTTATGCTATTTAAATACTTTGTGTTTCATATTATGTAAATGCACAATTCAGGCCGTATTTTATTAATAAATAAATAAACACGTAGTATACAAAATTAGAAAACGTTTATCAAACCACACCTTTTACATTGATCCAAAACAAGAAGTGTCATAACATGTTGCGCTGGTATATCTTTATCTTATTAATACAAAAAAATATTATATGTGAAAATGGCTGTGGTTATAACCGCCCTGATCAAGTCGAATCAAAATAAAATCAACAATATAAAATCTTTACTCAAATGTTGTGAGCACAATTGAGTCGCCTTTACCAATATTAAGTAATGTATGTTACATAATTTAGATTTTACAAACACTAGGGAAGTTTTGGTATCGTTTAATTTTTTCAAAGATATAAATATTTTTTCTATTATTACCATAACATAAAAATTTACACATTGTTTGCTTTTACAAAGAGTGCGAATCAATTATTCATACCTGAATGATATATTAAATTTAAAAAATAATTATCAATAAAGTTAAAGGTTAAACATTTATATTATATGTTGTGGGTATAGACACACCCATTGCAGCGATAGCAAACAAAAAGCGATACAAAAAAAGTAAGCAACATACCCCCGTGCAGTGCATACAATCTGCGACCGCGCAAGAAATAATTAGTACGTCATTGGCACTCTCCAGAAAACGCTTTATTCAAATAGTTCGTATAAAATATCCGTTGTTTCCATGCCCCGTTTTACAAATATATTAGTGATTAGCAAACTTCTTTTCACAAGATAATCTAAACTTAAATATTCCACAAGGTTCAGTTAATTTATAGACAATGTTAACTTAATTTATAATGGCTAAATGAATGTTTTGACAAAGTTAACTATAATAGTTTTAAGCCACCCCGCGCGCGCGAGCGTTATAAAGTCACTTTATTATAAAAATAAACATTCCATCGTAATCCGTTTATAAAAGGTTCATTCTGGCGTATCATTTAATCAAACATACAATGATATTACAGTACGTTTTCCAACAGCGGGCCGGAGCACGTAGACGCCGTAATGCAAGCGGCTATCATAGATTTGCCATTCGCAAATTGTTGGCACAGCTAGTCACGTGACTTAAATGTTAGTGTCGGTTTATCCGGGTCGAGGATTCGAAAACTGGACGATTTCATATACGGCGTTGCTGCAACCACGAGTCCTTCTAAACATGGAAACTTGTTTACTTGCGTACAATAATGTATTCTAAATTATGTACATATACAGACTTATTTTAAATGTATGTTATCCATTTTTTATTTATTTTGGTACCGCGTTTATACCATAAAAACATCGCCGAAATTCCTATTAACTCAAAAAATAAAATTAATATTTAAGAAAAAAATGGTACACAGAGAAAATAAAGAATTGTTGAGATGTTATGCAGAGCATATGTGGGCAAAAAAATGGAAGGCAGCTGGAACAGAGAGCATTAGGAAAAGACCTAACATGGTCTCAGAATATTTGAGGATGGCCCTGTTAAAAGCGTCAATAACCATAAATCATGCATGAGAAGACGTGTGAATATGGCCAAAACAAAAGTGGTGTGCCAAGATAGAATAATGTGGCGTTCTATTCTCTCTGCCTACCTCTGAAAGGAAAAGACTTAATGGTTAGTTTGAAAAAAAGAGAAATAATTTTACGGAGATTGCGATGGTTAATACCTAGGCCAAACTGTAAGAAACCTAAACACAACATTAAAAGAACATCGCCGTTGTCCTAAAAAATAATAATTTTTAGGAATTTTTTCATCACATAATTAAAAAAAATTATATTTATTCACTCGATAGTTATAAATCAAAATATAGAAAACCATATATAAAACACTATAAATACGCATGCTATATTCAAGTATAATATGTGATACGAACATTAATCACTCTCATGATGAAATTGTGCCTAAGTACTTATTTTCTCTCTGTTTGACACTACGAAAATACGTCATTGTATTGTTGCCTGTTCAATCGAACAATCATATTAAAAAAACTTACATTTTATAATTTTTTCATTGTATTGTTACATTTTAGCGCGATTTTCACACGAAGTCTAAAGCCTTGTTAACGGATGTAAGAAGAAGGAAGTATTTTTTGTATAATGGAAGGACAGCAGCTGTTGAATGAGATAAGGTAGTTGAAAAACTTTTTCAAAGCCTTTTTTACCTATTTCTATTAGTCCAGGATTATCCGTTTTCCCCAGCTATTTCACGCAGCAATCGGTTTCAAATTGAACTTTTTTATTTCTTGAACTAAGTTGTAAAAGAAACGTGTATTGATGAATGTAATAGTTTTTATAAAAGGTATTGAAGACAATGTATCGTATCGTTTGAATTATTTTCAAAACGAATCGAATAATTCTATCAATATATTCACAACAATAGGTATTATTCCTATATATTGATCCACTGGTATTGTATACCTCATGCCTTATTTTTCATACGTACCTAAAAAAAATTTAAATGAAACTGATACAAACATTACATTTGAGTGAAGTGTCAATTTCATTTCAAATGCGTATTAAGTAGGCGGAAATGTACTTCCAATATCTTTATTTTTTATTTCAACTTCAATTTGTTGATATCTTTGACATTTGATATTCGGCGAATTATCAAATGTGTATTTTTGTTATATTTTCTGAATACAACTGAAAATGTGTGAATTTTTTTACATCACTGACTCTGTTACCTGTTATGTCGTCCATTCATTTGATATTCCTTTACATTTTAAGGAAAAAAAATATTCTTACATTAAAAAGGCCAAAATAAAGCATTTTTATATTTTATTATCGAATAATTTAACATATTTATACAAACATAGGGAGTATTACCGTAATTTTTGACAGTTCAATTAAGAGTTAAATTTCAAAGCTTGTGAGCTGAAAATAATTTTTTTGACTTGTCAATTCGAGAGAAAAATAATTCCGTAAGTATAGTGAGTCCTGTTTGAAAGTATACGCAAAATATTGATATAAATAACTTCCCACGTAAATTGTATCTCAATTAAAATTTCACGCGCATAACATTAATTTATTTAATTTTGAAGAATTTTCATTTTTCTATGAACAAAATAGATTTATATGATTGAATCTCAATTAATATTAAATTATATTAAATATAAATTAAAAATAAATCAATATTTTTCGAATAGACAACAAAAATCTCTGTTTGGGCGGAGCACTATAAACT
The DNA here is from genome assembly GCA_016648135.1 of Agrypnia vestita. Lineage (NCBI taxonomy): Eukaryota > Metazoa > Arthropoda > Insecta > Trichoptera > Phryganeidae > Agrypnia > Agrypnia vestita. The sequence goes on along the minus strand of JADDOH010024775.1, from coordinate 217,786 downwards.
CATGGTATTTGTAGTCAGAAATTTCTAGGTCAATGCGACTCGATTTGCAACTTTATTTATGTCATCATCTGTTGTGCTTTCAAATTTACATTTATATTGTGAAGCCAAATTGTGTGTTTCATTTTCATTTCGAAAAAATAGTTTTTTTTAAATAACTTACAGCAGACAAAATATTTATGAATAGATTCATAATTTGTGACTACTTACTTTTCTCGGCTTTTTTCTTTCTTGCAAGCATCCATTATTTTTCTAAATTTTTCAAAGTCTTTTGAAATAAATGGCATTTATATAATCAGTAAGCCTATAAAATCTATAAAATCTGGGTAGTAAAGTAAAAATAGAAGCTGATATCTAATTTTCAATCTTATTCTTCTGTCTTTCGAATGTCTTTCGAACAAAACCAGGGTGAATCAGATACATGAATATTTCTAATAAACGGCGATTTTTTTTCAAACATTAAAAGAAAATCACCACGGACGTACGAGGGGTGGAAAAAATTCTGGCATTTATATTTTTTATTTAAATATAACATCATTCCTTTATTTTCAATAAACGTTGAAAATACTTTATATGCTTATCTATTTATCAGAGCTAAATGCTTCTTTCGATTTTAAAAAGTAATCTCGGTAATAAAATGGTTGCGCATTCATTAAAAAGAGGATTTTATTTCAAATCCAGCAGCAAAAGAGATTTTGATACAATGGTATCTTGAAATAATTCTTATTGTGCGTTGTACATTGTACAAATGTACAAGCTCCACGCGATGGTTTATGTGGAGTTTTTTTAAAGTTTTTTAATTATTATTTTATTTTATAGCATAGATTTTATCAACAGGACATTGATCAACAGCCTTATTATGATATTGAATTATTGCGTGTTCGTTAAAATATTTTATGAAAATTACGGTTATGTTATTTAACTTTTCTTGATGACAAACGAAAAATATATGTTCATTTTCCGAAAAATAAAAAAAAAATATGATTTTAACTCCGAAAAATCAACTAAAAAATTGAACTTGCTTAAACACTTGGATTTTGGCATACGCAGGCAAATAAAAATATATATTTTAATTTTATAATTAAATAATATGAATAATAATCAAAAATTAAGAATTTAAATGCACGACGATGATGGAATTATTTAAGGAATTCAGTATTCAGACTGACATTGTCAATTAATATTAATTCAAACATAAATATTCAAAATCAGTAAACCCTTGTCTTCGGCGATCCCTTGTTGCGAAGATGACGTCTGCCATGTTATCAGTTATTACCTTCCACAAGTTGTGCCCATACTTCCGGTGGGCATGGGTATCTGAGAGATGGGTTTTGCTGCTTTTTCCTTCTCTTTCTTCTTCACTCGGAAATTACATTGGCCCTATTCCGTTCTTTTGCTTCTTCGACGCAGCATACTTTTTGGCGCCATTTTCTCTGGTCGTGGCAGGCGAATTCCCAGTTTCCAGGATCTCTCCAGCATCTGCTCAGGTTCCAATCTTTTTTCGGCCCACCCTATCTTATTTAACCATGTGAAAACTGCGCTAACACATTTTTTTGGGGTGCCTTGTCTCAACTATATGCACACAATGACCTGCCCATCGTAGTTGGTGCTTCAGGAGCGTGGGTTCAACACTGGGAATGTTTGTGCTGGTAGAATCCCTGATTCCTTATTCTGGTTCGGATTCTCTACAGGGAACAATTGAACACGAAATTCTCTAGATATGAAACAGGTACACTTACTAGAATTCTCCAAGCGACTCCCGCCATCATCGTTCTTCGTCCTATGTTCTGCTTCAGCTACGAATTCCATTGACTGTACACTTTAGTTAACCGTACAATAAAATTATATTTAACATGTTATAAAACATATTTTATATTGTATCTGTCGCGACAAAATCAACCGTCGGTTCCAAGATGTCAAAACAATCTATGGTTCGCGGCAACTATCATCACGATACAGAGAACTCGCTCATAGATAATTTTATAAAGCACCCGACCAGAGACTACCAAGGATTTTTGCCCTAACAGTTGGCCTCTTCCATGACGCTCAGGTTTATTTTGCGCTCTTCCCATTTTATACCTTGGATCTTTCTCAAGAATCTGTTGTGGTATTTCTCGAGGGACTTTGGGTTGCGGCTTTATAACACCCATATTTCATAGCCGTAAAGTAGTGTAGGTAATACTATATCTTTATAGACCAACACTTTAGTGTTTTGTGCAGCTCATGGTTGTTAAACACTCGTGGGTAGTAGTAGTAGTAGTTTTCCAAATGCGCCACTTGCACTTCGCAATCTGTGTATGATTTCTACATCTATGTTGGTTTCTTGTGATATACAGGGTTATTTGGAAAACATTATTAACGTCGCAGGACTATATTACTGCCGTGATTGTGAGTCGAAAATCTTCAAGCTATCATGACCTAATATCAATAGTTATGGAGATATACAACATCAAAGTGTGCATTTTTTTTTCTATATTTCTGGCTTATTTTTTGTAAAACGTTGGACTATCGCTGCAGTAATCAATATCGATTACGAAAAATACATTCGTTTCAATACACGTTAAATAAAATGATCAAAACTCTGAAAAAAATCCAATTGGAATGTTTTCCAATTGGAATTCGTCGGTTTTTATTTTTTTATTTGACTGTATTAAAGGGAATAAATTTTACATGTTCGATATAAGTTACTGTAATGATAGTCCAACGTTTTACAAAAAATAAGTCAGAAATATAGAAGAAAAAAATGCCAACTTTGATGTCGCATATCTCCTTAACTATTGATATTAGGTCATAATAGCTTTAACATTTTAGACTCGTAATCATGGCAGAAATATAGTCCTGCGAGGTTATTTATGTTTTCCAAATAACCCTATATAGCTGCCGAGGTATGGAAAGTATTCTACTTTTTCGAGAGGATGACCCATCACACTAATGTTTTGGTGAACCGTTTGTACTGCAATTTACAAAAGTAAACCAATAAATATGGCTCAATTCACAGACCAAAATATAAGACAAGAATTAACCGTAATTTCTTTGTGCACAGTCTGGTTCTACGGCTTATTTAACTACGTTTGACTTGTTTATATAAAATTTATATTATAAATATTAAAAACACTTATCATCATCATCACTCTTGGCTCTACAACCCTGGTGAGTCTTGGCCTCCTCAAGAGTCTTCCTCTTCCGAGGCTTATTTTGAGGTATCATATTTAAACAGGTAAAACATTTCGTTTTTTTATTGGGTAGAGTTGTTAGCCCAACACCCAACACTCAACTTGGAGGACCAGGGTTTTCTGTTGATTTATGAATTTTCCTTCCCCTAGCTAGCTGGTTCCCGTTTTATGGCGCCGGTATTTCGCCATTTTCCCTCTCTCTATCTGCCGTGATGTTATAATGGTGGTCATCATATTGCCTGGGGTTATTAAAAAATGTATTAGTAAATGAATAAATAATTGCATTAAATTAACATTATCCAAATATCACGCTGTTTCAGGATAGGCGGAGAGGATAGAACGCCACACTTTTGTAGCCCATTGCCACGATCCGGAATGTATTACTGAATTCAGTGTCATTTTTCAAACGTCACAAATATTTTTTACAAATGTAAAACACCTCAATAGGTAAGTTATATTAGGAGTTATATATAGAACACCTAATAAGTTATATTAGGAAAAAAAAACACGTTATACTTATATGCCATACAGCATTGATATTTTTGCAGAATATTTTTTCCACCACTTTTTTTCATGTTGCTATGAACATTCATTTTTTTAAATATTGTTCTTTGCATTTTGTTTGCAGATATAGTCCGATTCCATGCAACTACATGAACATAACTTGCTTAAAGTAATATTATATTTCAGATGAACAAAGAAAAATCGCCTCGCTGATGAGAATTTGATGCAGCATTTTCATTTTTACGCTCTCACTTCGTTTCTTCGCAATCACGTTTGTTTTCTTTTCTCATCACTACGTTGTTCTACTTTTTTTACCAATTTGTGTGACCTCGTTCCAATGCAGAATGCTTGGAGTACCGTAAAAATAAAATGTCTCAATCCACAATCAATGAAAGAATACTACTGATGGAATTGACGCTAGCATTGAAGAGGTTATTCATGACGATCATTAAAATAGAAGGAATATAACTATTAATCTTATAATTGAGCTTAATTACACAAATTCTATTCAACCAGCTATCTATACCAATTATAAATTTTAAAAAGTATACACATTTAAAACAATAAGGATAAGGATGACTTTTATAATAAATCGGGGGTTTATAAATTGATCTGTAATGATTGTAAATATTTATATTGAAGAAGACGTATAGAAATTTTGCTGTTAGTGTTATAAAACACTTGAAAAAATTTTTAAAAAAAGCTTTACAAATTTGACAAACTTATTATTATACAGGATTACAGCTGAATAAATAAGAAAAAAGTATTCAAACAAATCCTTTTAACAAATTGTTATCAGGATTTGTTATCATGTAATCTAATCTAATCTTAACAATTTAAATTAATTTTTAAACAAGTACTTAATTATTTATTCTTCTCCAGGATATTTGTTTTTATTTTGTGTCTGTCAATACTAAAGTACTAGAAAATAACTAACTAACTAACTAACTAACCATCACGCCGTTTCCCTGCAGGGGTAGGCAGAGAGGATTGAACGCCACACTCTTCTATCCTGGCACACCACTTTTGCTTCAGCCACATTCATACATCTTCTCATACACGTTCTACGATTGTTGCGGCTTTTAACAGGGCCATCCTCAAATACTTGTAGTACCTGATCGTGCCAGGTCTTTCGCGGACGCCCTCTATTCCTGTTGCCTTCAACATTCGCCTCATATATTTTCTTAACCATCCTTTCCTCGTTCATACGTTCCACATGACCAAACCATCTCAGCACTCCTTTCTTTATTCTATCTACCACACTACAGCCAGCATTTCATTCACTTCTAATTTGTTCATTACTCACTCTATCGACCAAAGATTTTCCACACAAGCGTCTTAGTGACCGCATTTCAACCGCATTCAGTCTACTTTCATTCCTCTTTTGCCAATTCCAGGCTTCACTTCCATACATAAGGGTTGGCACTAGAACGCCATTATGTACCGCTAGTCTTGCTTCTTTTGACAGATTCTTATTGGCCATAATTGCATTTAGTGCACCATTAACTTTGTTTCCCGCAGTTACTCTCCTTTCGATATCATTCTCAGCCTTGCCGTCTCTACTAAACATACTTCCCAAATACACAAACTCGTTCACTTGTTCTAAATAATAAATGTATTATTATTTCATAATTTTCTAAGTTCATTAGTTTCTTTAAGGAAATGTCACCAAGGAATTTCAAAGAACTAAAATAATTATTAGGTATTTCTATAGGCACACGTAAATTCATATACTTGAAATTTGTGTTGCAGTAGGTAATATAAATAATGTATTTTTGACTATTTCAAATTGAGCACCAATCATTAAGATGCTCAAATCAAAAGCTGTAGAATAAATGATTTTTGAATTGAAATTAAGAATTGTTTATTGAATTACGATTTACGTAAATGTGTATTGGGATTTCATGTTAATGTCGATGTTTTTTTTCAAAAATAGCGCAATTGTCGGATATTCGTTTTCAAAACACATTCATTCATTTGAAAATGCGGATGTTGCATATTTTCGAAATTTTTGATTACAGAACCATTTTGGGCCGAAAATCGATAAACATGTAATTGGGTAGGCACCGTCATACTTTTTCGAATCGTTGCATCTGTGTCTATGATGCAACCGCGACAAATGTCTTCGAATCGTCGAGAGCCTAATCGTTAATAATTACATTTGTGCTAATTCAAAAATAAATATACATAATTTAATTACATTAATGTGTTATCAATTATAACATAGTGTTAGTTAAATTTGTATAAACCACTACCAGATTTTAGGTCTACCGGTTTCGAGACGTACCCGTCTCTTCGTCAGGACCAACACTACACTACTATGTTTACAACACTGTACACCAAAATCATAGTTTAGTTAACTTTTCACCAATATTTATCACATGCGTGTTAATCTTGTCTAGGACAAGCATGCACTATCTAGCCTACAGAACTATCAGGAATCTACGAGGGAGAGAAAGTGAGAGGGGGCGGGGTCTAAAGTGGGTGTTGCCAAATCTTTTGTGAAAGTTAAATTGAACTATATCGTATATCGACGGCTCCTACGTAGAATATCGTAATCCGCAAATCGACGATTTTGAGTTTACTGTGTATTTCATAGGTATTTAATTATATCTTTAATTCCAAGAAAGAAAGAAAAAATTATAATAAAATAACCTTATTTATTGCAAAATATTTTTTTTTCTTTCTGGAATTAAATAAATAATTAAATACACATGTGTATACACAAAAAACTCAAAATCGTCGATTTGTGGGTTACGATATTACACGTAAGAGCCGTCGTATTGTATAAATATACGTATATTTTTAACCACTAATCAATAAATCAAATCACGCCAAAGAAGTATAACTTCCATCGCGCGTACATGAATACATGCGCCTCCATTTTTTTATGTAACTGTTTCTCTCCAAATACGCAGCATATAATAATAAACTTCAAAAACAAGTGTGTTTTTATTTTCATGTGTGCGATTATGGAGTTCTACAAACATATCTTCAAGTCTATAAAAATAAATTAATATGTTTGAAAGATATACAGCTCGACTTTAACACCTGCAAGGCTATCAGCCTTCATCAGGATCGTTGGCATGACTGGATTTGATCACCCGACGCGAAGGTGTTCTCGGTGCTGGAACTACAGCCGGCAGGCGGCGTACGTGCCACGTGGAAGTGGGTTGCACGTGCTCGGGGTGCGAATCAGCCCAAAGAAAACGGAGCTTCCGGTAATATGACGATTCGGAATCTGCGTGAAGTCAGATTTCGCGCCTTTTTCCATCTCTAAGAAATTTATTTTTGAGTATTCTCCATTGTGTTTGTGGAAAATGCAATTGTTATATCTGTTGAGCTCTTATTGAATGGCAATTTCTGAATTAAAGAGAAAAATAAACGGCGCAATAAAAATGGAAAATGTTTTTTTTTTAATATTGATTGTATTATTTGTATAAATCTACATATATTGTTTGTCTCATTACACCTACATGTTTCGGAAATACCTTTTCATCGTCAGGGTGTTATATATATATATATGTCAAAATATCAAAATTGTTTTTCTAAATTATTTTAAAATTTATTTTTAAATATTATTGCTGATGTTCTTGATTACTCGCAATTATTGGAAAAAAAAATTGAATTGGGCTTGTAGTTAAATTTAATTAATTATTAATAATATTTTGTTTACGATTACATACTTAACTAATTTCTAATGATTCTAAATTATTCAATTTCAGACCAAAATTATTTATGTGTAAAATAGAAAGTCCTAAATTTTTATCAAAACTGTGATCATTTTCTAATAAATGATTTGCAAATTAATTAAATAATACAATCAATATTTTTGAAAATGCCAATCTACAACGTTTCTGAATCAATTGAAAAAAAAATCTTTTTTTATTTTTATTTATAAAAATATTTTTATTTGCATTTTTTGAAAACACTGAGAACTGGATTACGTCCACAGACTGATATTCATTTATTAAGAGAAGGGATGAACTTAGTTTCGTACTTGATTAAGATAAATTACAGAAGTCTCACAGAAAAAATCTATTTATATGGAAAACGTGTATGGAGGTCTTTATTGGGTGGCCCAGTGCTTTCGACATATATGAACTGCCTTAAGTAATCACTTTACACAATGGAACGTTTACAATTCCACGTTCTTAGTTTATTCTCGTCGCTTCCTTATTGTTCTAGACGTCCAGCTAATTCCAAAGTGTGGACATGTTTCAGAATGTAGTGGAATGTACTAGAGATTTCGATAGTTTTGATATTCCAATCGTGCGTAAATTTCTTCGAATTCTACCATCACGTTGCGATATATTTCTGTTCCTAACAAACCTACTTTTCAAGGACACCAACTCGACCCCAAAACTGACATCAGCAACCTTAAATCGAATTTAAGTTCAAACTTGTACGAAGTATGATTATTCGCAAAGTAAGCGCTTTCCTTTCGGGGTCCTCTAACATTGAAACGAGATAGTTTCGGGAAGGGATGATTTCATCAAGTGCCGAACATTCAAATTCCAACCCATCTTCTTAATACTCCCGCCCCAGCCTGCGGTCCCACGTCGGAAGGCTTTGTAAAATATTCAACTTGACAGATGATTCTCTGCGAAGTTCTGAGTTTAGCGATTGCCGATCGCTAAGGGATGGTCTAGCGGTATCAGCATATTCACCCCGTAGTTGGACACTCCAAGTACAGAGTGTACCACGGTAGTATGGTCGTGATAATTAAAAGAAATACATGAAAATGTTTTTTAAAAACAACTATAATTCATAAATAGTGCAGGAGTTCAGTTAAATAATTGATCAGAAAATTGAAAACAGTTTGTTGTTAAATGTAGAATACCGTGAAATAATCCAAGAATATGGTCCCGTTGTTTATACAATGAAAATAAGTATTTCACTGTATAATTTAATGTCCTGTTAATTTAATCTAACTAAAATAATCGTAATCTAAATTAAACAAACCAAACCTAATAACCTAACCTAACCAAACCTAATAACCTAACTAAACCAAACCTAATAACCTAACCTAACCTCATATATTGCCTATGAAATGTCAAAATACGCAGTGCATTTTTCGAAACTTTTAAGTGTAATATCTTATTTAATACTTACTTTTTAAACGTAAATTATCTTTCATTTTGTTATTAGCATATTCAATAATACAGTGAAATAATCATTTTCGTTGTATATGCAATGGGACCATTATCTTGGATTTAGCCAATACCGTTTATAAAGAATACTCAATTGCGAAATTCAATTGTAATGCAGTGAAATGTATGGGCCTTTAGGAATGAAACCAATGTAACATTATTTAAGAGAAAGCTAAAGAAGTATGTGATGCTTACATAAGTCTTTATTTTTTATACCGTTTGTTTTCCGGAGAATCTATTCTCGACGTTTCGTTGAACTCTTATTCAACGTCTTCGTTCAATGCGCAGATTAGTGAGAGAGTCTATTGAAATATACAAACATCCCAATTTCAATAGAGATAACAGTTAAAAACTATCAAGTATTTGGCGCCCTGTTCTTACGACATTGATTCAACCTTTGAGAGACGTCGCAGTAAAGTCCGCCGACGTAACTAGTACATATGGCACACTGGCGACCTCTATCGTAGGAGAAGTAAACACTCCACAACAAAGTGCATATAATTTACGCCCTCGGAAGCATTGATCAGTCCGCCCTCTACATCCGCGGGTAAAGGTCGTCTTCCTGATAATGTTGAATAAGAATTCAACGAAACGTCGAGAATCGCGTCTCGGAAAAACATGCGGTTCGTATAAAATATCCGCAACCAGTTACAGTTAAATGTGTGTAAACAATATTTTATATCCATCTCAAGAAGTAAAAGCTCAAAGAGTTTGCAATAAGTGCGTTTCTCACAATGAGACCATTATTTTCTAACCGTGACCTAAGCCTACAACCTAGAATGCGTATGCTTTAGTGTTATATTTTTGCTATTCTCTTTTTCGTTCGAGAAACTTTTCGTGTGATTCCATCCAATTTTATCCATCTCGTTACAATGTAGCATTTTCAATTTAAAAAAATTAAATTACTATTTTTAATAAAAAAGATAATTTTATTATTGATTACTGTATATTCATTTTATAACACTTAATCCATTGACCGCAGCAGCCAATCAATTTTATCGCATTAATCATCTTTAAGAATCTTATAATAAAAGAAGTTTTCTGTATATTTTTTGTTATTGTTGTGTATATTATCGCTTTTTACTTATTATCAATGTATATCTTTTAGTATCTTAATTTGTTCTTATGTATATTATTACTTTTTACTAGATCTTTACTATATTTACTTATCTTTCTTATATATCATAATTATACTTGTATATTATATTATAATAAAACTGCTCTTAAGCTTCAAAAATTAATTTTATACGATTGTTTATTATAATTACTTATCTGCTAAACATATATGTGTAGAGATTATATCTATTCTATATCTACAAAATTGTTTAATACCTTTATACACTATATGATTTCGAATTCCCTGCTAAACATATATATTAATAATATCGTAAGTGGATTATTTTTATTGTGTCTACTTATCCATTTTTTGATTATTATTTTTCTCTTCTCTTTTTTTAAAATATTTATTTCATGATTTTAACACTCAGGAACGTGCCAAAAGGCTAGTTGAATGGCGATTCCAAAAATTGTATTCAAGTTAAAAATATATATATATATATATATGTATATATATGTTAATTTGGATTCTTAATAGTTAAAAAAAATCTTTATTTTATACAGTCTTTCCTAAATGCCCACTTATTTTGTTAGCACAAAATGCCACTCGATACAAATGAAATTACGCGAAACTTTTTTCTGTTAACTCTGTAGAAACTTTTGCGTCTCGCTCCGAAAGCATTTCATTGTTCAGGGTGACACAGTCTCCGCACAATCTGAATAAGAATAAAAGCACCCCCTATACGTATGTACATGGTGTACATAGACGTACCGACATACATAGACAAAACACGTGACCGATACACACACACTTGCCATCACTGTAAAGTGTTCTAAAGTGATAAGCAGTAGGCAGAGTGATTAAGCGACGCGTAATTCTGTCAAAACTGGTTTTCCGAGATTCATGTTCCGTTAAAAACTATTTCACGTTCTTCTCAATGCCGTCGCTTTTACATTCATCTTCATGAAAGAAAATAAAACACTGGAAATAAAGTAACAATTTATTGAATGTTGATTGTATCATTTGTATGTATCTACTTATATTTGATTAATTACATCTACATGTTTCGGAAAAATCTTTCTATCGTCAGGGTGGTTGTAAAACTTTTTTTTTATAAAACACCCTGTCGATGGAAAGGTTTTCCCGAAACCAGTACGTGTAGTTATTCAAATATAAGTAGATACATACAAATAATACAATTAATATTTATAAATGTCAATCTACAAAGTTGCTGAATAAATTGAAGAAAAAATAACAATTTATGAATTATTTTTAAATTCACTGGACACGAATTAAAAGAAAAACACTATTATTTAATTCATAATTCATAATACATTTATCAATCAATCACTCGTGTGTGGAACATTTTATTACCGCTTGCTAGAATATTCCCACGCAGGTTTGCAGAGAATTTACAGTGGTGGCACTTATTTTCAACGCAAGTAAGGTACTTCGCTTAATTTGTTGTCGCCGATATCACACACGCGTTGCTTACACAGTTTTCGCTAAAAAAATATCGTTGCTTAGTGTCACGCCTTTGAAAGTCAAAATAAATATGATCCGCTGCGCCACTGGCTCCGCCTTTTATACGAAACACGTTGGTTTTTCGAACATCAGCAATTATTCTGTACATTTCTAGTGTTTGCGAGAATTTTCCCGTCGCTTTGAGACTGTTTCAGATGTTTTCCGAATATTATAGATAATTCCAGAGTGCTGTAAGGTGTCTCAAAATGTTATGGAATATTCGACCTCGAGAGGTTCTTGTTACAACGTAGTTATTGTATAATTATCTTATTACAATACTTGATAAAGTCTAACAACTCTCACGATATTTTTCTATACTGTTTTAAATGATAAGATAATAAGGAGATGTGCGCTGCAGCACCTACCAATAAATGAAGAGGCTTGCAAGAGATAGAGAGGAGTAGAGAGATACAATATAGTAAAGAGTGCTTGGTGCAGAGTGGATTGTAACCCAAAAAAACTTGTAAATATGCGTACATGCAATATGCGCCATACACATGCAATATGCTTCTTTGCGCAATGACCCCAAATCTACTTAGCTCCGTATACATGTAACAAAATATCAAAAGGTATGATAAATATAAACTTGTATCAATTTAGAAAACATCCGACAGAATGGCTAATAAGATAAGGTGAACAGTAATTTAATATTTTAATTAAAAACGTACGATAAAACATCAAACAATAATTCTCCACTTCTCAAATTACAATATTAAAACAGAAAATATACGTTGAGAAATAGGTCAACAAATAATCTATGTAACTTATATTATCAGAGAGGAAGGCACCTTATTACAAAACAGGTGAAATAAGAAGTGGAAATATACAATGAACCATCTCCTTTCTTTTTTATTATTAAATTTATAAATAACATATCATACTAAAATTATAAATAACATGTAAAAAATGTATTGTTTGTCATAGTTGTTGTATAATAAACGCCGATTCCTTGGCAATGAAATGTCATGAAATTGACGGAAAATGTAATATTTTTCCTTTACTATATAACGCAATGCACCATCTCTTAGATATTCAAGGGATTTTGAAAAATATCTTTCCGGTTTCCAAAAAACGGTTTTCAACGGGAAATATATTTCTCACTTGCTTCGTGAAATTTATCTACTACTCTAGTATAAGAATAAACTACCACATTCACTCACAAGTGCTCAGACTATGTAGAATTAAAAATGAGTATAGAAAATCTTAAACAAACATTACATGTACCTATTGTTAAAACGTAACTTTGAAAAGTGAACTATGGTCAAAATTTCAGGCGATCCAAAGGGGCGACATGTCAAACATCTTAATTATCCAAACATTTAAAAGTACCTACCTACTGTTTAACATATAACTTACTTAAATAATTTACATATTTAAGTTGATGAGATAAATTTATATGGCAGTTATTTGTGATGCAATAAACCTAATGATCTAACTAATCATCCATTTCCGCAGGTGTAGACAGAGAGGAAAGAACATCACACTCTTCTATTCTATGACACCAATTTTTTTTCAATCACATTCATACATCTTCTCGTGTATACTCTTCAATTGTTGAAGCTGTCAACAGGGCCATCCTCCAATATTTTGTAATTTTGTCACTATTAAAGTTTCGAGAGGAGTAGTCACATGATGTCATATAATAAGCGACTAAATAAATCAACGTTTATATAGTGCAAAACAAGGTTCAATTTTAAAATAAAATACAAATCACTTTGTTTTCACCACTTTATTAGATTAAAAAATCTACATGTTTCGAGAACAATGTTCTCTTCTTCAGGATTATTGTGTACTAAAGATTTTTAAAAGTTAAACCAAGCAAATGTGTTACGGTGAAGGGGCGGGTGAGTGGGTAGGAGAGGGGAGGGGGGGTTAAAGGTGTTAATTATTATGGGTCATCTGGACAATGTGGAATGTTAAGTGGAAAAATATTCAAAATAGGATTATGCAGAAATTTCGTCTGTGTATTTATTATATTAGACTTAATATTAACGTTTTTCCTAATTTCGAGTATTTCTAAATTATTTATTTGTGGGATCTTATAGCCGAAATGTGAAAATTTTAAATCTGTGTTAATATCAAATGTATGGTCACAAAGTTCAAGCCTTCTTACAGAAGAAGAAAAAACATTCTTCGAACAGATAATATGTTCAATTTTAATTTAAATAAATTAATTAGATTGATTAAAAAATCAAAATAAATAGAAATTGTCTCAAAAATTCGCGGTTCCTCGAGATAAATCTCAATCCAGGACCCGGGTCGTAACTAGTAGAAAGAAGGACTCGATCAGTCGTTTCAAATCGTGAACCAATGTTGATTTTCCCACAAAAAAATACATCACGTTCAAACACCGTCAGAGGGTTTTGGGAAAACTGTGAAAAATTGATATGCAATCTATCAAGAAAGTTTGCTCGGGAGTCGAGATGCTCCACAAAAAATATTTATTGATTGAATTGAATTCCTTGATTTGTTTGGACGGATGAACGTGCGGAAGGAACTATTGGGGGAAGATTTATGACGCGAGGAGCATGTAGAACTTCGGGGGATAAGGGCCGTTTCAATGAAAAGGGATACTTTACAAATCGCTGGTGTATTTAATGCGGTAAAATTTGAATGAAAGGAAGGCAATTTAAAATTTTCACATAAAGGTTCAGATGAAATGTAATTATATCAACACGGTATTTTTTTAATAAAATTTGATTAAAATGTGAAATTCGCTTTAAAAATAATTTATACATCAAAAATTTCGTAAAAAATACTCGATTTCATTTGATTGATAATTAATTTATGATATATATTTAAAAAATTAACTTTATTTTTGTAATAAATTGTATGTTTAAAATGCGATACTGTAAGAAAATTCAAAATTTTTATGTTTATATCTATTACAAAGAGATACGTCAGTCTCTCTTCTTTAGGATATGTGAGATTTTGAAATCACACCTTCATCTTTAAGAGGGGGTAAGGATAATTCGGTGAAAAAGGGCATGTTTTCAAGAATTTATTTGACAATACAGGTAATGCTAGTTTGTTTACTTTTTTCATATAATAATACATTATTTAAACATTATTCATTGCAAAATGTTTATATTTTAGCGAGTAGCAGTGAATCTCCGGAGGCACCTCGAAAAAAGTTTTTTTGCAGTGTAAACTGAAACAAAAAATTACAATGCAATTGTTAAAGATGGTTTTCGAGGAAGATTTTTCAATTTTTGCTGGTACTTGGAAGCCAAAACATCGATTTTCACTAAAAATTCGGCAAATTTGTTAATGTAAAATTAATAATTATTTTTAAAAAAAGGAAAAATCTGGTTAATTATGCAAAAAAGTGCTGTGCAAAATTTTAAAACGATGATTCAGTAGATTTTGAATTACGGCGTACACGAACTTCAAAACTAACAAGTTTCATAAAAACGCTTTAAAGTTTTGCACATTATAAAACTCTAAAATTATTTTATACTTACACATAGCCATCGCTGCCAGGTCCATACAGCAAAGAGCTTTCATCAAGAAGATCTAGAGGATCTTTTTTTCCTTGTCTACGCAAAACTCTTCCAATACAATAGCGCATCCGATAATCCTCAGGTAGGCGAGTCCCTAAGGTAAGAAGGTAAGAAAATCAGTCTGAGCATCGCTCAAATGTTTATAACTTCGTCAATTTTGCTCCGATCGACTTGAAATTTTGACTTAAGATTGTTGCAATGTTAAAAATTCATTAAATAAATTAAAAATAAATTCCAAAAAAAATGAAAAACCTTACCCCCCTTAACTTGTGAATAAGAACAGTGAGAAACGCGAGGGTTTTGTATTCACAATCGCATTTTCGTAATATCGTATGTTATGTATCCTCAATAATTATAATTTCAAATGTCTATCTGTAACCGTAACTAGAATCTAATGGATGAATTCATTCTGTTTTCCAAATTATATGAATTTGATCCATTTCTTCTTCTTTTTCTCTCTAGCTTTACCCTAACTGGGGTTGGGGTCAGCTCTTCTCATCCTTATACTCTACGTTCTTCTTTCCTGGATAGTCACCAAATCCGTGCCTCTGAATTTGACTATCCTTTTGCGCCACCCATGATTTTTTGGTCTTCTTCTGGATGTGATTCGGAGAAGGTGCATGGAGATTGCCCGGTTAATTCCGATTTCAAAATAAGTATGATTTCAAATAGGACACATACAAGTTTACATTTAAAATTGATTTCCCATTTGAATTTTTTTTTATTACTTTTTTTTGACTAATATATACATTAATAATAATCAATTAAATTGAATTTAAATTCAAAAATTAAAAGTCTGGCTCCCGGAGCTTAACTCTAGGATAAATAAACATCAACAATACAATAATCGCTCTTTCGTTCCACAATCTAAGACACTTTCCGAAATATGTAATTATATTTATTAAAATATACGTGGGTTGTTAAAAAATGGAATACATAATAGTAAAATTTTTGCATTTTTATTAAAAGTTAATGAAATTTATATTACCGTACGTTCTCGTTGATTGGCATCAATGTCATCTTATGTAAATTACTACACGCAAAATATAAAAAAACTATCTAAAATTAGAATAAAATTTTTGCTCTGATCCAAAATTTTCTTTTAATTAAATTACAAATTTTCTTTGGCAGTACATAAGTTGGCGTCAAACGGTCTAAGTTTCCGGACCAAGCTGATCTGTAAAACATTTTCGAAACTCCTTTTCCTTTGCTAAGATTTCAAATATTGTCCAAAGTCACATTTCAAAAGAAGATTATTTGAATAGTTGTGTAAATTATTCCGCAATTTATTCCATTCTTATTCAAATCCTTTATCATTCACCCCCAATCCCTAATCATGATTTCGAATGTCCGTCCGTAACTTCCTGATAGCTGATCTCATTCCATTTTTAAGATAAATACAATTTCAACATTGTTTATAAATAAAATGAATACATTGACGTTATGCTTTTTTAATAAAATATTCTTAATTATTTTTTTTTAATAATTTCAGTTTAATGAAAATAAAAACGAATAGGTCCATCACTTCATTGGTATTAATCGTTATTCAAAATACATACTTTTATATTCAATAATGTCCGTCACTAACGCTACCAGATGACACAAATAATGTTGAGGTGTAAAAAATAAGGTACAAAAAAGTATAATTCTCTACTTCAAAATATCCATCACTTACATTACCTGATATACTTAAATAATATTGAGGTTTAATATAATAACGAAGTGTGAGGGGCAAAAAAACATAATACACTATTTAACAATGTTCATCACCAAGGTTTTCAAGACGCTATGCTATTCTAGATAACATAAGATATTATTAGGATGCGATTGTAAACACAGAATGCACGTATTTCTCATTGTTCTTCGGCGTAAATTAAGGGGAAAAGTGTGATGTCAAAATCCTATTTGGTTCCCGAAGAGAGGCCGACTTCTCTTTTTATAGTGAGTAGACTAGCTGTGCCCGTGGCTTGGCACGCATAGATTTTTATTAATTTTTGTATTATCCTTAACATATAGATACATGTCATCCCGGACTTTTTTATAGAACTTTTTGAATACTACAATTTCTCTATAAAAAATATTTAAATATCTTTTATCGTTAAAGCAGCGTACGTTAAAAACGCATCGCTCGACCATTATTTCGTCGACTCGTTTTTGTTGTAAAATAGGTCACCGCGAAATGTCCTGAATGTCCATTCTAAATAGTGGTGAAAGGATTTTTGAAATTGAATAAGTTGTTTTGGAGATTACCTCCTACATCTAAACTTACAAACTCACAAACTATACTCTTTATATATTGGTATAGATAGATAAAATACATAAAAACATTTGTCAGTCAATTTAGATTTTCTAAATTCGTAGTGAAGTACCTATTATGTACACCGACGGAGTAATTCGAATTTAGAAAATATTTCGCGACGTTATCGGGCCGCCGTTGCTAATAATCAAACTTTTGTAATGATTCAATTTGAAAAAACCATTAAAATTTCTAAAAATCCCAAATTATACTATAATTAATATTTTTTTTAACGAAAATTTGATAGATCTTCTTGATCGTCGCCACGAGTCTGCTTGCAAAGTTTCAGCTCGATTGGATCACGGGAAAAGGGTTATAAATCGATCCAAAGTTTTTTACTCAGATAAGCAGACAATACAATACGACAAGACAATACGACAAGTAGACAAGCAGACGCTACGAGTCAAAAGAAAGAGAGTAAAAATAAAAAATTTCTTGCAGTAAGGCATTTATAACATATTATTTTTTAATTATTTTTTATGGCTTATAGCTAGTTGTATTATAATTATTCTTCTTTTAATTCTTTCACGGAGCTATTTTTAATTTTTGTATTTCCTCCAACTTGTGGCGGAAGTGTCCGGCATTGTGCGAATTCTTTTCTAAATTGGAACAGCGTCAGTGAATAAAAGTGCGCTCTAACTCAAATGGATATACTGTACGTGACATGAGCGGTAATTGCTGATAAAGGAAATATGTACGTGTCGATTCTGCTGTCATTTGTCTGCCCTGCCAAGACAAAACTTATATAGAATGACCTGATTTTCTAACTCATTTCAATTATTTTCTTAATGTATATTATAGATGTCTCAGAGAGACGAAACTGTATATATATTTTTTTTAAGGGAGAGTAGGTATATAAGTTTTTATGGGTACGTAGGACTTACGACCTATCGTACGGTTGGCTTAAGTGATTACTTTACACATATGTAACGTTCGCCATTTCAACCCATGATAGAATACCATGTTTATTAATTTTTGGAAGTTGTATATATTTCAATTATACGCCTATATAATATAGATGTTTCATTTAGCGACATCTGTGACCATTCAAGGGAAGGAAAAAGCTTTGTGGCCAGCCGCGGTGAGGATCCTTGCAACTCACATGTGAAACGTGGCGTATAATTGAAATATATACTTCCAAAAATTAATAGACATGGTATTCTATCATGGGTGGAAATGGCGAGCGTTACATATGTGTAAAATCATCACTTAAGCCAACCGTACGATAGGTCGTAAGTCCTATGTACACCCATAAAGACTTCTATACCTACTCTCCCTTAATAAAAAATATAATATACAGTTTCGTCTCTGTGAGACATCTATAATATACATTAATTGATTATTGATGTCCCTGTGACAACAATCCATTTCTGTTCTGAAAAATTTGAACATACTCAAAATAATCTAATTTCTTATTAGATATTTTTAGATAAGTACGGTGTGACATTTGTATTTTGTGACACATATTTATTGTTACAACAATTAAATATTTTACATGACACCTGTCTAAAAAAGCAAAACTGCTCATGTTTTGAGAGGATGCTTGCTTACAGTGTAATACAACCCAAGTAATGCCATTCAGTCTATAACAGATGCGTTAGAATTACAAATTAAATATTTTATTGCAGTGAATAAATTAGATGTACCTACTGTAAAAATTGTATGTGAAATTATAATGAAATATGCAGTAATAAATAAATTGAAGTAAATAATGAAAAAAAAATTAATTTAAATGAGTCTTTTTTATATTATTTTTTTTAATTCATTTTCGATCTAGGTAGTTGATTAAAATGATTAATATATTTCCGATCTATATTTTGCGATCCACTAGTATTATATTTCTGGGTTTTAAAATTTAAGAACGATCTTGGATTTCTATAATTATTTATGTGTTATTTATTAAATAATAAATTTCGCTTACATGAGACATTTTGTCTTTATCTTTGTGAACTCTAAATCTTACAGAAAAATTCTCCTAGCACAACACTTGGAGAGATGAGAGGTTTTGTACCAAAGAGTACCATTTTTATCCCTTTTATTCACTGCTTGCTGGGCTGTCCCATTCATGTATCTTATTTTTCGTTTTATCCCAGAATTTTCGTCACTTAAAGTTGGCGTAATCTTCGCAGATTTATTATCCCAATTATAATAATTTCGTTGTCTATCTGTCCATCCGTCCATCCGTTCGTCCATCCCCGTTACTTCGTGTTTCGTCCGTAACTTCTTTAAAGTAAAAAAATCTTTTTTTCTTTTCCTTTTTTCCAAATTTTTTTTTTACGAATTTTTTAAAAATAAAATAAATATATACTTATTCCTTTGGAACCAAAATGTAAAAGTACCGTCATTATTTTTTTTTTCATATAATAACATACATTAAACGTTTTATACATGTAGAAGATGGTGTGCTATAAAATTTTACAATTTAAATATTTTTTATTCCTGAAATAAATTATGACCTTTTGACAGATACTTCCGCATTAAAATATAATATTTCAACAGTTTTTCTCACTGTTTCCGTAAATCATTCTCGATCCTTCATACCCTCATCATCCCCTTCCACGCGAGGGATCAAACAGCCTGTCTCAAAACAGGTACACAAGTATACCTACTCGGATAAGGCTTTCATATTGTGTCACAGTATAAAAAATTAATTTAATGTCGTCGTCGAATATTAAAACAGACATTTTTTCACACAAACGTTTCTTACGCCCGTTCCATACGCCAAAGTAACGCTGAGTTCAAGCAAAAGTAATATTTAAACACTAATCATTAAACTTGTTGGTGTAACGGCCATGACGCTTGCTGGTGATCTGGTGGTCGGTGGTTCAAGCCCCACTCGAGGACACCGACAAGTTAATCCTATTTTCAGAGCACAAACTTAGCTTAGCTTAGTTTGAAAATAGTAAGAATATTGATACGCACGTATCCGGCGTTCGCATCTCTATTTAAAAACAAAAAAAAAATTACCTATAGTTAATGATGACACTACTAATATTGAAAATACAATCATACACATCTCTATAAATTATAACTATAAATGATTTTATATATCTAAATAAATTATCTTCTCAACAACACGAGTTTATACATAAAAAAATTATCATATTTTTAACAATAATTATTAAAATTCAAATCAAAGAATTCGCTGTCTTATCAATAAAATGCTTCACCAACTAACTTTTTTTTCATATTTTGCTGGAATAAAAATTATAAGGAGTTTGCCATTTTTAAAGCATAAAGATATGGTCCAGCGTTCTGGTAAAAAATAAATTTCCTGTTTCAAAATTTTGTCAAATTTATTATTAAAATGTAGTTCATACATGTCAAATTTCTAAGTAATTAAGAGTACAGTAAGAAAAAATATAATATTTTGATAATTGATTGGAATGCTGATAAAACCTAAGAGATTTCCAAAATCAGAAGGCAGTTTACTTTTAATAATAGAGCAACATTTTGAAGAAATTTTGACGGATTGGATGTGAGGAGTGAAAAGAATTCCCACTAGACAGCGAGAAATCTTTCGTGTGCAGTGTGTGTGGTCGCGCATGAGAAGGTGTGAATGAATGTATTCAGTAAAGCTTCTAAGAAAAAGCAGGACAATACTGGGTGTAAGTTATACTCATTGTTTGCAATTTAGATTTATTAGAACAATCTTTACTAGTTGAGTTGCGAAATGAAATATTACTTGTATGGAGGTTACAACGATCTTTGACAGAATATTTGATTGGATTGGCCAAAATGGTTGCTGTGAAACGGCTAGAATTCGATTTGGTTCCGACAACCTCAAAATCTTGTCTCATTGGCAATGAACCAAATTTAATCAAAAAAATCGAAAAATGAATATAAAAACTTTTTAAAATTTGTAAAATAAGAAAGAATGTTAATAGTAAATTGAATATTTTAAGTAACCGGGACCTTTTTACAAATATTTATCAATAAAATTTGTTTTAATGTTAATAATTAATTATGATTCATTTCCCATTTACTATTTTTTTATATTTTACTGTCTAAAATTGAATTTAATTTCAAATGACACCTCGTTATTTCAAGGGCACTGCTATACGAATTTATTTTAAAAATTTGTGTATGGTTCCTATGGTGTTGTATAACGTGCGTGGTGCATTGTAAAATTTACATTTCGTTATCAAACCCTGACAAGTATTAACCCTCCTAAATCCAATGAAACTATGTAAATTAGTTTTTTTACTGAAACTCAAAGAGAATCTAAACCCTTTGAAAGATTTTAATTGAGTTTGAAACGCTTTTGCCAACTATATAACTTTATATTATAACGTGAAGTGAGGATACCTGCAAATTTTGCGGGCTGCTCTGGCAACTCTAATTAGAACGGAAATCGTAGAGTCAATAAAAGTTTTAATATGAAGAACGCGTACACTTTTCGTGAATTTTGGGAAACCGGCTCATAGCTTACTCAATTTATCATCAGTGTGTGACAGTCCGTGCAGTACAGTAGTATATACAATCAAAATTCTTTTTCATCTATTGCTTGTTCATTTTCTAAATGTAAAATGTTAACGATCATATTAAAATATTATTTTCTCTCATTTCGAAGTGTTAATTTCTCATTTATGATATTTTAATTAACAAGAAAAAATGTTTTTGACAAGCAGAATTATTTTAGTATATAAAATGCAGTTATTCTTTTAACTTACAACTTTAAAATGCTATTTATTATACATTCCTGTGCTATTCGATGCCAATAGGAAAATCCGTTGGCAATATTTACTAGTGGTTATTTATTGGCTGCATTATATGGAGTCTATAAAATCCATTGGCATTTCTCCCAGACATCTGAAATATAGAATTATTCCATTTCATCTAAGATTTTCAACATCAATTTAAGCTATAAATTAAATAATTTACTATTTTTCCGACAACACAGCGAAAGACGTCACAAAATACCCAAGCTTACGTAAACAAATATTTTTATTGTGACCTCACCGGGAATCGAACCCAGGACCCTCGGTGTGCATAACCAGTGTCTTGCTCACTGGGCTACGGGGGCCGCCTGCCAGTTTTCTCAAAAAGGAAACTAATAAAAATAATGTGAAATAATTCTTAAAAGTTAATCATTATATTATATAATTTTTTCCATCCAACGAGATAATAATATAATATGAATGTGGAGTTACTTTATATAAAAATTACTTTATACCCTTAATATTAATTTTTACCTATAAGGTTCTTTTTTACCTAATCGAATCCTGGCAGAGATTTTCATTTAGATTCTGAACAAAATAGTTCGAAGGAATGGTACCTGAATTAGTTTCTTAAGTTTTTAAGCCTAGAAATTCAGCGAGCCTTAACCATTTACCAAAGATTTTTCTTTAAAATTACTTTTATTTTATTACTACCGATAATACTTATTGCCTTTCAAAGAATAATTGAGGTGTTCCAGATTCCTACCCTCTGCAATATCAGAACATTTATTAATCTGTCGTAGAATTTCTTCATTAGCATCTCGGGCATTTCAGGAACGTGAATGTTCACTTTATTAGAATTTCTGAAAACTAATACAGTCCACTGTGGAATTCGAGTCGGTTTGAATCTAGCCCAATGTTTCTGAAATGGTATAATCCGTTATTAAAATTTGTTCCCAAAAAAAACTTTTTTCAATTGTATTCTTATTACTTTTAAAGTTAAGATACTTGTCTAGTTATGCACTAAATTGTGCAAGTTAGTGCTAGAAATGTCCATATCAAATTTTGGTTAAAATAAATTAGGCATCAGAAAGTACTTTCTCCTAAATGACCATTATTTAGGAGAAAAAATTTTATGGAGCTTTTTAATAAATATTTTCTATAACCAGATGATCATGGTGGGTATGTCAAAAATTATTTACACTCATTGTTTATGGAAAATAAACAATCCAATGTCCTTTAGAATTAATTTTGTTGATGTATGTAATTTAAGTATAAGCTCCATAGTTTGTCCTGTTTCATATCACAGGCGTTTGTCTTCGATCCCATCATCATCATCATCAATTTTGGCTCTACAAACCCTGGTGGGTCCTAAGACCTAAGGAGGCTAACCTCCTCAATAGTCTTCCTCCACTGATCTCGGTTTAGTGCCAGCTCTCTTCAGTTCAGAAGCTCCAAGACAGATATGTTTTTGAGTACGTTGTCACTCCATCTTAATTTTGGTCTTCCTAAGCTCCTTCGCCCTATCGGCCTTGAGTTCACCATGGAATTTGGTGCTTGATTCTCGGTCATTCTCTCCACATGACCCAGCCACCGAAGTCTTCCCAGTTTTATAAATTTTGTGACGTTTAGCTCCTTAAACAGAGTGTAGAGCTCATTGTTATAATATTTAAATAAATACGCAACAAAGCACAAAATATTCTCATGTGTCGTGGCTGCGGTAGGAACGAATGAAAACATTTGAAATTAATTAGCGATTTATTAATTAATTATTCAATGCACAAAATCACTTAACACGAATTAAACTTAACGAAATTCTTTAATCTACACTATTTCGCAAAATATTACTCGTATATAAACACTTTGTTATCGCTGGGTAGCATGTATTTATCACTTACTAGAATAGTGCATTCTCGCACGTACAAAGTGTTTATCGCGTATTTTTAATGCCAATTTACTTAGTTCGAATATTTAGCTCGATATCTGTGGCTTCGCAATTCATTTTTGGCTTATCTGGGCGCTGTCTCGCGGCTCGCGGCCGAGTTCTCACTGAACGAACTATCAAACACCACAACTCTGAACTCCCGCCGCGGCATGGTTCCGTATTAATATCCAAATGCTTGTATTCTCGTACCTTCTGTATTATTTTAGTATTTAAGAGAAGGTTCTCGTCGCTTCTCGGTTACTCCAGGCGTTTCCCGTGTGTTGTAGATCACTCTAGATTATTATTGGCCGTTATAGGTCCTTCAATAGTTTTGTGATATATTGCAAGGAATCCGGACAGTGCACAATTCCTAGAAGTTTGTAGACGTTTCCTGAAGATAATTCTAGATCTTACAATAGTGTTGTACCATGTGACATATTACCAGCGGTTCGGACAATGCGTAAATTCTTTTTAGCATCTCGTTACAATATAAATATATTTTAATGACAAAAATAGTTACATACGCTATACTCTGGAACCAAATAATATATTGAAAATGAGTATATTTGTTATCAATTCGACCAAAATGTAAGGCTAATATACCAAAAATTTTAAATACACAGTACGTTGCTCTCCTCATACGTTGCAATTTTTGATTTTATTTTTTCATATTTACAAAATCATACAAATAACTAGATATCATAATAAACAATATTATACAACAACAACAATAAATAATAAACAACAATAATCAAACAATAAAAAATCTAATTTATCTGCCAAGCCCATATACGAGTACATGCATACAGAAGAAAATCTCTAGTCTACGGATTTCTTTATGAGTGCACTGATTACTTTATGATTACTATATGTTTACATTAAGTAATTTTATTTTTTTCACAAGATTAATTTATGATTACTTTATGATTGCACTGCTTTGTCATTCATCTCTACTAAAAACTTCATTAAACTGGTTCAAATACTTCCTCATAAAACGCAAAAAGAAACAACGCATCATTATATGTTCCAAAAATTAGACAAAAAAAATACTAATCAATCTCTTTAAATTCCAAAATTTTACTTTTGATTTTAACTTTCCTATTTTAAGCGAAACCACGTAAAGTGCATCGCTAAACAAACTAAATCAAAACTTTTAATTAATTTCAAATAGAGTTGAAAATTGCACGCTGCACTCATCTAGTGTAAGAATTAAATACAAAATAGAATTCACATTTAGAATACAGAGCATTTTAATAAATAAAGTTATTGACAACAATCCACAGAAGGTACTAGCAAAAGTACTCGCAACACTAAAACCTCCCCCGTTAATACCTCACACGTGATCGCGTGTTAAACGAAAAATAACGGCCGTTATATTACTCTTTTTTATGTTTTTAATTACTGCAATGGATAAACTTAAAGGGCTCCTTTGTGGAGACACTTTTGTCTCGAGACTTACAGCTAAAGCTTATGACTAAGACTCATTTTTGATGTACGTCTTTTTATTTATTTCTTCAGAAAATCTAACAAGTGCATAAAAGCAAAATATATTATACAGAATATCTCTTGGTCGGTAACTAAAATTTCGGAAGAGTTTTTTCATAAAGTTTTGAATAGGAAATATTCTTCACACTTTGTGTGAAGTGTCAACTTTTTTTTTCAATATTTCTGACTAATGTCTTCTGAAATATTAGACAATCATGAAAGTAATTTAAGTTGAATATTTAAAATTCATTCACTTTTATACAATTCGAATATAAAAAAATATTAAAACATTATTATATTTGACTGGTATAAAATATTTCTATACGGTTTTAATAATTTCATTTGACTTGTATCAAAGATAATGATTTTTAATAATAGATTATTTCGTGTTTAAACCCAACTTATTACAGAATAGATCAGAAATATTGAAAATAACAATACAAATTTTGTTGTCGCTTGTCTCATTAACAGTTGAAATTTTATCCAAAATGTAATAATGTTTTATATTCGCAATTGAATGAAGAAGACTTCCTCAAAGTTTTTGCTAGAAGTCGCTAGTAACTACGAGTTACTCTTTATAAAGTACAGACTAATGATAAAAATCAACAACACAGGAACAATTCGAAATAAAAGTTAAGGGTGAGGAGATTTTTAAGAGAGCTGTTAAGTTTATAATTTAAAAAAAATCAATTATTTGTGGTAGAGTTGGTGGAGGTGGTAATGGTCACCATTGCGAAGTCTGAGGAAGAAGTTCAACTCTATCCACGGAAGCCTCAAGCTTAGGGTACTAACCTAACACTGTTTGCCTACGTCATTCCCTTTGGGTCATTTACACGCGTTCAGCTTTGTAACCCAGACTAATTTGTAACATTTATATTGTCATCGCAAACTATGAATCTCGTTTCCTCCAAAATAAACTTAAATAAATATGCAACCATAAGCACCTTTTATTTCTTATACCATGTGTCTTACCTAATTGCTTGCTACATGTTACACTCCACCCATTCATACATCGTGTCACATTCTAAGAACACCGGAAGATTTTGTCGATAGGGTAGGTATCCTTCTTTCATACTATCGCATTTTTTGGACCCACCACATACTCAGGGCCATTTTATGAGCAATAGCTCCCATATCGGCCCTACACTTTCGCCATCCAATTCTACAGTTTTTTATGCTAATGTGGTCATGCTCCCCACGCTACTAGATGATGGGCGCTATAACGGGTATTTTCGAGAAATCCTATTCGATATAGTTGAGTGTCCTGAATTCAAAACAATACGGAGTTGACTCACAAGTTAATATTTAAGATATTACACTTAAAATTTTAGAAAACTTCTCCATAAATTTTGATTTTAAAGTCACTCTATCTAAGGACAAAGCACAATCCATAAATAAGAAAATATTAGGCAAGAAAAATGTTGTTTTACCCGTGGTAATATCTAACACTTTATCTTAGACAATGCCTTTCAAGTGTCAAAATAATAACAACTTTAATACTTACTTGAGAGTCAATCCAATTTATATATTATTAAATCGGGACACTCAACCGTACCATGGATATTTACTCTCAGAATGATCGGTTATATCGCCAAGGATCTACAATTTAACTTAATTAAGCGGCGCGAGGAGACGTCCACACAAAACCACTTCACTGTCTCCTAGTGCAAGGAAAAGGAGGGGGAAACCATAGTTTATTTGTCTTTCGTATTGGTAAACATATTAAACCCGACAAAAACATTTAAACAGATCTCTCAACGTCTTTGGAATGCTGTTGAGATTAAAGTGTCTGCGTGGATAGGCTCATTATTTAGAATACTTCCAAACATTGGCATTGACATGCCCCGTATTGGCGTGTTTTGTGGGTGATTTTATTAAGCGGAGGATTGTATACTTCAAAAAAAGATTTAGAAGAGAAAGAAACATTAAAGCATATAAACCAATACCGTGGAATTCTAAAGTGACTCTCCACAATGTATTTTTTAATTCGTGTTGTTATATCATATTGAAATATCGTATTTAATCAAAAACCTTTTAATTTAATTTAAATTTAGACAGATAACAATAATTGATGTGAAACATAAATATTTCTTGGCAAGAACAAGCATAAAATTGTACAGAGATTGATTAAAATCCTTCTTTAGGCGAAGGTATTGGGGCACAGCGGAGGTATATCCCCCCTTTCATTTTTGTATATTAAATAAATTTATATTGCAATCTTCAGTTTTATGTATTTATTCTTGCATAATTGTAAACTATATAAACCTAGTAAACAAAACGTATTTTTTACAATAAATGTTTTCTAAAAAAAAAATATTCTTTATTAATCTGGTCTCTTTAAGTAAAAACGTTTTTTTGTAATAAAGCACGACTTGTTTACTGAGGTATTATAGTTTCTAAAAGTATTTTGTTTGACATGTTCATAATTATTTTAAAATTTACAAGCTATTAGTATTATTTTAAACAATTCAAACGTATTGAAACCAGCTGTGGAATCAGATCATGTACAAATTTTTGATGGTTTGTGACTAAAACAGAGTTGTTTTAGAGTAAAATATGATAACTGTTTCAGCTTACTTAGCCACTATCAAACAATCAAATACGTCATATTTAAAATAACGCTTTACGTAAACTCGCAGAACTTAATTATTTTATTTATTTTAAATTTCATCTTACAAACGAAATACAAAAAACCATAAATAAAACGCTTAGCCGTCTTTGAGAATGATATATGAATTGTTTTAGTAAAACTGACTAAGAAAGCAAAAAAACTGCACATACCTAAAAATCGTTCTATTTTAAAAATTAAGTATAATCAGAAATGAAAATCAAAATACCAAATGCAAACATATAATTGATGCATTAACCTTTGAGCGGGCGCGCTGTCGTAAATTTTCCAATAAAATTTATTGTTTTCTTATAATATCTTTCTCCGAATACCGAATGCGCCATAATTCTTCCATTCTTGGAACAATGTTTATCTTATAAATTAGTTGTATTGACTATCTTATGTATGGTCTAACATAAAGTTTACGACATCGGTTTTTTTATTCCATTTTTTAAATTTATTAATTTTTCTTTTGTTCATTGTACTTCAAAACTTTATTATTTTTGGTTTCTCATTCTCAAATTTTCAAAAATTTGCGTTAACCGTCAATTTTTAATTCTATTAATATTTGAATTAATAAAACTATTCCCAAAAAATAAATATTTTGAATGTCCGTCCGTAACTTCTTATCTAATAGCTGATTACATTCCGTTTTGAAAATAGGTAAAATTTGAAAATCGTTATTTAAAAAAATAGAACATTCACTTTTATTCTTTTTTTGATGAAATACTCTGAATATATATTTTTTTAAATATTTCGGAAAAATTAAAAATAAAACTAATACGAGCATCCACTTCAATATCGCATGTCATCGGTATTAGTCCCTAATCAAAATATGTATTTCTATATGTAACAATTATCCGTCACTAACACTAAAAAAGCATAACTCTATTTAATAATGTCCATCATTAAGGTTATCAAAAGGCTACTCTAAATAATGTTGTTCCTGCAGCCTTAACTGGCGACCGAAATCTATGTAGTAAAAGTACCTCGATTTCGATGGGATGGTTATACTTGTATTAAAATATCAAAATTTATATAAAAAATTGAATCAAATTAAATTTTAATTACTATTCAGTAACATTTTTATATGCATGTTTACTTATAACAAACAAATTTTTAGAAATATTCTGAGCGATCGTTAAAATAACATAAAAGGGTTCATATATTTATTGGCGTAAAAAATACTACACGCACTTGTATACGGCAAAATACAAAGTGCGCCCGCTCAAAGGTTAATTATTTTATTATGAATGAAAGCTTAAAACACGTAGTGAGTAGAAACAATTTATTCATAATAATTATGTCCATAGCTCCTGCTAAAATGTAAACATTTATTTTTATAATGCGCACTACACATTTTTACAATACAATAAGAATGAGAATAGCTAATACCGGGAGGCGAAAAAATCTTCCAAAGTCAATTAGAATACTTGAAGGCTCTACTACAATGCTCCCGACCTTTCGCAAGCTAACTTCACCCTTGAATAGAGCCTCCGGTACTCGAGCTGATACCGACATTTTAAGGGACTCATTGTTGGGGGTAGTGCTGTCGCCATAGGGCGTAAGATAAGATGTTATAAAAATCCTTTTAGGCATAGAATATTATTCTGCCACACTTCTCATCCACAATTGTATTTATATATCCACAATAGCTTCTTGATACCGACACTTTTGTTTTCAAGCGTAACTAAGAACAAAAAATAATGATATATATTCAAGAACACATTCATATTTGTGAAGTGGTAATTTTTCAGAAAAATTACAACTTCACAAATATGAATGTGTTCTTTAATATATATAATATCTGTTGTATAAATGTATGTCTAAATAAAATGAATTATTCAATTAATTCTGGCATCCATCTAGTGGTGGCATTGCAAAGTAATTTCAACTACCGTATCAAAAAAGTGGATTACTCTATGGACAAAAATAAAAATTAATCAATTCACGGAATTTACGAAAACATAGAGGGTTGCTATAGTTTAGTGGTCAGAGCACCGGCCCCGGAAAAGAGGTGACCTGGGTTCGAATCCCAGTAGTAACCTTATATTTTTTCGTGAATTAGATTTTTCTGTATATCTTTCTAATTGATTAATTAATTTGATTTAAAAAAAAATAATAACAATAATGAAATGAAACGTGTCAGCGCCGTTTTGAAATTATAACAATTTTCTGTCTAATAATTGCTGCATTCTCACATATACACTAAAACTGTGTATATCCATCAGTATCCTTCCTATAAAATTTACATAGCTTTATCTTATGGTATCATCTGCTATCGGAGGTCGGCTATCATTCTGGCGATCACGATTTTGCGAACTCAGTCGAGTTGCACTTATACCAGTCCCTCAAGTTACGCAGCCATGAGATGAGGGTCTTTCTACGCTTCTTTAACCACTTATTTTCTCCTGGATGATGTGTTGGTGCAGACTACATTTTAGTGCTCTCATAATATTTTTTTCATTTAAATATTCATGTATTCGGCTTTTTCAAAAAATACAAAAAATTGATACATGTCAAGCACAGTATACAATTACTAGGAAGAATATATGACAAGTGTATAAAGAAAAGCATTATAAAAAATGACAGTGTAAACTAAAAAGTAAATTTAAAAAAGTTTAAACAACGCATGTAAATAACATGGATGTATCAAAAATCAGTAACGAATTTTAAAAATTTCGAAATTTTATAAAAAAATTAATATTATAATTGTAATATCATAATATAAAAAAATATATAAAAAGTGTAGAAAGCAAGTAAATAGCTATAGCATAAGCTTAATAAAAGCATCATTTAATAAAAATTTACATAATATATCTTATATACGCAAGCTTTCTTATCTTGATTTCTCGGTCTTTTTCCATACCTACATTATCTTGATTTCGCGGTCTTTTTCCAAGCCTACATTATCTTGATTTCTTGGTCTTTTCCCACACCTGCATTAGCATAAAAAAAAAGCAACGGCAAAACAAACAGTTGGATTACTACACTGCTGTCGCATAAAATATTATACTATTTACCTACTTACTAATTGACTCTATACGCTCTAGAATGATTACTTTTTCGCCAATTAATATTTCAAGTTCTCAAAAAATACTATTTTTTTTCAATTGAGAGTGCGATCACGAGAAAGCGTTCTGAAAGAAAAAAAGTTTGCGTTGTCACCTGACTCGTATTATTTTAGGAGACAATTAAGGATAAAATTTGTTTCAGTCCAAATGAGATGAGTTAAACCTGTCATGTTCAATCCAGTTTAATATACATTTTTTTTATATGTTCATTAATTTTTTTTTAATATTTATTACATTAAACATATACCAAACTGCACAGCAGTTTTACGGCATGGTTGCCTTCAATATTTGACAATAATTTTTATTTTATAATGAAGATAGTAGGTCATTATTATCTGTTGCATGTTTTTTTTACAAGTGATACATGATATGTAATTATAAATTAATGTAAGATTAGGTACATTGCTTAAATATATATTCTTTTAGCTTGTACTTTTTGGAAGACAATTAATTTTTTTTGTCTTGCATCATCTCAAAGAATTTTTTATCTAATTTATTAAAAATTCTTGGCACAATATAATCTCTTTTCCTGTCGCCATACACGTTGTTAGTGATTGGTATTCTCAGTGTTCATCCTGTCGATCTGGTTGCATAGTTATGGTGCGTGTCAGTGTGTATATTAATATTATTTATCATTTCTTCTAGTATTATATTATATTTTACTTTTTGGTCAATTGGTAATATTTTGCATACTTTGAATAATATATTATAATCATATATGTACATACATTTAGTTCTATTATCTATTTAAAATTACTGTTTTCATAGTTCCGGTAGTTTTCACGTCGTTACGTTTCTGAATTTTAAATATACGCGTGAAATCTGAAAGCCTTAACATCTGAGCCGTTGGAGCTGAGAATCCGGGGTAGGTATTTTAATAAAAAATTACAATGCGTCTGTCTCCGCACGCTTTAAACCCGGAAAATACACCCCCAAGCTCGTGGCAGGTCAAAGGGCGCGTGGGCGAGGGATGAACTGAAAGGTCGCAGAGGGAAGAAGCACTTTTTTTTAAAGATAATACCCAATTTCACTGAACATTTAAAAATTGTTGACTAGCTAGAATTTAAAGTAATGTTAAATCTGTGACAACGCCAAAGAGAAATCGTTGATATTAGTTGCTTTTATAAATAAATCGTACTCTGTGTGTTGTGTGGACAGTTCTCTAGAAAGAAAGAAAGAAATTTATTTTAATTACATTTATTCTAAACATTTTAAACTTTATTTTATTACTAATTAAGTACTAAAGGAACGAAATGTATATTATTTTAATTAAATACCCTTATGGTAAACATGGTGAAGATCGTGATGGTCACCAAAGTGGAATTTGATGAAAATTCGGTGTTGATGTGCGTCTTGATGTTTAAACGTAGGAGTAGTTTAACGTGTGGTGAGTATGAATGAAAGGCACAATGTAGAAAGAAGATATACTAATGGTAGGTATATTCACTTTTGTTTATTTTGATATAACGATCAATGATGGAATGAATCGAAGTCACATGGCACGCCCACTTCTGGCTTGTGTTTGGCTGACTCGCTTCCTGTTACAGTTAGAACTTGACTGCTCGCGATCACCATAACCTCTTGCTGTTGTTTGTAGATTCGGTGTTCATGTGTATCTCAATGTATGAATGTAGAGGAAGTTAAACGTGTGGTGAGTAAAAAAGAATGGCACAATGTAGAAAGAAGATATACTAATTGTTGGTATATTCACTTTTCGCTGAACTCGGTTCTTGTTATGGTTAGAACTCGACGTAGCTCACGATCACCATAACCTCTTGCTGTTATTTGCGATGCAGATCCATTAATACGTCGGTGATCAGCTCCTACTCGTATTTTTCTACTAGCTCATGAGTATATAATAGTAAGTCATTTACCTCATCGCCCTCATTTGTAAAAGGTAGTCATTTACCTCGTCTTCTTCATTTATAAGGTAGTCATTTACCTCGCCGTCCTTGTTTATGATTGGTAGTTATTTACCTCGTCTTCTTCATTTATAAGGTAGTCATTTACCTCGCCGTCCTTGTTTATGATTGGTAGTTATTTACTTCGTCATCCTCATTTGTAATAGTTAGTCATTTACCTCATTGTCCTCATTTGTAATAGGTAGTCATTTACCTCATCGTCCTCATTTATAATAGGTAGTCATTTACCTCATCGTCCTCATTTGTAATAGGTTGTCATTTACTTAATCGTCCTCATTTATAAAATGTTGTTATTAACCTCATCGTCCTCATTTATAAGAGGTAGTCATTTACCTCATCGTCCTCATTTATAAAATGTTGTCATTAACCTCATCGTCCTCATTTATAATAGGTAGTCATTTACCCCATCGTCCTCATTTATAAAATGTAGTCATTAACCTCATCGTCCTCATTTATAATAGGAAGTCATTTAACTCATCGTCCGCGTTTACCTCCAACAGGATCTTACCCAAGATGCAACATAGAGCGTAAACTCGTATTGCAAGAGTTGCTCGGTTAAAATACTCAAAAATCAAGCTACTCACTTCGAATAATGTCACAATATTTTATTGTTTATTATCAAATATAAAACAGTTGATGCTGTGATTCGCCGGCTAACTATATTTTACATAAAGCATCATTTTGTGGAGTGGAACCTAAATTTATGGCCACTATTTAATTTAATTTATTGACCATTTATTTGTCCTAGAGGAAGAAAGCCACCAATCGATGGATATCTAAATGTTTCTTTTTATGAACTTACATTTATACATACGTGCACAGCATCTCGACAGATTTAAGGGATTCATCACCACCCCAGTAGCTTGAAATTTGTGTTTTTTTACAAGTTGGTTTATTGTTGACTATATATTATATATATTATCCGGGCAGCTTTGCTTTTTTATTAACTTTTAGTCGTATTTTATGAATAAGTGTTTTCTTTAAAATTATTTAAAATTCTTTGCGGGCCACCAAAAAGATACTATAAATATATACTAGGGCTTAGCAAAGATCCGAACCGATCATTTTTTATGAATAACAGCTAGTTAATATCTAAATTTCAGTCTCGTAGATGGGTGTAATCCCCTAATAGATGCCCTTGGTGAAAATTTAAAAAGACATAACAATAATTAATCAATTGTAATAATTAGAGTTTACCTCATTGTTAAGAATAGCAAAGATGGTTTGGCATATAATGGCAAAAAATGCGAGGCGATTGTTGAAGGCAGCAGTAATAGAGGGCTTCCGCAAAATACCTGGCATAATCAGTTACTACAAATTTTGGAGAACGGCTTTTTTAAAAACCTCAACAACCATAAGTAAAGTAGTTTAATTACAACATCCGAAAAATTGATAAATGTGGTAGTCAATCATGGGTGGAATTGGTAAACGTCACGATTTTAAGCCAGCTGTACGATAGATCGTAAGCCCTATAAACACCCAAAAAGACTTCCATACCTACTTTCCCATATAAATAGCTTCGTCTCTATTAGATATCTACATTTAACCACTTTAAAACTATTCAGTGCCGGAAAAAAACATTTTCCGATGGTTTTAATACTTAACTCGTGTGATGTATGTGGTGGTAAGTTAATTGTGTAAATTCGTTGATTATATTTTTTTAACTAAATATTCAATTTCAACATCGAAAACGGTACTTATTTATGAATCAACCAAAACATGTGTATTTTTAGGAAAAATCCAATTAAAAATTGTTTTTTTTTAAAAGGTTAGACATTCGCGGTTTAGATTGATTAAAGAGCTATTGGTGGAACATTGTACGATTGACTCAATTCGTTCAACAAACGGAGAGCTTAAAGTACATGATTTCCCTTAGTACTCTATGGAAAAATAATTAGTATCGGATGTTCCAAAAAAGGTCAACGTTTTGACATACGTAGCGCTTATAAGTTCTTCATTTTCAGGGCTTCAATTTATACAAATTGTCTCGTTTTGCTTTGTTTCATAACGTTGAAGAATAATTACCTTTCTCTCGTTTTAATAACACACCTGAAGATGTGAGGTGCTATGTAATTGTAGAAGAAGAATCCATCACTCTCTCCGCTTAGAAGTATCGGTGTACACAAATTTCTCCAAGCATAGTTCAGATTCTGGTAATGTTTTCTGTGATTTTATACGAAATTTGTACGAGTCTAAATTAAATCTGTATGAAGGAGTCCGCCTCAACCGTCTGGCTCCTTCAGTGTTCTGAGAAATGATCGAATGTGCAAGCAAGGGCATACAGATAATCTACAATTAGGGAAATGCTCAGATGGTTAAACTGGGCGTATTGGAGCGAGTTTATAATGTTTTTTTTACAAAATGGTTAGAATATTGAGCGCATTCGCTGTCGCCATGACCATGGTCGAGAAGAATGCTTGGAGGCTTGTCTTGTTAGTTCATAAGATTATATCGACCGAAAGCATCACCATAAGTCTAATAGCGTGCACAATATTGTCATGGAATCGAGGCTATGGGAGGCAAATGAAACACTTAAAACTATTTAAACCATTATTTAATACGCAAAGTCCCTGGACACGAATTTAATTAGAGCACTGTTCTTTAATTATGATTACTTATGATCTTTACTTATGATTTCCTTTGTGTTTTATTTTTGAGTTATACGACTCTTGTTTTGTTTTGTTTTATTTTTTGTAATTTTTGTAATTTTTTTTATTTTTTTAAATAACCAATTATTTCACGGTGGGGACAGTGAATGGTTTGATTCTGCGGCCGTGCGGTCCCGCGGTGGTATATACGACCACTGCGGGGTGGCACGATCTTGCAAAGTAGTATTAAAAAAATGTCAACTTAGAGACGATTGAGTAGGGCCGATAAGGAAGCTTTTGCTCTTAGAACGGTCCTGGGTAAGCGGTGGGTATCATTCACTGTTCTTTAATGCACACTAAATGTTTCTATAATATTTCACATACTCATCCACTTATTTCATTCTAGAATGTTCGCTGCACTTTTTTTCTTTCGCTAGATATGTAGATCTGATCCGTTTCGCGCCGAATACTTGTCGCTTGGTCGAACATGTCACAGTCTTTTATACAAAACATGTTGGTTTCGCGATCCCTCTCAATACATCCAGTAACTACGAGAATAGCACAGTCGATTCCAGATTCGTAAGGACTGTTCAAAGAACCTCGATAGCGTGTTGTATTTCTAATTCTATCACCTCACGATGCTGTTTAATTATTTTTTCCATAATGTCCTTAATTTCATGGAAACAAAAGCGTTGCAGACATCGAAATACATTGTGAAAAATATTTTGTGGTCTTAAATATTGCTATTTGAACCCGGATCCACCGTGCGGACATTTGTCGCATGAGACCTTACTGTATATAGAAAAAAGATGTATGCATCAAATGTATAATTTATAACCCTTAAAAATATTTACTATCGGAAAAGCTTTGTTTTATCTGGGATAAGAAAATATTATTTTCTCGCTGTCGCGGCTTTTCGACCACTCGATGAAAACTTATGTCATTGCCGAAAGGTTTACGACATCGTTAACAGGACGGCTGATAGCACCATTATTTATTGAAGGCTTCGAAACTCCCACCTCGGAAGCTGAAAACTTTAATTGCCTTTAGAGTAAATATTACAAAAGGTTCTTCGAGCAAATTGTTCACAAAAAAGTTATTTGGCAATTACTCCTGTTCAAGTTTTTGTGTGAATTTCCCTTATTTTATTTTAAATTGTAGAAAATATTCTGGCATACATTGGTAATAAAAGTCAAAGCGCGCCACAGGCATGACTACTGGGTAACGTAAGCACAATGCACTATTCTACCAACCGATGGCTGTCGAAAACTCCTTAAACTCACTACTTCCGCTCCAGTTTCTAACCCGTTAGTAGCCTTGGATTCTCACTTCGTTCCACCGCATATAATTAAGTATATTTCAAACTTAGAAAATCATAACACAATCGTACGCATTTTATTTTAACCAACTTGGTGGCAAATAACCGTTTCTCATCTCATTTACTGAAAAATTCAACATAACATCAACATCTTCTTCTTCTTATCGTGCCATCTTCTTTAGGAGGTCAGCATGAATAGTTGAAATTAAAACCTCTCTAACCCTATGAGCTATTTTATCGCTAATCAAAGAAAATCTTCAGCTTTGTTAAGGTACACGAATATTAAATGTAGAAATGAAATTAATTTAAAAAAAATGTTATTCAGGTATATTTAGATACTCAATGACTCACATTGGTAAATATTAATAACTATTTACCGAAGCATGGAAAAACTCAGTCAAATTATCTTAGCATTTATGAATAAAACACTGTGGTTGTTTTTTCCACTAGTTTATTTTTGAGTATAACATAACACGACTGAAATTTATGGGTAGTGAATACCTGGTGTATGGGTTGCAGGTTAAATGGAAGTGGACAGGGTATCAAAATGGTGTAAGAGAGGAAGCATGTGAGAAGGTGAAAACGTTCCCTCTCTCCCACCACCTAGATACACCAGAAATGCACTCCCACTTGTTTCTGAAACATATTGTGTGATACACTAAAATAAACTTGTCAGAAAAACAAATATATTGTTGTATTCATAATTGATAAAATGGCTTACTTCAAAGTTAACACCACCATATTAAATAACCTACTTTAGTACTCACCCCTCAAGTTACGCAGCATAAGATGCAGCGTCTTTTTCCACTTATTTGCCTCTGGACGATGAGTTGATTAAGACTACTTTAGTCCTCTCATAACATGTTCTAGATACTCGAGAATTCTGATCTTTTTGGTCCGCAAAACTTCTCGACCTTCTTCCAAACATGAACGTCACAGACAGCCGAAACCATCAGATCGCAAAAAAAAAGCTCTTCCAAGTATCCCTGAAAGCGAACCTTCAGAAGGGCAACATTAAGGGCAAGATCAAAACTAGATACAAAAAACAGACCTTATAAAGTATGAATGGTGCTTAGTGGCACCCGACTCTTTGAAACCGAACATTTGAAAGCAAGAATACAAGAGCAAAAGGGGACAGAAGTGAGTATGCAGATGCCGTATTCCCGAGTCCAAGAACTTCAGAACTTGTGGATCCAAGATTGGACTCTTTGGACACCTGGAAACCCAAATATCGAAGGGCAAGGTCTTTCTATAATGTGAGATTTGGTCGATAATGAAACAAATAGGTCAAAATAATACCAAATTAACAATTTTTTAATGATTTTACTTTCGGTGCTGTATTCAGGCTGGCCACTTTACCAGAAGTATAAAAAAGCGTGACCTGAAAGAGGCGCGGCTATAAAAGAGGGGACCACAAGCTCTCGCGCTCTCTCATTCATTAGACAGCGGGCAGTTAGCACAATATAGGGTTGGTCGACACAAAGTATCTGAATATTCTGAAGATTATCGCAATTACTTGATCTTTTATTTGGTGTTCATATCCCGGGATTAGGATACATGACACTACTTAAGTAGAGCCTTACTTAATAAAATTGTCAAATTATCTAGAACAAAATCGTGCCTCGACTATAAGTTAAAGTTTTAATATACAAGTTCAATGGGGAAAACTTTAAGGTTTTCTCATTACAAAATCAATGTCGAGCTTGGCAGAAAATAGTAATTACTTAAAGGCTTATAATCTTCCCAATCCACACAACCCTTTAATCGACTTCGGAATTAATTACGTAAATTCCTCTAGGAATGGAAGTTGCCGCTGTCAGCATTTCCATCTGGCAAACGATTGGAAATGAATAAATGTCGCTATATTTCTCCAACCCCGACAATTTATTGGACAAAATTTATCAAAATTTACCGGTTTTATGTAAAAACTTTTCCCGGCGTCTGGCAAGTGAATACTTTCATATTTATAACTGTTTGACCGTGCAACTTTTGCTCCTAGCAGATCTTAAGCAAAAAAGTATTTATATTGGTCCATGCCCAGCTTTGCTCGGATTCATTATCACGGCGCAGAATCTAGTGCTTGGTGTGGGGCTATATATAATATAATATATAGGGTAAGTAGTATTATATATATAGTATACTATAGTATATATATAGGGGGGTAGTAATAGCTACTAGTTATATATATGAATATATATATATTATATATATATGTATATACAACAAAACCAGTTTCCCTACCCGCCAAGTTTTCTCCACAACCACTCACCGGTGGTTATGGTGGTGGATAGCCCTTGGTGTCACATCGAAAATATGCGAGTTTGGTGGGGGTGGCTGTGCGTGGGCGGGAGTGGGTGACGAAAATGTGCTTTCTAGCACATTGTTTTGTTATAGAAAGGCCGCAAATGCTTCAGATTGTTTCAAAATAGGCGCGCCGACTGTGTCGGTGAGTCTAGAAGGTTCCGAAAAAACCTGCTATAGAAAGTTCTGGAAGGAGTTCTAGAAAATTACCGAAAGTTCTATAAGGTTCTAAACTGAATGGCGGAATGTGTCGGTGTGTCTAGAAGATTCCTGTACATTCGATAAATTTCTTGAAAGTTCTGGAAGATTCGCGAAAGTTCTATGACGATCCAAACAGTATACTAAAAATCTACGCGTGCGAAGCCGCGCAGGCACAGCTAGTAAATTAGTAATGGGTGTATTATCTAAGGTATACCGCGTCAGTGGGTCCTAAAAAGGACTGTACTCCCGACGTTTCGAGCATATTGCACTTGTTATCCTCGGGAGGACTGACTTGTCACTGAAGTTTCGCTCCAAACTGATAGTGAAATTCGAAGAAATACGCTATATTACGAAAAATTTACTTGCCTACATAAAACTCTCGGACGTAAATAAGTAATACAGCTTGAGTAGGAAAAGATTCAGTTCAGTAAGACTTTCTTACAGATTCAAGAAAAAAAATTAATGCTCGCAAACAATTAAAATAGAAAAAGTTATATACGAAGTTATATACTGAAACAGTCAAAAATAAAAACTCAAACCGTGGCCACGAATTACGGATAGAATTTTAAATTATCTTTTTCATAAGATAAGGAGTATTCAATTCATATGTTTCCCAGAAACTTTACTTAATGTACAGCTTTTTTGCTTGTATGCAATGCGCGTTATTTCCTTAAATTTACTCCTTTCACACTTAGTTACTTACTTTTTGCTTATTTTACTACATATTTTCAATCGTTATATTCGTTTAAGGGTAAAAAATCGATAAAGAATACATGCAAAGAAAGCGTATAAAAGCATAAACAATATAATCTAAATTCCGAAATTTTAGGGCAAGAGAAACACGTTACTTCTTACTCGTATATTCGAAGAAATATAATGAGTTTTAATTTTTTTTCATTAAACATATTTTGTAGGTACCGCACACACATTGTCATGCTCTTCTCATCACTAAAATTGTTGATATGTGTAATCCTCTCATCTTCAGGTGAAAGCAGTCTGAATTGCACCACTCTAAACTACAGTGATGGCGAAAATATAACTCGACACGCGTGTAGAACAAAGTATAGTTTCTTGAAAAATAAATATAATTATTTTGTGCCGCAGACCAACTGCAATGGCAATTAATAATAATAAATAAATGATATACTACACTTACTTATAATTGGAAGACATTTATAAATATTTATGGATGCATTAAGTCAATAGATAAAATGATGTATTTTATTGGTAAATAAACCTACTTCGAACGGTTCTCGCAAATTTATAGTCAAAGCAATCAATCAACGTAATAAATTATTTGCTATTTTACTAAATATACAAAAAATGTTAAATATTTTTATTATTAGTTTAGATATAAACATTCCTTATTTTATCTGGAATGCATAGGTATCGCGACTTTTTTCAGCTCTCAGCGTCATTTCCATAGTACGATATGAGAACTTAAAACATCCGATGAAGAATCGAGATTCAAAATATTCATGTTAAAAATATAAAAAATAATAATTAGTAATTTGTTGAAGTGGTGATCATGACGCTTGCCTAGCAATCTAGTGGTCGGTGGTTCGAACCCATTCCAGGATGCCTGCATTCCCTTTTTAGGAAGTTAGTCCTATTTCCAAAGCACAAGCGTTAAATTTATTTTGAAAATAGTATCTTAGAATATTCAAAGTGCATTCCATATTTT
The DNA here is from genome assembly GCA_016648135.1 of Agrypnia vestita. Lineage (NCBI taxonomy): Eukaryota > Metazoa > Arthropoda > Insecta > Trichoptera > Phryganeidae > Agrypnia > Agrypnia vestita. The sequence continues at coordinate 176,813 of JADDOH010024775.1, read as the reverse complement.
CATCAAGAAAAATAGCATTTTTAAAACATGGAGAATCTATATTATGATTGCTTCAAAAACACAGTACTTACGTGATTTTGTCATTGCCAGTTTCAAAAAATGACCAAATCGTATTATTTTTTTTTAAGAAACAAAATAAAAGATAAGTATTATAAGAAAAAATAGATATATTTTTGTTGTTTAAAAACGATGCATGCAATGCACAATATTTCCATTGTCAGTTTCAAAAAATAATGAAGTCGTATGAAAAGCAACAAGCAATAGATGATAGCCAATCGCATACACCAATGGCCGCGCAGTGGCCTCTACAATTTGCGGCCGCTTTCAGGGCCTAGCAGCAAGCAAGAATTTATTAAAATGTGTTAAATAAATAACTAATGATGATCTGATAAGATTCAGTTTTTTCCTTATTCCAAGAAATATATTTTTGGAATTGAATATTAATGATAGTACCTTTAGTAATTACATACATAAGTTTATGCTAAGACATTGTCATCTGCGAGCTTGCAATATAATATTGGAATTTATTTTACACTTATCCATTACTTAGAGCTTAAATCGTTTTTCTGTCACCCAGCCAAAGAAAGAAAGAAAAACCAAATATCATATATGATTAAAGACACGAACCTAAGCTGAATGCGTCATCCGTTATTGTGCGTCATCCACCCATTCGATATCTAAACAAAGTTTTCTCTAAATAAGTCAGTAGAAGTATCGTAAATAATACCCATTAATAAAGTAGTAAGAAGTAATCAATTAAAATACGTAGTGGGGGCTAATAAAGGTGTTAATATAGTTTTAATGTAAATTACTCATATTGTGTGTGTATTACAAAGTTAAAATAAATTATATTTTAAATTAAAATGTTACACCATGAAGTAACTGCCTAATCATTTAATCATATTATAGTTTTAATGATTTAGCAGATACATAATTTTTATTTACCTTCTTAATACATGCACAATATGAATTATTTATAACTTGTATAAGATCCTGATAATTGATATTTTTCCAATATGTTTAGTTAAAAACCATCAACATATTTTCAGGACATTAATTAAATCAATGTCTTTCTTACAAAAAACCTCTGATACCCTTTTAAACTTACCCAAAACGAATATAAAACATTTTGAAAGAATTATTAATTTAGCAGAAAAAGTGTTTCGCTTCTAAAAAAATCTTACATTTGCTCGAATAGGTACGTTGAGAATTTTTATTATAATTTTATAAATATAATTAAATATCAAAAATATGTGGCTACACATTCTAATTTTTAAATTGAAGAACGCTTCATAACATTGTTAAATTTTATTTTTTTATTTATCAATGACAGCAGTTTATCAAATGACTTAACTAAAACATATTTTATTTTTATGTTGAAATTTTAGAATAATTTTACAATACGTAAAACAACATCAAATCAATCTCACACCATCTTGGAAGGACATCTCGTAATTTCAATATAAGAATCAAAGAACATATTATGAGGTGTTTTAACAAGATTAATTTTTTTGAATTCGCAAACCATCTCATAGAAAATAATCATAAATTTGACTTAAAAACAGGGGTGAAAATATTAAATACGAATTATAAATACTTAAAATTAATTGGAGTAGCTTGTTGGTCTTGTGGTTAGGACTCTCGCCTCGTGATCCAAAGGTTGCGAGTTCGAATCTCAATCCAGACCAGCAAGTTAGTCCTATTTTCATAGCACAAGCGTTTAGCTTAGTTTGAAAATAGTAAGAATATTCATGTGACACGTAATCCGTGTTCGCATCTCTATTTTAAAAAAAATAATAATAATATAAATAATAATTTAGAAAATTTTACATTAGGGAAGCGGTGAATAATAAAGCACCTCTAATAAATAACCAAATCAATTTTCCATACAGCCCTTTGTTCAATTTAACTTTCACAAAAGATTTGGTAACATCTACTTTAGACCCCGCCCCCTCTCATTCCCTCTCCCTCGTAGACTCCTCATCGTTCTGTAGGCAAGTTAGTGCATGCTAGTCTTTGACAAGATTAACACGCATGTGATAAATGTTGGTGAAAGGATAACAGTACTATGGTAGTGGTGTATAGCGTTGTGAATATAGTAGTGTAATGTTGGTCCTGACTAAGAGACGGGTACGTTTCGAAACCGGTAGACCTAAAATCTGATAGTGGTTTATATTAATTTAACTAACACTCTGTTATAATGCCTAACCACAAAGTAAATGCTTTAAATATCAAAAATATTAATTATATCAAATGAATCTATTTAAAAATATATAGAAAACATCTTGTCATACTGTGTATCATTCTAATTAAATCTGATGATATATAAATATATTTGAATTGATGATTTCACATATGGCATGCATGCTCTTAATGACTCGAAATATTTAAGGTTAGAAACGTAAGATTAGACACGATAAATACGTCGTATCAAATCTAATTTTCCAAGGATGAGCAGAGAAAAATCATGATAGAGATGATAATTAAATTATATAATCAATTTTGTCACGAGTATGACGTATCAATGTCATTTTGCAATTTCTAGTGACGTCAACATAAATAAAAATTATCGCCAAAAGTAAAATTGTCCATCTAGTAGTTGATGCTTGACAAAAATATTCAATTAATACACAAGTATTTCCGAAAACCTTTTCATCAAATCCCGAATGTTTTTCAAGTATCTAAGTGATATAATCGGCCGCCCTTACGACTTGGATGTCCACTGGTTGTAGCAAAACCTTCAGAGATGACCTTATCTCACACTTCTCGCCGCCATTAATCTACATTTTCTTGCCCAGATAAAACCTCCCTCCAAAGGGTCCCTTTATTCTTATCCACCCTAAATCTGTCGTTCAATCTTTGTAGATTTACTTAATCCTGTGCCGAAAATGTTAATTTATAAATAGAAAAAAAGCCTGTGGAGTCTGTTTATTAAAAAGAAGATTAGTCAAACATATTTTATGTTAAAAGCGTAAATGACTTTGTAATTAACAAAATGTTATTTACGTTAGTGTAAACTACTGAAAATTACTTTTTTGTGTACCGGTTTCGAGACCTAACCCGTCTCTTCATCAGGATAACCATTATACAAGCATGCACTACACACCACGGCCATAACATTATTAGCACATCAACACCTTCACAAAATACTCTTCACATGCGTGTTATTCTAACTAAAGGCTAACATGTACTAAATTTATTATCAAAAAGGATTAAGAATTTGACTAAAGGAGAGAGGGAGATGGGGTGACTTCTATAAGGGGTGTTGACAAATCTTGGGTTTTAACTGATAATTTTAAATTAAATAGGGACCGTAGGGGAAATTAATTTGATTACTAATTAGAGGAATGTCTTTTTTATGGCTTTACTTATAAAAAATTCCAAATTATTATGTTTTAACCCTTTACAATCAGTATTTAATATTTTTACCCCAGTTTTTTTATCAAAATTATTATTGAACTCTAAGAGATGCTTCGGAAAATTAGAGAAGTTATTATTAGTAAGGCGTATCATATGTTATTTTATTATTATGTAAAAATTGGGCGATGTCCTCCCAATATAACACGATTGACAGGAGTTGCAAGTTAATTGATAAATCTCTGAATCATTTTAAATATAATTTTTATCTTTATTGTTTAAAAAAAATTTACCAATGTTGTTTTTTATTAACTACAGAAACTTCAAAAACTGTGTAAGGAAAGGATGGGAATAAAATGGACGGAGACCGTACAATTAGCGCAAGACAGGGACGAATGGAGGCGCCTTGTCGTTGCAATGGGTCTCCGACCCGAATAGGACAAGAGAAAGAAGATGAGATGAGATGAGATTAACTTTGTTATCGCTTGTTTTGGTTTTGTTTTGTTTATCGCTTGATTTTATATTATTAAGAAGTGAGTACAAAACAAACTATTTCTTAATTGATTTTCTCTAACAACATACACAAAAGCCAAGACTATAAAGCGAAAAAGCTTAAAAATAAAGTTTCAAATTGATCTTACTAAATTTAAGTTACTAAAAATGATACTATTACAGTAGTAACACAGGTCTATCGAGACAATAACCTGGTTATATTTCATATTGTTGGAGTCGTAACAGCAGAAAACAAAATGAAACACTAAATCAATTAATCGTCTAATAAACACAGTCACTGATTACAAATTTAACTGGAGCACTGTTCCGTGATTCAGACTAATTTTAGACTATTCCCTATTCTGTGGAACACTATATTATACCGTTTCTTATCGCACTGAGTTGCTTATTTAAATATTCTTAACTCTGGTACTGTAATCGCCCGCTCACTATATATTTCGTTTTCTATGATCCCGTCTCACTTGTCATACAAACTGTTGCGTCATACGTGCCTCCGCATATTTTATAACTGCTTGAGTTCTCGATCTTCCTGACGTATCTTGGTACATACCAGATCCTTTCAGACTTTTCCAGACTGTTATCTTCGATTATTTTTAGTTTTTCTCGATTTTTATGATCTCCTTATAGTATTTTTCTTTAAATATGTATTATAAATAATTACGTAAATAAATATAAATGTTTTAACAACCATTAAAAATATCATGGTTAAATGCTTGTATTTATTTGATTTCCTTTACTTACGTTTTGAAACCTCCCTCAGGTACTCATTATCATATCATATCAGGCGATACTCATTTTACATGTAGAATGTTAAACACGGTAAATGTTACCTTTTTTATATTCAAGGGGAGGTAATCTCAATAAAAAACGGAACAGTTTTGTATATTCGATGTGGCCAATCACATTACATGACCGGAATACATATCAGCCTGTAGTGAACATTCGAGCTCAAAAAGGTACACCTGATCAGTGTTTTTATAATTTTCGTTCATCCCTTATGTTGTATGAACTCGACGTGTTTAAACTTCCATCACACGTAGGTGTTATATGACACGGAAAAAATATTTAAGTGCAAAAAATTTTAAGTAAATAAATATTTAAGTGTACGAAAAAAATATTTATCAACTGATTTATAATTCGATTAAAGCATAGATTTTCACGCAAAAGGGTGATGAAAAACAATTACTATTAATCAATTTCAGTCATATGGAACCCACGTGCCTACACTTGCGCGGTGATTTTATGTCTCCTGTATAACATTTCATAATGCAACATTAGCTTTTATTTTCCATTTTCGATTATTTATATATTTTATTTTTTATTTATTTAAAATTAAATAATTCTTAGTTTGCATTTATTACATTTTTTCATGGTAAACCAAAGGGAAGATGGATGTCTGGAAGAAACCCTAAAATGTGCAAAGACAATTGTGAGTCCACATCACAAATTGCACCAAACTCTGCAAAAACAGGTTCTAGTGGCCTTCGGCTATTATAAGAAGAAGAAGATTCTGTAAAATAATGTTCCTCTTACTGTCAAGAAAAGTTTTTTTTAATTTCCACTTAACTAAACTTTTAACTGCACACACGTTAAGTAATTTCTCATAACTATAGTTTCGAGAAAGTCAGTCTCTCTCATCATCAAGTGGGTAAATTTTTACCTTATTGGCCACATTTAATTGATAGGACAATTACTTCGCCGTGCAACATAATTATTTGAATGTATACTTAACCAAATTTTATATTATTGATAGTGAGTCGAAACTCGCCTAGTGACAAAATACTCAACACGTTAGCAGTACAAAAGTAAATTAAAGTTAAAAAATCATTTTGCACCACAACCGTAATTGCAAACATGCACAATGCCGTAATTGCCGTAATGCACAAATACCGTATTAATTTAAAAAATCGTTCTATCGGGGTTATTATTAGATTAATAAGTTTGCTTAAATTTAAAATAAAATAAAATAATAATTAAATATTAATAATATTTTGAATAATAAAAACAATGGCGGAATAAAATTAAAAAGATAAATCTTTTCTTGTTAAATTATGTAATGACTATAATGTAGTATATCAGAATAAAATAGAAATAAATTTGTGAACATGAGATCAGTTTGAACATTTTTTTTTTAAAAATACAAATTGTTAATTCATAATATGTAAAGGTACATTAAAAAAAACGTAAACTGCATCGTCGATAATGTTATTAGTAAGATGTGCGCAAAATTTGAACATTTTTGATCATTTTTGAAAAAAATTCTAGCAATCTGAAAAAGAGAGTTTTGAGAATAACGCAAAAGAATAATGAAATTCATTAAAAATGTATTTATTAATATAAAAAAATAATTAAATACGTTTATCCAGTATATATAAATAAAATATTAATCCAATTTTTAGATTGTTACTCCGCTGTGTCTAATCAGCATTGACGATTTATTTAATAACCTTAATGTTGTTAATGAATTTTAATAATGTCATAAACGAGATAACTTGCCAAACTTTGGATGTCACGCTAAGCCTTTAGCGTGTTGACACGCATTTTTCAACATGGCAGAGACAGGATCTAAGTTGATTTTTCAAATCATATATTTAAAATCATTTTGTCGATTATGGACGGTCCATCAGCATCGACCACTGTATCAGATTTTTAAAATAAATGTATATTTACCTGAACGCGTATTATGCAAAAGCCAAGTCTATTTATCAATAAGGTTAACTTAGTTCTACCAAAGAACACCGCAATACTTCTTTCTACCAGCGTTGAATATTAAAAACTTTTAATATTTTTTTCCACAAATAAAATGCCTCAACCAGCCAAGCCCGTACAAAGTAAGCTGTGGGGAAAATAAGTTAAGAAATAAATAAATAAGAAAACAATTTTCACCTCGATCCGCGGAATATTTTAAAAATAGGTTTTAGTAATTTCACCTTTGTGGAAAAAACTTTTGTGTTTGGACGAAAATTCTATATTTTGTTTTCAAGTTCGTTCAACTCACCCCGGGGGTGTGACTTACCCCGCTGTGTCATAAAACTACCCCTAAGTTCTTTTGTTTTACGCTTTCGCAAATAAAATGAGAAGTTGTAGTAAATAGCGTTTATTTTGTTTCAACGAGAGATGCGTGTTTTCTTTTTTATTTCAACCTAACTTCAGAAAGGAAATTTAGCATATATAAATAAAATAAAGATGCATGATATCAGAAGAATGAAAGGAAACTTAAAAATTATAAGAGGGATTTGGAACCTTCGGAATCTCTTGACAACAACATATTGCGCAATATATGTACCATTAAGAGGAGCAAGAAATGTGTAGTTTGTTTAGCGTGCATTTATTTAATCTAAGATATATAATTGAATACTGGAAAGGATAAGTGTCACAAATATATTTTTTAAGATAATTATACAGATAAGTAATATATACCTTCGCCAATACATTAAACACTGAACTGAAGCCCCATCTCTGTTATTTTCTTAGTTATATAGGAATGCATATCACAAAAGTATTAAATGTTGTGTGATTTTTTTAATAAATAAGTCACTGTGGAGGATCTAGGCCTACCCGGACTCTAGTCTCTCGAGCGTGCCAATGGACCAATCGCGCACGAGACGACCCACCAATGGTAGACCGCGGCCAATGTACCATGCCCCGCGGCCCTTCCATTACTCTTCTTTCGAACGCCGCCCGAGACAGTCGCAATATTCCTTGTACTTCGTGAACAATACCATTGTAACCTGTACTTGCAAAAAAATTGACATTTAACCAACCGTGAGTGTTTTCTGGTCATCTTGTGTATCCATCTCTTCATTCATTCACATATATCTGTTGTCACACACATTAATGCACCACACATGAAATCTATCTTCCCACAAACACGCAACCTAAATTTCATACTACAAGGTATTCAGACATCTGCCAAACATTAGTATTTTTTAGTTTTTAGTATTAAAATGGCTAATTCACGTGAGGTGCCGGCGTGTATTGGTGTTGAAAATAATTATAAAAAAGTGTGTAAAATAGCACGTAACGAGCGAAAAATATTTTTTACTTTTTACATTGTACCTTAAAATGAACATTCCGACACTTAATGTTTTATAAATTTCCCGTTTTTAATTATTAACCTTTGATCACTTGCGTCGAGTTATCCCATGGTGACATCATCCAATGGTGATGATATCTCTTTTCGGGGTGTTGATCGATTTTCGCGCCTTTTTCACTAACGTGCAATAATTTTGGACCGACGAAAAGTTACATGGGATAAGGGGGGGGGGTGTCGTGTCGTAAATGCCAACTTAATATATCGATTCGCAACCATGAGGTTTGTGTCCACACAACATATTAATGAATTCTTAATAGCATCAATCAGCAAATTAGTGTTTTCTATCCCCAAGATTACTGAAATGCAATTTTGACTCGAAATTTAATTCACTATTCATAAGATACTGATATATTTTTTTATTTTGTATTTATTGTTTTGTTATTAAGTTGCCCTAATGAATCTTAAATTTAAGCAAACCGGTTGACACAATAATAAATCGTGGTTTAATACAAAGAAAAGTTTTTTATTTATATTTTAAATAAGTAATCCTCCGTGAGTGCTTTCAATACATTTTTTGATTTTTTGGATATTACTGCCTTTGCTTTTATATCCCACAACTCTAATATGTATTACAAATATAATAAAAACAAGAATAACAAAGTCTCCTGGCAGCTAAAACTTAAATAATTACACTTGAACTAATTTGGAATCTTTTTATTCATGTCGGTGTATTTATTTTGGTATGGGCTCCAAAATACTAATCCGTATTTCAAGTTATTTATAACTAAATACCATTGATGTAAAAACATTCAAATCTCCCGCTCTTGTAACCGAGTAAAATTTAATTAATTTTATTCAGATTAATCAATGGTTGATTTCTTAATGAAAATTACTGAGGAAAACTAATTTATTTTCATTTGCTATTCAAATCTCAGTTGCCAACATTTATTTGATATTGAAAATTAATTGATTAGTTAGAAAATTTATTCCGAGTTAACTTTTTGTTCAAAAATAATATTATGTAAATATATTATTTTACTTCAACCATAACCAAGCAATCATTTCGATCTATTTAATGATTTAAAGCATCAGATAGAAGATAACTTTCGTAGAAGGTACTTACCTCACAAATTTATTTATTTATTTCGGAAATAAAACAGACACAAGTTAATGATATGTATGTATAAGAGCATGAGTTATCAGAATTGAGCATTTTAATATGAGTCACAATATATATTATTTTACATAGAAACAAATTTGAAATATATAAACAATAAGAAAAAATAAAAAGTATTTCGTGAACGGTACATTTTATAATGTGATCACTTAAGCCAGCCGTGCGATAGATTGTAAGCCCTATGAATACCGAAAAAGACTTTCATGCCTACTTTTCCCATATAAAAATAAAACGTCGTCTCTATGAGACACCTGTAATAAATATATCTTGATAAATGATGTCCCCCTGGGGATAAAATCCAGTGTTGTGTTCTTAAAAAATTTGGATATGCTCAAAATATTCTGAATATAAAAAAATGGTCTAAAAAGGAGTTGAAAATTGAAATAATTTTCAGGCGTATTCTAGTGTAGTGTTAATAATTCGGAAAAATCTCACTATCAATAGTGACATCTGTATTAGATTATGGGAATGAAAAGGCTTTGGACTGCAGGTGGCGGTAGTAAATACAACTCACATACGAAACAAATTGTGTGAGTCAAACATACACACAATTTAAAGACGTGGTGGTCTATCATAGGTGGAATGGTGAACGTACATTGTGTACAGTGATCACTTAAGCCAGCCATACGACGGGTTATAAGCCCTATGAACACCCAAAAAGACCATACATACTTTCCAATACAAAAATATATAAGATAAATAACAAATAAAAGACGACAATAGTTGCAACAAAATGCAAAAAGTGAATATAATGAAATAGTAATGATGATAAAAAAATGAAGTGAATATAATCCCAATTATAATCATTTCATTGTTCATCCGTCCATCCGTCTGTCTGTCTGTCTGTCTGTCCGTCTGCGTATTTTTGTGTAACGTCCGTAATTTCGTTCGAAATCACGGCTAAAAAAACCAAATTAAAAACACACATACGTCAAAGGGATATTATCTCCACTACATTCAGTTCACTTTCATTCCTCTTCTGCCTACTCCAAAGGCTTCACTTCCAAACATCAGTGATGGTACCAGAATTCCATTATGTACCTCGTAAAACAAAAGTATATTTAGGGACATATAATGTGCTACGATAATCCCGCAGATTGATTATTGTTTCAGCATATTATTTATAAGCAACGAAGGTATGCTTAAGATATTACAAATTGTACAAAATAAAGCACCGCATATAATATTGAACTTCAATAAATGAACCAAAATTTAGAAAGAACTAAATATATAATCAGTCAATCAGAAAATAACATTTTTTGGTACAAATATTTAAAATTAGTTATATTCATAAAACTATTAATATTCTTAAATATTGTTCAATAATATAGTTTTGTTTCTTTATTTTTAAATTACTGTATATATTTTCTACTGGCTAATAACATCTGATTAATGAAGGCCTGAAGAAAAAAATAAATACGAATTGGTGACAATATTTTTGTATAAATGACTTCAAAAGAAAAACAAAAATACTTCACGAAATTGTTTAATGCACAAAGAAATTTTCTTCTTCCAAAGTAATTATCGCGAAAAAATTTTAAAAAAGGTTGTTACGAAAAAAATTTAAGTGACTTACGTTTATATACTGCATTTAATGTAAAATCTGTTTAAAAATTATGTATTAGACCCAAAATCATAATTTAACCATAAACTAGCTAACTAACCATCACGCCGTTTCCCCGCAGGGGTAGGCAGAGAGGATTTAACGCCACACTCTTCTATCCTGGCACACCACTTTTGCTTCGGTCACATTCATACATCTTCTCATACAAGTTCTACGGTTGTTGCGGCTTTTAACGGGGCCATCCTCAAACACTTGTTGTATCTGATCGTGCCAGGTCTTTCGCGGACGCCCTCTACTTCTGTTGCCTTCAACACTCGCTTCATATATTTTCTTAACCATCCTTTCCTCGTTCACGTTCCACATGACCAAACCATCTCAGCACTCTTTTCTTTATTCTATCTACCACACTACAGCCAGCATTGCATTCACGTCTAATTTGTTCATTCCATACTCTATCGGCGAAACATTTTCCACACAAGCGTCTTAGTGACCCATAACATGGAACTAAAAAAATATTGAAAAATAAAAATCAATAATTAGTTATTTTAATATGACTTTACACCATTACGTAGATGGTATAGTAAATTTAACAGAGTTTCAAAGTTCCTGCAATCTTTCTGTGTAGATTCTGATCGATTATTTAATTACTAAGCGAGCTGGCGTTAATATGCTAAACTGGCGGTATCGCAGCTGCCGTAGGCGCCAGGCTGCGACCCGGAATGCAACCCCGTGACCTGAAACAACCCCTGCAATAACCTCCGGCTGCTCCCGGATCTAGGCCGAATGACCTTTGATTCTCTGACGCTCTGAACATGCGTCATGGGCGGTAGGGCACGCAAATATTAGAAGTCAGCTTCGCCGCTTCATTAACTAACGCGTTCTGCTTGATGGAAAACTTCGAGGGATGCTCGTAACGTATTTAGGGGTGGACATTTACTGCAAATGCATATTTTGGCGTTTTATTTACAAAAATGTCGGTTTTGATTATTTATTTATATCAGAATATATATTCTAGATGCTGCTGACGAAGGCATCCTGTCTTATAATTACGTCATTTATTGGCACATTTCACACTTTGGAAATTTTTATTTTTAAATGATAATTAATGTATTTTCATTAAAAAAAACTAACTTTTAATTTGTGATTAATGCCTCAAAATACGAGAATGAAGTGAATATACTGTTACAAATAAATCATCTCTTTATACGATTAAAAAGCGTTTTAAAATCAACAAAAAACGTAAAAATTGCGTGCAAATTTAAAACAATATAACTATTAATATTGAACTTTTCTTAATTATCTAGGTCCAGATTCTAGATAATTAAGTAAATTTTGTACGTATAAAAAACATATTATGCGTATATATAAATATTCATTAAAACTTTGTTCCGCCTAGGACACTACAAAAGATTTTTTTGCTGCGGTCTGTCGATTAATTTTATATTTTCTTAAATATTGTAAATAATGTTCAGTTTATTACGTTTATATAAGAATAAAGATTTTATCTAAGTTATTGCACTTAAAAATTGCAGTCTAGATATATAGTCTGCTATAAATAAATGATAACAACTCATATTTTTGTTTGCATTTGCAATGGATGTCTAGCCTTAGTAGATACATCGGCAGTCCCATATTACAAGGATAAGGATGCATTGATTTTTTTATGTATATTGTGCGAGGGATTAGAAAACTGAACCTCCATTATGCATGATAGAATAAAGAATGAAGATATTAGGAATGAATATAAAGCTGATCTATGCATAATTAATAGAATTAAAAGTGGGTCGCTCAGGTGGTTTGGGCTTGTTGAGCGAATGAATGAGGAAAGAATTGTAATAAAAATATATAACGCAAATGCACGCCACGGAAGACGTGGCATGACCAGATTAACCAGATACTGAAAGATGATCCCGTTAGAAACCTCAACATCCGACGAGCTTGCGTGCGAAGATGTATGAATCTAAATAAGGCGAGAGTTGTATGTCAGGATAGAAGAGTGTGGCACTCTATCCTCCCTGCTTACCTCCCCATGGAGAAACGGCGTGATGGTAAGAAAGTAAGTAAGCATTATGCAATATTTGAATGTAATTGAGATGTAAAATGATAAATCCTAAAAATCACAAATCAAACAATTACCAGGTAGAAGAGTGTGGCGTTCTATCCTCTTAACCTACACCTGTTGAAAAAACTGCGTGATTTTTAGTCAGTTATTTAGTTATGATGCTTCTTTTAATTAATTTCAATTGTGTGTTTTATGATACCTCATAATATCATTTAACATTTTCGTAAAAATTTTCATTTTTTATTTGAGTTTTACAATTTTTTTAAAAATACTAATAATAAGTAAATTTTTATTTATGTAGCACTTCAATACTTCCTAGAACCTGAAAACTTTTGAATTTTAAATAAATAAAATGTATTAAAATAATCAAAACTTTACTGCTATTTTTAGCAGATATTTATATTAAATTTCTAATGTATTTTTGTAAAGACAAAAAAAATAGTAACAAGAAGACATGTTGAAGATACGATACTGATGATGGATGCTGCGAAAATCATATTCAGGTCACATAACAAATAACTCTATTTTGCGTACCGATGCAACGGAGAGGTTGGTGTTGTAAGAAAACATATTCAATCCATTTGAATCCAAAGGTTCACTTCAGGAAGCCATGAGGTATGCTGATGATTAGAGAAGGTGGTGTTACCGTTATCAAGAGCATAAGGATAACAAAAGAGGATAATTATAGACAAAATGAGCTAAGCGGCGCGCTTTTGGAAGATAAAAGACAATCTGATTGAAGAATATGTGGTAATGATTCAGGAAATCAACGGTCTATAAATGCGGAGCTGTTGTAAGCAAGACAATGATCACTGACATTCTACACAGGCTTATTTGTAAAACATTAATAACCTCGCAGAACTATATTCCTGCCTTGATTATGAATCGAAAATGTTCAAGCTTTATGACCTAATATCAATAGTTAAGGAGATATGCGACATCAAAGTTTGCATTTTTTTTTTCAATATTTCTGACTTATTTTTTGTACAACGTTGGACTACCATTAAAGTAACTTATATCGAATATGAAAAATTCATTCCCTTTAATACAAGTCAAATAAAAAAATAAAAACCTTCGAAATCCAATTGGAAAACATTCTAATTGGAATTTTTTCAGGGTTTTTATCATTTTATTTAACTTGTGTATAAACGAGTGAATTTTTCGTAATCGATATGAGTTACTGTAATGATAGTCAAACGTTTTACAAAAAATAAGTCAGAAGTATTGAAAAAAAAATGCAAACTTTGATGTCGCATACCTCCATAACTATTGATATTAAGTCATAATAGCTTGAACATTTTCGACTCATAATCAAGGGAAAAATATAGTCCTGCGAGGTTATTAATGTTTTCCAAATAACCCTATGTAGGTTTATAGCCACACTGTCATCCATAATGAGCGTTCCTGTGTGGTTTTCTTTCAAAGCGAATTGAAATTTTCCCGTCAGGTAGGATAATTAATTTATAAGTGTAGAATCACCAATTGAAAATAATAAACTGATTTTAATGTTTATTTCATGAAACATTTAATTTTTTTATATTTTAAAGTTATTATTAACTTTAATTTTTTAATTCTGTGGAAACTTGTGAGATGATCTCTGCACTATTAAATATTCATGTTTATTCAGATTTTTTTTACTCTTAGTATCCCGTAAATATTAAACCACTAAATAACAACTAAATAAGTAAATAATCGGACAAGCGCTAGTATAAGAAGAAATCTTCGATGAAATTTTCTAAAACTAGCCAAAGATGCACTTTAAAATTTAGTTTCCTTTCAAAAACTTTATGCATTTATATGTAAGCACATGTCTTATACTAGTAAAAATATCTAAAGAGGTTTGTATACCAAGTAACGATATTTTTAATTTTAATTAAATAATGGTTATTCTTATTTAAAAAATAAATGTGTTAAATTATTATATTTTACTGAGACTACAAAAACTTAAGCGAAATATTAATGTAAAGGTAAATAATATTTATATATCAAAAGCCTGAAACCAATTTCAAGTTTAAACTCACCTTAATTATTACTGCCAAACTCTGTACCTACTGTTACCAGTTTAATTATTCGTATATTAACTTGTTTTAAACGATTCGTTCATTTTCTGGCTAAGCCGCTTATCTCTTCGCATTCAATGTTTTAATTAAGTCTTTGAAAATTATGATTAGATTCATTTAGTTAGTTGTACAAAATTAACCATATACAGAGTATTTTAAAATGATGAACCCAATTTCAAACAACTGTATATCAGTAACGTGTTTTAATTACATCGAGAGTTATAGACAATTTTAGGATTTGTAAAATTTTACAAGTTTTAATAGACAAGTTACAAGTTTTAAATGCTAATAAAACCTCCATCTGATTTATAAATAACAGTTAAAACGATACTTGAATTCATTCTAAACGCTTATGTGTCTTATTTCATGGTCAGCGCTGTCATGGTTCTGTTTTCGGGGTATTCCAGAATATTCTGTAATGTTGGCACAAAAACACAGTTTGTGAAGTATATCCACAAAAAAAGTTGCATTAACGCTTGAAGTTAATGCCAATCAGCCGCATGAGAGATCGCAAACTCTATGCTCACACAAATAACAGGCTTGCAAGGACTTAACTGAGTTTTCGCTTGAATTCTACTCTTTTGGTTACGTGCTTGCCATGTGCTCTTATCCTTACATGTAAAGCCTATTTCCTCAAATGAATAAATCACTAAATACTAGATTTTTCATTTTAATAAACAAGGTAAAAATCAAATATAGTCTTTTTTGCTCTTTATGTGCTATTTTACATACTTTATCATTAATATTTTCAACACGCTGGTACCTCGCGTCAGTTATCCATTTTTATACTAAAAACTTCAAAATACTCACATATGTAAGTATCTTATTTATAGTGAAAATGACGCAGCACTTAGTACTAGTTCGATATGTAATCCCTTATAACTAATAAATTAACACAAATAGAATTCAGTGCAGAATTTAATGTTTTGGCGAAAGTTTTTAGTACTAATCTGTATACATATCTTAACATTTTTATTTTTGGCACTTATTGCTTTATTTATTTACAGTTTTTAATATACCAATAATATATTAATTATAATTCTATACCAATAATAAAAAGTCAATGCCAAAATATAATTAGAACACACACTGAACTGCACTTACAGTTTGTTCTTGCTAGTCTTGTATTGCGGGGTTACCTTGAGAATGACTGAGGCAAAGGAGTTTTTTCAAGTGGTAAGAGTTTCATTCATAGGCAATTGGTAGTTGCAGAGATATAACACTTTCAGGACCATCTTTTTGAAACACGCTGTATTTTTTTGTAAACAAAATATTTTTTGTCATTCATAATTATACAATCAGACTAATAAAAAATTGTATTCTTTACCTAAATATATGAAAATATTGTTACGGATTCACGGTAGTGGGATCTATGTAAACCACTTAAAATCAATTGCTTTTATTTAATAATTTTTTAATACACAAAATCTTTGGAAATATAATTATCTGGTACACTATTCCTCTAGAATATTCCACACACAAGTATTCCTTATTCGCTGGTTGTCTACGTTCGATTGTCAATTCACGATCGTTCGCTTTCTATGGTCTCGTACTCGTTTGTCAAAACAAACTGTTCTCTCGCGCCAACTGCGATGCAATTTATAATAATTGTTTTCTCCGGAATATTTTTGGATTTTCTTGTGCTAGTGCCCAGTTCTTTCCAAAATATTCTAAAAAACCCATATCATTCAAATTTATTGTCACAGAGTTTAATTGTACCTCGAATTACATAAAATTAATATTCATACTCGATTTAAATAATAGTCCCATTCGCGCATATTCTACAATAGATACCTCTGCTAGGAAATTTGCACTGTGGATAATTGAATCCTTGGAAGACGACGTAGTTGTTATGAGATATGTCGCCAATTATGTGCGAGCAGATATATCACCAAATTGAATATGAAAGTATGTCACTAGTTTGTGAGGTGCAAGGTATTGTGACAGGTATGTATCAGAACTATCAGAAAGAAATATCTGTGAAGAATTTTATTCCTGCTTGATAATCGAATTGGCCGAAAATAACCTGATCATATTTATTTCTCAATAAAATTATTTGTACGACACTTGGAAAATACATATTCTTAACTCGCTCAAATTTTTTAAAACGTTTACTCAAATAGATTCACACTTGAATCAGGGTTGCTAAAATTTTGAAAGATAAATATTTAATTTCTTCTTCAAAAAGAGCAAAATGATTTTTTAGTGACATTATTAATTATTTTTATTGAACATTGTAATACAGAGTAATAAATTTTACTTTTTATCTCATCATTATATAATCAGCTTTTCTCTCTTCTCAGCTGGATTGGGTATCTTTTATGTGTCCAATACTTCTTATTCTTATTTTGTTAGCTATTTTTCTGATATCGTCGCTCAATCGATTTTGAGACATCTCAGCCAATACAGCATTTTTCTGCCTCTGGTGCCTTCAATCTTTCCCCTGCATGATAAGTTGCAAGATGTTATTTCTCATTACGGAGAAAGTATCCAAAGCATGCAGCTTCCCTTCGTTTGATAATTGTTTTTAGATCATAATTTACCTCGTAATACAAATGCCTCCTGTCTTTTAAAAGGGGCTTCTTTTAACATTCAGACCGTATTTTAATGCCCTTCAACGGGTTGTGTCTCAATTGCAAAAGAAACGGACAGCTGGTAGGTATATCATATTTTTCCTTAAACTCCTTTATCTGTGTTGTTCACTTGGGGTCAGACCAGTCTTTTTTTCGTAAAGATTCTCCATTTGCCTTTTTCGTGGCATCTAAGGTGTTCCTTCGAGAAAACAGTTTTAGAAGTCTTACGTTTGAATTTAATTAGTTGGAATCTTAGTTTACTTTGGACAATACCTCAATGCGGATGAATTGTCTAAACACACTTATCAGAGATTTTGCTATTCTAAACAGTAGTGGGTTCATTCCAAGATCTTTTTATCCTGGATATCTTTATGAGACCCCCTCTGCCCCTCTTAGGCATTTCATCTCTGCAGCATGGACCATAATAGATGACCAAAGTCAAAGTGGGAAAATATACTGTTTTAAAAATTGCCAGTTTCGTCTAACTGTAGATCTCTGCTTCACTTTTTACTGAGCTATACAATAATAAGAGATACAGAGATGCTAGCCAAGCCCATCCTTAAAATATAATATTTCTCACGATCCAGTCATTTGTCGGTAACCCTAATCAATGTTCCTTGCATACAGTTTGGTACACAGGAAATGTGTACCATCATCCACATACGTGTTTATATGTAATGCATACTAATATCGCTTAAAGTGTTAATGTTTCTCGCGTGAAGGTTGTGTATTTCCATCCTGTGCGGGAAATTGTAGCATGAACAAAGGAAAATCTGGAGTTTACAATTCAACTTCAATATTACATTTTGTCACTTTGAATATGCTTCAAATACGCTATGCGTTCAGCTGTTCCAGTATTCAAATGTATCTCTCAAGTAGATTACCAACCTTTTCCACAAGTGGAGTAAATAAAATATAAAGTATTAAGTTTCAAGTAAACTTTATTGAATTACCTTTACCTTATTGAGATATTGAATTACCTTAAAACCGATTGTGAAGTCAGATTAGATGTTTTCGCGGTATTATTTTATGGAATAGAAGCGTGCGTACTTGCCAAAGGAAAAGTAATGCGACTTGAAGCATTTGACATGTGGATCTACAACATCGAAATAACCTGGTTGTATACGGTTTCGAATAAAGATGTCATGTTTCACACAAATACAGAAAAATTAGTTTAAATTAAGAGAACAAAATGATAATTAAGTAGTTGAGGTTATTATTAGGGTCGTTGGTCATATTTATGTGTTAAATAAAAACTGATATTTTATACGAACCGTATATTTTACTGAGTAGCAAATCTCGACGTTTCGCTGAAGTCTTATTCATCAGAAGAGCGTCCTATCACGGTGGAGATGTAGGCCGAACTGTAAAAAACTTTTCAGTAAAAATATTCGTATAAAATATCCGTTTTATTTAAGACTCAGAATGATAATGTTTATATGATAATCTGTTAAATTTTATGAATAGTCCATTATTTGATATATTCCCCATTCCGATCTCTTATCAATTACCTCCAATATAACTGTAGCCTCTCCCCCATTCAAAAATGAATTTGTTTACTAAAATAAGTAAGATATAATTAGTATGCGTCCGTCCTGACGATCATTTTGGCACAGTCGCAGTCACTTTGAAGTTATTGCTTGCCAAAGTAACTTGGCGTGCGGCGAATTTTGAACTAAAACCCGCCCCGCCCGCACCCGGCGGTAACCCCTCGCCATGTCATTCAGTTCATTCTCGTTTTTAAGCGCGAGCTATGTCATCTTGATTACCAATACACTGAATTATTATGTCCAAAACATCCTAAACAGTCCGGGATGGTGCAAGAACAATTGCCAATGAAGTATTAAAGTTTTGCGAAGCTGAAAAAGCGAATGATGGACCGATATTACCGTCTGACAGTTTGACAGATAGAACGGCCGCCATTACTGCATGGTTTCTTTAGTGCTGCCCGTACAAATTTCTGTATTTAATACGACACCGGTCACCGGACATTCTGTACATTATGTATTTTGTAATAAATTTACACCCTGACAACTTCTGTTACGCGACAGCGACGCCCTCCCTCGCACGCCTAGTTATAGTGGTAAGTCTTTAGGTCGGTGCATCTTATATATACATTTGTATGTCTCCGTATTTGTGTTTGTCGATGACGTGTTGACGCAACAGACTCTCGTTCTGAATCTGTGCATGCAATATGCAACGCTCGTAGAAATGTGAATTGAATACCTCGAGTGCACTCAGGGCACATCGATGACGTGGACCAGTGGTTTTCAAACTGTATGGTGGATAACAATGTATGCTCTCAAGGGATGCAAGCACTTACTTTTAGCGGATTCTGACAACTGGTTCTCTCCTTTGCTTGGGCATCCCTAAGAGGAGCGGCGAGGTGTTTTAATGTATAAAATCTTCACTTTTTTTTATCTATAAACGTAGTCCATTTAAATTTTCTATCCAAAATAAGTCCTGAACTCTTAGTATTTAATATATAAGTGTATTTTTATGACACTTTGATTAGTTTTCTCATCTAAGTTTTTTTTTAAATTTGTTCCCACAAAATATATTCAGAATATAACTTGGCGATTAACCGCTTAGGCTAGGCTTGTTCTTAGTAAACCGCTTCATATTTTTAAAGTATATTCTACAGTTTATATAGAAGAAAAAGGAAGAAACAAAAATAATAACGCAAGATAGACATTACATAATATTAAACTTAATATAAAACATAAAAAGCATAAATAAATATATGATAAAATCAAAAAGGATATGCAATGTTGGAAAACACTAAAAGTTGGGAATAAGAAATAAAGTTACAATGCAAATTGATTTCAAACCAATGTGTTATACAGGCACCGTAAAAACTCTTCTTCGTATTCTCTCATCCATTCATCCACTTTTTTGAAGAGACTTTGTGATGGAATTCGTTTTGTCTTAGAGTCCAGAAGGTTGAAAGTTTCGGTGCTATATACAAAATAAATTATGTTTAATTTTTAAGCATTAAGAGTAAATAATTTACTGTACCACTTTTAAAGAAGAGAATACTTTTCTGTTTAGTATAGTTTAGTGTACAATACAGATTATGGTAAATGATCTCTATCAATATTCTATCGTCTTCTTAGATACCACTTAACAACTTTCCTGGATACTCAGATCCTAACATAATCGTCTTTAGTCACGACTTCCCTGGCAGTTCGTTCCAACTGTCGCTTTTCGTCGGGAGAAATCGTGTCCAATGGACTCCTTGGCCTTCTAGAATTTCTTATTACGAAATCAAAATAAATTACTTCAATATTTTTAAGACGTCTAAAGCTATAAACATTACAAAGTTTTTTGAATTTTATATATTTATTAATTTTTGATACATTATATATTTGTAATAGTGGTGAACTAAACATTTATTGTGACTAATTATTACTCGATTATTTGGTAACTGAAGAGAGATTATTAATATTCTAAAGTTCCGGTAACTGCTCTTCAAACTAAGGTTACTGTGTTACAAAAAATCTATCATAATACAAATCTCATAGGTAATTACAAAAAAAAAAGTTATCTAATCACAATATTTTTAAATAAACATTTTTCTCTCTCGACTTCTCAATGCCTAAATAACTAATATAATTTCTTGTACATCGATATTCCTGATAAAATACATATTCACTAAGTATACACGTTTTAACATTGCCCACATGTCTCAAATGGTTTCTGTATAATAAAAATTATTACTTTTAAATGGTTTCTGCTTTTGTTCATAAATTGGCTTGTAAATACTCCTCCCATAAGCTCGAGCTTCAGGCTCATAATATGGGCAGTATAATGTCTTTAAAATATTATAAAATAGATTTAGTTTATTTAAAAAAAAAACATTATTATGTGTCTACTATATAAATAAATAAAATAAAATATCTGTTAGCATTTATCGGTGATGATTTTCTTGGAGATTATATTTACACCAAACTCTTTTTACGCATAACACGACATTTTTTACACGATTTTGAAATGACAGTTTGGGAATATTTTTTCTCGGTCTTTTACGGTATTCCTAGGAATGAATTATAGTAGTAAAAAAAAGTTGGGTGTACAGTCTTAGAGTGTTACGGTCGGTAGATTGAAAATCACCATTGCGGATGTGTGAAGGAAGGATTCCCATTCTACCTACGGAATCTTCCAGTTTTCACGGAAAGTGTGGCAAGCAAATAAGAGATGTATAAATAAATATGCAATATGAATATAATTCATAGTCTATTATTTGAGATTACAAAAAATGGTGAGCTTACAACTATAGCTGGCAGAGCGACCAAAGATAGAATGGCAGAAGAAAGATGGTGGAAGCGACATGGATCCGTGCCGCTCGTTCCTGGCCTGTGATTACCTAGATATCCCGCTCATATTAAGTTCTGTCGAGACACGACCCTTGATAAGTATATTAACTGAAGCCTGTTGTATTTCGTACATGAATAGATATCCATATTTTATAAAACTAAAATGAATTTTTATAATTTTCTACAATTACTTACTCATCGCAAAATGAATATGCAATGAAATTGTACGACAGAAGAGATGACTTTTCAAATATTTCTGTTTTCAAAGAATGCAAGTAAACCAATAGATTACTTTTTAATTAAATTTCCTTTTAAAGAGATGACGCATTATGCAAACTTGCTACTATATTAAAAACATATAATCCCTTCCTAAACAAACGCTTTCGTTACTTCCATTTCTATTGAGAAAACTTCGTCAAATGCGGATGTTTTTCTTTGATAAGAAGACAAAATAACTTACAAATTTGATTTCTCCAATTTGACGAAACGTCTTTAAATCACCACGCCTTCATTCATTCCATTTTTATTGAGATGAAATGAATTATCCAAAGTTTTTTGATAAGGAAGCAAAATGGTGTATCAAGTCGCTTGAGAATATATTTTTCATTGCGATGGATGGTGTTGACCAAAAATGCGAATGTCTTCTTTTGATAAGCAGAGAGAATTACTTTAATAAACAAGATATGATTAAGTCTTACAACGTGAATGTTTTTCTTAGCGGATTTTTTTTTCTAGATAACCACTTTCACAAATTACTTCCTATCTCGTTCGCAACAACACAACAAACACATGAATACAAGTATCTCCAATATACAATGTACAAGCAGGTACAGAACGCTGTCTCTGACTTTGTCTAAGGGCTGTTTGTCCGCCTGTCGATAAGTGTACTTGGCACGGGGTGCTTTGTCTCGGCGGGGGTGTGAATTTTGTAAAACCTCTTCCGGCAAAACAAGCGGCGTCGGCCGTCTGGTGGTCGTCGGGGAGGCTGCGACGGCTTCCGGTTGATCGATAGCCACGTGGTTAATGGTAAGGGTAGTTTCTCGTGTGCTCAGTGCCGCCGGTTGACGTCCCTGCTAACCGATCATATTTCAAAATTCCCCTTCGCACACAGAGATACATCATTATTATGTAAGTTTACAGTCTGGCTCGAAGGAAACGGGTTCGCTGCGGGTTTCGATAGTTAACTCTGGATTGCTTGGTGAAAGATGTGCATCGCTCATTATGTTGCAGAAAACTTTTTCACAACATAATGAGCGATTGTTTCAATTGTAGAATTGTTTCAAAAATCTAAAATTAATGATTTTAGGTAAAGACTGGTTGAGAATGCCTGAATATAAAAAATTAATTTATGACAATAAAGAAAGTGGAGAAAAAAAAGAGATTTTGCGATTTCAAAGTGAAAGATTGATAAGGGAGAAATAAGCGATTAGTAAAGTTTTTTTATTTTGGTTAGGCTAGGTCAGGCAAGTAAATTTTAATGAGATGCTAAATAAAAAATGCTTCATTTTAATGTGATGGTAAATAAAAATGCTAAATTTGGTTCTACTAATAAAATGCAAAAAAAAATGGTTTTCTCTAGAATATCGATTTGACAATATAATTTTAAAAATCTGGCACGAGTATCACTGCGTTGATTAAAATATCACATATAAAAGTTGGCCCATCAAGAACGCTGGATTTATATATCCCACTATTTTTTAATACTCTATTTGGCAACTCAATCGTTTGACAAGGCCAGATGAAACTGGACCGTTCATTTTTCAGACCGTCAGCTAAGCTGTAGCTGTAAGTGGAATACGATATCGAGGAATGATTTTGAATATTTTTCGGGATCATTTAGACAATACAAACCAAGAAAAAATGTGGTTTCTGTAGCATGATGCCACACGCCATACAGCAAGAGAAACTATCGATTTGTTAAGACATTTTCTTGGTCGTGTGATTACCAGAAAGATAGACGTTATCTAGCCAGCGAGATTTTCCGACTTAGTGCTTTTCGATATTTTTCTTTAGGGACTTTTAAAGTCTAAGGTTTATCGTATAAAATTATAACCGATTCCAGTTCTGAAAACAGAATTCCAATGCGTTTGCTTTTGCAATTGCCTTGCAAAAAGTCTTCGAAAATTTGATCAAAAATGTAATGGTACGCCAGCATGGACGCGGTAGACATTTGGTCAATATCATATTTTATTATTTATTTCAACATATCTACTTGATAAATCAATAAAAAAAATTCAATTCAACAATAACTTATTATATTTAATTTTAAAATTAAATCCGGTCTATCCGATGGGCCACCCTATATAATAATCCATGCAATGACACATATCTATTTATCAAACTTTAACAATAAAATCACCATTTTCATCAAACTCTACTTTATTGGTTCCTATGCCACTTCTCAAATACTACCCATGGACCGGATCTCATTCATAAAGGACTGCGTACACCGAAGAGACTAGATTCATCCTTTATTAAATTCTTAACATGGCGAAATAGAAATATATTATCATTAAATAGTGGTTACCAAATATGTTTTCAACAATATTTGTTTTTGTTTATTCTGAGAAAATTGTTTATATTTGTATATGTTTGTGTTCTTAAAAGATATGTATAAATACGTATTGTTAAAAATGTCATAAATAAATATATATTTTAGTGTATATGTTAAATAGTTCAGAAGAATATCATATACACCAACATTAAAAAGCATTTTGCTTAATACTCCACTTCAAAAATATCGAGGTGTCATTACCAGATGCGAAATTAATAAATACTATCAAGAGAAGGACTATTAGAATATATAGACTATTAGACTCCATTAGAATTAGACATTTTAATGGCGTTCCAATGGATGGAATGGTTACTTACCTCAAAACAGGTAATTTATGTACCTAGCGAGGTAGGTAACGATAAAGGCCTGCACAATAAAACTGTAAATTGTACTTATTACTGTCTTATTTATAAACTCTGTTGTTATAATATTCTTTCCAATGCTTTGATGTAAGCTGTTATAAAAATAAAAAGATATCTAGCTAATAAACGCCGATTTATCGACACTGGAACTGAAACTGAAACTATAGATATCTCTAGCATAGTCCATTCAAAAGAAACTGGTTTGAACAAATATACAACATCAAAAAAAATTATAATATGTGGACGTTTTTTCGGTGGAATTGGTGAACGGTGGATTGTATAAAATGATCATTTAAGCCAACTCATACATACGTTTTCCATATAAATAGTATCGTCTCTGTGGATTTTGTAAATTTATCTCAATTAAATATTTTCACAAGGCGTGGTTAAAAGTGTTCAGTACACATACACGAAAACACGTAAAACACGTGTTTAAAACGCATGTAATCACATGAGGAATAATTTTTTTTTTACTTCTTTGACCATATAAAGAAAAGGGGGTTTAAGGCAGACTGGTAGCTTCTCGCCTATGTACATAGATACCATGCTCTGGACAAATCCGGTAAACGCTTCCATAAATAAAGTCACTCCAGGAATACGTAAAAAATAAGATGGATAGGGTGGAGCGGCGTGAAATTATTCCTGCTGCAGTGTCCCCGGATCTCCTGCAGGGTGACGGATGGCCACCAGCATCCCTGCAAAATAATAATGAAAAAGGGGATGACACCATTAAAACTTATTGATTATGTAGAAAAACAATATTAGAATGTTGACACTGAAAAGCAATTTACTGTAAACGCCAAAACTATAAAATATAAAGAAATACTAGAGATTAAAAATATATTTTTATAGAAATAATTGCTGTTGTTTTAAACATTTTTATAAAAAATAATTTATTTATTTATTTCGTGTAATTTAATACATATTAAAAAATTAACCCATAAAAACGAATTTTTTATTATACTCCCTATTATACTCTCATTTACTAGTGGAAACTAGTTTGGCATTAAACTTAACCTACGCGTTGGGCTTTGGTCAGGCGACGCTACGAAAGGGAGTAATAAAAAATTTCCAAAAATCCAAAATTATACTATAATCAGGTTTAGTGTCTACCAGATGCGTAGAAATATTTTCATACAACTGAGTAAGTTTAACCAACCAATTAAAAATTTCTAAAAATCCAAAATTATACTATAATTATTAATTTTTTTAACGAAAATTTGACAGATCTTTTTTATCATCACCACGAGTCTGCTTGCAAAGTTTCAGCTCGATTAGATTACGGGAAAAGGGTTAAAAATCGATCCAAAGTTTTTGCGTCAAAGAAACAAACAGACAGACGCCACGAGTTAATTTAAAGGCAGTTGCTTCACTAGATTAGATCTGTTCTGAAGCAACTACCTGTATAGTTTTTTTTTTAAGTTAGAACATTAGAAATATTATATTCTAGAAATAAAATTTACATGTTATACGTTAGAAATATAACACAAGAACTAATTCAAGAAACTAACGGACAAACGAACTGAATAAAAGAAAAAAATAACTAAAATAATGAATATAGAAGAAGAAGAAGAACAAACACAAGGAAGATCACATATAAGGAATATATTTTTAAATATTATATATAAGGAATAAAGGCTCCGCATATCGAATGTTCAAGCTTCAACGTTAGAAAACCGATACATACATTCGAATCTCCACACAGCTATATATTACGCAATCCGTCAAAATATTATCAGCTACGCCAAGTTTGCATGGATTGGTGCGGCCCCAACCATGTGGAATGTGGAATGTGGAATGTGGAATGTGGAATGTGGAATGTGGAATGTGGAATGTGGAATGTGGAATGTGGAATGTGGAATGTGGAATGTGGAATGTGGAATGTGGAATGTGGAATGTGGAATGTGGAATGTGGAATGTGGAATGTGGAATGTGGAATGTGGGAATGTGGAATGTGGAATGGAATGTGGAATGTGGAATTGTGGAATGTGGAAGTGGAATGGGAAGGTGGAATGGGAATGTGGAATGTGAATGGGAATGGGAATGTGGAATGTGGAATGTGGAATGTGGAATGTGGACTGTGGAATGTGGAATGTGGAATGTGGAATGTGGAATGTGGAATGTGGAATGTGGAATGTGGAATGTGGAATGTGGAATGTGGAATGTGGAATGTGGAATGTGGAATGTGGAATGTGGAACGTGGAACGTGGAATATGGAATGTGGAATGTGGAATGTGGAATGTGGAATGTGGAATGTGGAATGTGGAATGTGGTATGTGGAATATGTTCTGTCGGGTTCGTCTACAAGCAGCGTGAAAGGAAATTAGGTCCAGTTGACTGCAATAATTTTTTTTGACTTGTTTTAAAGCAAATAAATTTTAGCAACTTTAATGACAGTCAACGTTTTACTGAAGATATTCAGAAATATTGTAAACTTTTAAATCGCTTATCTCCATAACTATTGACATTAAAGCCTCGTAATTTAGATTGGAATATATCTATAAATTATTGTGTACGTTACACCTTGCTTAAAGGGTGTCTCAAAGATCTATTGTACTAAGTCCGTTAATTTCAAAAATAAAAAAATTAAAAAAATCAGAATATCAAAATATGACCATAGAAAAAAAATCATTAATTTCAAGATATTGTCAATTAAATAAATTTTGTACAAATCGACCCTTTAAATCTTATTTACACTTAATATCACCTATAAATAAACAATTAAAAATTAAATATAAAATAACTGCAGCTGCCCCAGATATCTCAAAAATGAATGTTGTTGAATTTTTCTATAAGTAGATTGTTTCGAATATAATGGTCACAGTCTATCTTTCAACTAAATTAAATTTAACTCTAGATTAAATATGAATTGCATAAAAATAATAAGCCTATTTTTGTATTTCTCCTTAATTATTACTTTTTTAATAGAGATGCGAATGCCCGATACAAAATCTTTATGACCTTGCCAGGAATCCATCCTGAAAACCACCTGTTCAAGACGCTAAAAAAAACAGAACGTTTTTTAAGTACTAATTTCTTGATTAATGTGACGTAAATTAAGTAGATGTAAAAAAAATAAAAATACGTATCTTTTTTTTTAAATCAGAGAATTTTATAAATTACATAAAATACATTAAAATCTGCCGCTATTTTCGGAAAAACATAAAATTTAGGCATAAAATTCTTATGGGGATGAATACTTCGATTTTTAATGCTCCTTAAATTTTAGGGGTATTAAAAATCAAATAGCCCATCTGAACACCTTTGAATCTTACTTTACCTGAAATATATATATTATATATATATATATATATATATATATATATATATATATATATATATATATATATATATATATAGGGTTGTGGCTGTGGCAGGAAAAAGAAAACACTAAATCAATTTATTTACAAAACAAAAAGTCGAATTTGGTAAGAAAACTATTCTTAAGTTAATATCATAATTTATTATTAAATGTTTCTAGAATGTTCCATACACTTATTATTACACTATTTCTTAATTCGCACTAATTCAAGGAGTTTTAATTGCTTCAATTAATTTCTAGAAAACTCTGTTCAATATTCGCTCGAAGAAAACTTCTTGCTTGCAGGCAGGTAGTTCTTTTATTTATTATCGCTGGTATCACTGCGCTTGCTTTGTTACTGATATAGCTTTAGTTAAACGTCACGAATGACTTACTTGCGCCGCATAACGCCCTTAAATTCCGTCGAAATCATACGGAACCTGCCTTCATATTTTGAAAGACTTGTAGAGCGTTCTAGATGTTTACAAAGTGTTCCATGATAAAAATGATAAAAATCGACAGCCCAACCTCTCCCGATTTTAAACATCTCGTGACAACTGATATATTTTATTATGCATTTATTATTTTTTTATGTATGTAAAACAAGCTCAACTTATCTTAAAACCTAGTTAGTTCATATAGAATACAATTGTATCTATTTCGGAAGTGAAATCATTTTGCAATCAATGTCTACTGGATAGTATATGATCATTAGCCGAATGACAATGTAGCTATTCTTAATCTTATACTATTGATAAAACAAATTAAATAAATCATTTAGAAAGGCACACAGGTAATAAAATCTATCTATCGAAAATATATAATGTTGCCAAAAGGATTATACCTACGGGTAAACCGCTAAGAGCTTTGGTATGACTCATTTGATTTTGATATCATGTCCCGTCTTCTGTTATATAGGCCAAAGATAGTTAAAATGAGAGATAAATACATATTTATAATTACTTTTGCATAAGTCATTCAAAATTCGGCGATTTAAAATTTGTGAGACAAAATCTAACCGCTCTCAATTATTTGGAGTGGTATGAAAAATCTTCCATTTACGAAAACGTATAATCTCTCCACAAAAAAATTTAAAAAAAAACATTATCGCGCACAGTTGTACGTACGGCATGAAAATACAATAATTAACATATTACATAAGTTAATAAAATAGGAAAATAAATAAATCTTTTAAAGTGGACACTCCTGTATTGCGCGATAATATTAATGCAAAATTTACGCACGACTCAAAATTGTGAAAAAAATACATAATTGCAGTTAAACGACATGAAGATACAATACTGAACAAATAAACAATATAATAATAATAAGATAACAAGATTTTAACTTTTATGGGAGTGTAACAAAAAAATTGGAGCCTGTACTAATATAGGTACGCGCGGTAGAAGTTATACTTCTTTGGCGTGATTGTGATAATTTATATTCACCTTTTGGTTAAAAATGTATTATATATTAATGCAATAATACTACGTCTAAGGAGATGATAAATATAATTCATAACACTTGAATGTCGTTAAAGTATTAATATTTGTTTTTAAAGTGATACAAATGCAACTTGAATCAAAAAACGTGTGCATTTTCAAAAAATGTCCAAGTACCTACCCACTTTCATGTTTTATCGTCAAATGAATTAATGTATTTTGTGTTTTGAAAACAAATATCTGACAATTACATGTTTTGCAAAAACACTGACAATAATATGCACACATAAAATCGTAATCCTATAAATAGTTCTATTTTTAATCAATAACCAATCATTCGTAATCTTTTGAATTGGGCATCATTATGATTGGTACTCGATATGGTCGACAATACATTATTTGTATTACTGGAATATTAATTACAAATGAATAATTTTTTAAGAAATGTGCGCACATGCCGTCGTCTCGCATTTCCGTTACAACTTGCGTTACAATAAAAAATTTACTAACTTAATATTCTTACACATTAAAAATTATATTAAATCATGATATCATGATAAAATAAGAGAATAAAAAATGAAATAAGTCCTAAATACTGCACTTAGACTTTTCCATTCACAATTAGTCTAAGAGCGCCTCCTTCCGCTCGTCAAAATAAATGCGCTCTTGACAGCGATTTTCGAAATTTTACGATTCGAGATATTCATAATTTCGCGATTCATAACTTCACAAATTTTATATTTTATTAACTTTATATTAATAATTGATAGAAAAAATATGAAAACATTTTATTTAATATTTCTAAATAAAAAAAAGTATATATTTTATTGCCACGTTTATATAGAAACCCGGTAAATGCAATTTCAGATAATCGTGAATTTACTGTTTAGAGAGCTTCCATAAGCCACATGATTCCATTTTGAAACATTCCCTCCCCCATGTGGCTCTAACATAACTTTTGCTTTGACTTCCCCCCTTCCCCGAATGTATCGTATTTTTTCCTATTAACTCCAGAAGACATTTTATGCTCTTACCAAAACTATTTTAAAATTATTGATTACGCGCAAACCGATCTGCGCAAATTTATCAATCGTACATTCTGTACTGTTTAAATTGTGCCATATAAAATAAATAAAAGAATTATGCAGCTCGACTCTGATCCCTCCTTCCCCTCACGTAGCCCAGCGCAGCATTCCACCTGGTTTATGGACGCTCTCTTATCTGTCAAAAAGATTAATATTCCATTAATGTTTTGTTTTTATGATATTTTAAATAATACTCATTTGTGTCGGACAAGAAAAAACCGGTGGCCCTTAATCGCGCCTTTTTTACCAATCTCCAAATGTTGGCACTGATGAACATTTTATTAAAGAAAAAAAAGTGATTTTTTTGTATTTTGATTTTTTAGAATTAATTATTGCATTTTTTATCACATGAATTGTGAGCGCGAGCGCGCAGATGGGCAAGAATAAATAAAACCCTTTGGGTATGCCTAGCGCGCTCGAGGAATTTTTATTAAAAATAACCGAAGTTATTTATTGTAATTTTTGTATGTATGTTTTTTAAAGTTTATTTTTGACATCACTGGGAGGTCGTTATCGGATTAATTTTGTTGTTAAAAATGTTTTTGTGTATGTTGTAAGCGATGTAAGAAGAAATCGCGGCGGCATGATTTGATTCTTGAAAAAGATTTTAATCTTCCCAAATCGTAATATTGGGCGACTGCAGTACGGTATCGCCACAGTCCGGGGGCATCGGTTTTACCCTCTAGCGACATCAGTACCGTGCCGAAGTCGCCATTTTATCGGTACCGTGCCAAAGTCGCCATTTTTATCAAACACAATTCAGTACCCTCTTGCGACATCGGTACCGTGCCGAAGTCGCCATTTTTATACAAAAATTATAAAATGTAAAAATTAATATGATTTTGTTCGCAATCACTTGTATATGGCTTTACATAATTTTATGTAGAAAAAATATTGAATTTGTGTAGCCAGGCTCGCCAGAGAGACCAAATATACGAAATTATTGCACCCAGCTTGGCGAGTCTGGCCCCCTTTTTACCGATTATCTCCATGAAGGATGAACCTGAGAGACATTTGTTATTGAAACAAAAGAAATATATAATATAAATGTGTAAAAATAGTATGTTATAACTGTAGTAGAATGTTTAGTTACATGTTTATTTAATATTTTGAATACGGGACCTCTGCTCATAGAGCTGCGACTCGAATTATGAGTAGTGATCCCGCTGTCAGACAGAGGTCGGTGTCGTCGGTTTCGGAAATGCCGACCTCTGACTGGTCGTTGAAAATGCGCCTGGGCGTGCGGGCCCTGATTTTTTGATGAAATAAATTACGTGGCGCAGGAACCCAGAATTCAGTTCTGCTCCTGCGTTCACCTCCAGATCTACTTGCGACTTTCTCTTCTTCTCTACTCGACTCCTGCTTCAGCCTTTGGACCGCTCTAAGATTCTCAGCGAATTTTTATACGATCTCGCTTTCGTCTGAGAATCTGGGATATCGGTGCCATCAGGTTGACCTGACCGTAAGGCGGTGGAATCACCCCATATTTTTGCGCGTTCCCGTCCGGAACACTCATTTAAGAAAATCATACAACAATTGTATGACAAAAGTGTACGATTCGATTAAAATGGGCGAGTCCTTGAGAAAAAGCTCCTCTGGTACTACAGCGCTTATTGCAGCCACGGATATCAAATCGGTATCGGTCAATGTATTCACTTAATATAATTATTATGATAATTGAATTTGGTATTCTCTGACATTGATTGAGAATGTCATAATGTATTCAGTCAATAACACAGCATAATAAATACATTTTAATCACTACCACAGCGTAAATAATTCGCCGGAGTTAGCCTTCATAAATAGTTAATGCGGTGCCGTTAGATTTTTAATACGACGTAAAAGCCTTCTGCTATCCCACCCCCACCCTCTGCAGAGCAGGAATCTTGCAAATAGCCTCAAATTTATTGCTTCCAGGTTTTTGACGCATGAAAGGCTTCAAAAATAGTAAAAAATTTCCACTAGGTTTATTATGTAAAACGATCATAGCTTTTTTACTCGGATGAGCTTAACCCCAGGATACAACACTGTTTTATAATAAGGAATAACGTTCATATTCCATTTTAAATTTTAAAAAACCTTTCAAATCTCTGCTTACATTTTACATCCACGGTTTATTTTAAAAAATCGCTTTTCAAATTTAAGTGAAACATTTTAGATAAATATCGTACAAATTACGCTTGCAAGACATTAATTTTATACAAAGATTTATACACTTATTTCAAAGAAAACACAAAAACAACCAACTCTCGACAATAAAGATAGTATTGAATGTTATACCGCGATTCAATTACAGAAATGGTCTCGGGTGCCTTTATCTTTGTCAAATTGCGGTCGTAAAATTGACGAATTTTTGTACTCCAGGGTTAAACATTGGTTTATATACAGTCCCCCACTTATCTTAAAGACCTTGCCATTTTACTTCTCTCGACCAATGGTTTTTAAAATATATTTAATTAAAAAATAAATCATTCATTTCAAAAAACGGACAGACTTGTGACCAGTTTGGATAGCACTGTAACGAACGACGTTGTGTTCAAGTTTTCTGGGATATTCTGCCGTGCTTATGTGACCCTTCTGGCCAACATTTGCAGGGATGGACCCTGATGGACCCTGATGATGGATCCTGCAATGGGATCCGAAATGTTGGCCAGAAAGGTCGTATAAATACGGCAGAATCTCCCAGAAGACTCAAGAAACAATCAATCTGGTTTATACAAAGTTTGTTAATTTTTTCAAATTATTCATTATTTCTTACTACAAAGCTTTAATTTCAATTTTTTCAATTCAATTTATTTATTTTTTATATGACATTTACATTACAAACACAAATTTAATTCGTAAATATTGTAAATAAGTTAGAAATATATAAACATATATAAACAAAAGCAAATATTAAACATATATAAAATTATTCACATCAAAGGTGTAGGAGAAGCCTGTTTCAGAATACCCTCTCAGAGACCTGGAACAGATCTACACCTTTCGGGCCAAAGGTCGTAACAACACGGCATAATACCCCAATAAACACAACTATAAAGATTGTCATTTTTTACGCTTTACAGCTAGTCACACCATTATAACTAAATTTACACATGTTTTGCCAATTAATTTAATTTTTATAACTTGAGTAATAAAAAAGTTATCTGTACCGTAATGTTTATTTAGCGTATATAACATTGAAAACTTGCCCAATTTCTGAACGTTTCCGTACATTAATCTACATAAAGTAAATAACTTATATTTTTTATTACTCTTCCTATGACGTAACATACACAAGGCACCAACAAACATAAGGCAACAATAATTAAGTAGCCATATATTTTGATGAGAGGGACCACGCCTCTGGAACCTTAAGTCGAAACAACAAAACAACGTCGAAAAGTAAAATTCAATTTTGTGTTATATAGCAAGAATATACTTCTCCTTCTTCTTCTACCCCTTGTCCTATTGCGTCGCGGTCCCTGCGCCGCATAAAAGGTTCCAACTTTTCCTGTCTTGGGCTTCCCTCTCCACGTCAGCCCAATTTAGTTGCAACCTCGCTTCGCAGCAGTTTCTGCCAGCTCCTCCTAGGATGAGGTTTGGTACCCCAGGTCTTGTGTCTTCTGGTCTTGCCTGGAATATTCGCTTTGGCAGTCTATCTGCCGGCATCACCGTACAACAATCTACTGACCACAAATCTTATTGGGGCGTAGTAGGGGTCAAAATAAAAGCGAAATAATATAATAAGAGTCGCAACGTGGAAAGAATATATTATTTAAAAAATAATCAAGTTATACTGGAAAACAAAATTTATCAATCGATTTATTATTGTATATGTCCCATATAGACGAATCTATTTATATGGAAAGGTAGTTACAGATATCTATTGGGTATTTATACGGCTAACGACCTAATGTGCGGCTGGTTTAAGGGATCACTTTACACAATGTAACATTTACCAATTCCACCATGAATGACTACCACATCTATCAAATTTTCGGAAGTTGTATACATTGTCACGAGATGGTAGAGTCAGAAAAAATACACATTTTTGAAGCCTCCTGAATGGCCCACAGGAGTTTGGAATCGACTGGGCTATTATAGTATTCACTGGAAGTACTTGTGACAAGCGCGATATAGAAGTCCACCATACAAAAAAGAGCCTTGAGAGTGTGACCAGAGTGTGAGCAAGCGACAAATGTACGGCGAATGGATAAAGTACCCACCGACGTATGAGAAGTGTTCCATTGTAATCACAGTGAATCAATAAAGAAAACCAGAGAATTAGGATTTCTAGATATGCGTGAAAGATTTTCGAGGGCGAATTACGAATTTAAGTGTGAATTAAATAACGGTGCTCCGATTGAGTTCGTGTGCAGTGACTTTGTGAATTTATTTAAATTATAATCGATAATTAATTTCCACTGTTTCATTTTCCTTCCAGAGTCACGATCTCATGACAATATGTTATTTTTGGATTGGATTGGATGGAAACGGGTTTTCTAAATATAATGATGTAATTGGTGAACGTCACATTGTTTAAAGTTGTCACTTATGCCAGCCGTACTATAGGTCGTAAGCCCTATAAACATATTCAATAGACTTCCACAACTACTTTCCCATACAAATATTTTTGTCTCTATGGAACATATATACAGTATATCATTAAGTAATATTCCCTCTGTTGACAAAATGTAGTATTATGTTCTTGAAAATTTTGAATATTGTCTCAATATTCTGAGAAAAATATATGTTACTTCCATGTCAGATTCATAAAACTTTTCAGAAATACTGTGAAAATAATGCAAATTCTGAAGTCATACGTATATCTCCATAGCCACTAATATTACTACATTTACTACTCGATAATTTAAGCAGGAATCTACCTGTATAGTATTGCGAGCCAGCTCAGTGACAACCCTAAATAATATGATCATTTAGATTTCTGGTGACAGAAACAAAACTGGCAAAACTCCGAAGATAAAGGATCATTAAGAAACTTTTTCACGACCTGCACATGCATATTTTATTGCATCCAGCTTCCCATGTCTGGACCCAAGATCGGGAGATTTATATCCCGGTAGTGGTAGTGTCTGGCGTCCCAGCGAACTTTGTGTTTTAGCGTCGCTTTCGCTCAATAAACTCCCCCCTAGATGTCGCTAGTTGCTGCTCTTGCGTCATCAGCCGCTGTTTCGAGGATCGGGAACGGAACTCGGCTAAGTATCGCGCAGGACGCATTCAACTCCACCCGACCGTGCTCCATAGGAACGAGTCCCGGGATTCTGGAAGAGTTCTAACTTCATTTTCCACGGTTTTCGTACATGTTTGTATTTTATTTTTTAACATACATTTTACCAACATGCAGTGCATTCAGAACATTATATTAGTCTGCGCCACTGCGCTTGACATCTAATTTATCGACCAGTTTTAGGGCACGTTCAAATTTAGGCCCAGATCACCATAAAATTGATAACCCACTTCATTCCATACATCTCAGCATCAAATATAGATACAACTTTCTGTATTTTTATTTTAGATTATAATGTTTATTTTTGAACCTCACGCCATTTATGACGTGAGGTTCAGATCCTTATGATCTGAGCCCCTCGTCATCACCAGCTAGTCCTGTCGGAGATGAATGGGACAACCTTCATCGTAAAGCTACTCTCAGGGTCTCCCAGCAGCGCGCAGGGTCTCCGGGAAGCACCATGTCACACCCACCAACAATAGTAGCCAAAGATACAACATAATAATGAAATTGTTCACTCTCTACTCATATACGGTGTTACCGGATGGGGAGATTGTTATAAGAAAAATATAAACTCAGTAAAAATATCACAAAGGAATATCATTAAAGTAATACTGAAAAAAAAATCTACATTTCCAACAAAAGATCTCTTGAAATTGTTTCCAGTACCAAACGTAGATGATATTTTCAAGCAAATTTCCATATTAAAAATATGTAAAGAAAAAACCTTACAGAAAACCAGGAATATTTCAAACTTATGAGAAATGGAATCCAATTCATAATGCCTAAATATAAAACAACCCAAATGCAGCATCACTATATTTATAAATACATTAATTACTATAATAACTTACCTATCGAGATATGATGCATCAGTAACCTCTCAGAGCAAATCAAAAAAATTAAAATTTTCCTAAAATCAAACTTAAATTCATAAATCATTTAAACCTATAGCTTTTTGCAAAATAACTCCTATACTTTCATTATCAATTTACCTTTTTACTGTATTAATAAATAACTTGTATACACTATGTACCTATATATTATAACAAGGAATAAAAACTGTGGCTCCCTCATCAGATTCAAGAGCTTCTCCTCACTGATGAGGTCTACATGACTACCAAGTATTTAAAAAAAATGTTTAATCTGATATTTTATATATAAGAACTGTATTCGTACCACAAATTAAATAAATAAATAAACAAAATAAAATAATAATAATAATAATATGATAATAAAAATAATAAGTGATAATAGCATTTATTCAGAAAAAAAAATTGTGCTTCTGACAAGTTAGACTGTCACACCATGACAGTTCCGTCTGTATGCCTTTTACATGCATGCATGCTTTAGCAAAGGTCTCCTCCAATTGCCTCCATTCCTCCCTATCTTTTGCTATTCTAGTCTCATCCACACATTTTCTAAAAGGCCTGCCTTGTTTCCTTTTCTTGTCTCTTGTAAACCAATACATTATTGTTTTTGATCATGTTTCTCTTCTCCTGATTGTATGTCCAGTCCATTTCCATTTAAGCCTTCTGATGGATATATTAACATTACTCGTTTTTGTTTGTTCTTTGATTATTGAATCCCTTATCTCAATATGATTCTCTCCTTGGCATTTTGGCATGATTTTAGTTTTCTTTCGTGGGCTTTAGTGATCGATCAGGTCTGACAGCAGTAAGTTGGGACAGTTTGAATGCAGGTATACAAGAATTTCCTTTAGATATCTACGCTCATACTTCATTTCTTCATGATTTTCTTTAGACTCCAATGTTGTTTCCACGCATTTCCTATTCGCTCATCTATTTATTTTATAGTTATGTCGTTTGGTGACCTTGACCTTAAAACACATATTAATCTACATAGTCGATGATGTTGTTATTGACGTATATCAGTTCTTGCTTACCATTCGTCACGGTTTTTGTGTGTTCATAATTAATCCTATCTTACGACTTGATTTATCCAGGTCGCTGACCATCGTCTGCATCTCGTCTTTCGATTGCGAGAAGATTATCAGGTCAGCGAATCTTATGGGTGACAGATTCTCCCCGTTGATTGACAATCAACAATAATTATTCCAACTGGAATAATTGTGGATTGTTGAACTCAATACTGGAATAATTGTTGATTGTTGATTGTTGAACTCAATTGACAAAAGACCTCTGCCAGAACGGCTGTGAATAGTAATAATGTAATAATTTTTACTGGTTACTAATTAACTGGTACCTTAGTATGCCATTTTCAGGCACATATCTCAGAACATTGAAGCATGAGTTGTGCATAAATTAATATTGGTACAGTTAATAAATAATAAAGTAATATTGGTAATAATATTTTGGAAAATAAGCGAAATTTAACATTAATCCGAAAGAATATTATGGTATTTTTAAGTTCTCAAATATACGAATAAAGCACAGTATACCCAGAACAGTAGTTTATCTCCGGCCTATCGGTGAGTTATAAGCCTACTCTTGCGTTGACGCTAGGGTTGTCACTTTATTTTTACTCTCTTTCTTTTAACTCGTAGCGTCTGAGATTGCGACGCTTAAGGTAGACACTAAACCCGAATAAAATTCAATTTCTTTTAATTGTTCAAAAATTGATGTGCCGATTTTAATTTCTATGTGGTCCTTTTCGAACTCTTTGCGAAAGACCTGCTCCATCCTTTCTATATTGACAACAAAGTCATGAGTAAATTTCGATCTGTCGCATAATTTATGTAATTAGTATACCTAGTTTCTGCACTTAAATTGCAAGAACGCTGATTAACATCAACGTAGACTTTTAAAAACTCACAGTCTTCGTGATAATCAACATACCTTTTTAGTAAAGCACCACAAATATAAAAAAAGGCATTTTTTTCAGGAAGCGCATTTTTTTTCTAAAGCGGCGGCTGCGAGCGCGAATGGCACCGAAGGCACGGCCCTTACTGCCGCCGCCTTGTGCTCCCATATTCTATGTCAATGTGTGCATCACAGTGCGTGCGTACACGGCGCCGAGCACACACGCACACATTCTAATGGATAGCGGCCAGTTTGTATGAAGATGTATTACTGTTCTTAGTATACTGTGAATAAAGTTTACCAAAATTATGCACATGAACCTACTCAGGAAGTGACAATTTATAATATTTGTGCTGAGAATCTGACTTAAAACTTTGATCCACTGTGCAAACTGTAAGAGTTGGGTCCGTAAGGCATTTGAAAACATTTGAGAGCTGTCAAATGAGTTTATTTGCGCTTGTTGTATAAGCGCTCATACTTTTAGTGGCCGGTACTGTAGGGCAATTTTCTTGCTGCCAATTTTTCCAAATCTTAAAATATTACTAATAATGTGGCTTTATTTATATCAATATTTATTTTTTCTCATCATAGCACAGAAGTTGTTTTACATATTGTATTGTCACAGGATCCTGGATGTGGAAGGCAAATGAAACACTAAAAACAATTGTAACTTTTACTTAATTCTCAAAGTCACTGTGTAGGAAATTATCGGAGCAATTTAATTTAATTCACTCTTAATGTTTCTATAATATTTCACACATTAATTTTCCAATTTAATAATTTACACAAATTATCTTCGCTACACTTTTATCATTCTTGAATAACTTGTCTCTCATATAATTATACACGTTACCTAAATAAATCGCCCAGGTTCGCAGTAAAACTTCTCCCTTTCCGGTAGCTACTTTCTTAAGTTACTTATCGTTATCGCCGGAATCACATACACGCTAGTGACACACGCTGAAGGATTTCGCTTGCCTATGGATTTCTATTGAGTAAGTCCCCTGTCCACTTTGACACACTGTTGCACAGTAGTCGGACGATCCATTTTTATAGGTAATGTTGGTTTCTCGACGTTTCCAGAAAACGGTACCTAGCTCGTGACAGTAAATATTATTTGAGGGATTTTTTTCTGTATTCCAAAAGAGAAAGCCGGTCTCTGCGAGACATATTTAATTTATGTTAATTAATCAATGAAGTGTTGACACTTTTAGTTGACATGCTCAAAACCCTCATATATATAAATTAAAAGGATCTATGCCTAATCGGAGACCAAAACGGAAATGGACAGATGAAGCCAAGATATAATTGCAAGAGTCAGGGAAGTGGCCAGCGAACAGGATAACAAAGGCAATGTGAAGGGATGAATGGCACTCTATTATGATTGCGATATTGGACCATAGAGTACTACAAGGCCGCTGAAGAAGTTCTTGGAAAAGCCATTTAATTTGTCACAGGATAATACGCATATTCATTCTTAAAATAATAATTATAAGTACTCATTAAATCGATAATTATTTTAATTTACTTGATAGAGCTCCGACGTTACGAAATATCAATTAATTCAAGTTAAATTATTTTTTTCTGAAGGAGCTTAATTCCTGGTACTTAATTTATTAAGCAGACCTCATTTTTCTTATAAGTTCTCGGTGTGAAAATAATTAATAATTTTATGAACAAGTCCTTGACTCTCATAATTTGGGTACTAGATTTTTGATGTGTAATATCTTTCCTCTCGCTTTCCTGGAATCTGTGGTAGTGATTTCATGAAAAAGAACGTAAATGCGTAACAGAAAATAAGACGCGCACAATTTCATTTAACCAATGAGTGCGCGCGGAGCACGAGCGACGGACAAAAAATGATCGTTTATAAATAAATCAATATCTAGCAAGCGCCATCACAGCGAAGACGCATACTACCAGCCAATGCTTCTGATTTTATATATATGTTGCTAGGCTGGTGTCAAGCGTGTGGATGTTGTAACTTTAATATATTTTGCGTCTTCGAAACTATCCAATAGATACATATTTTTCTACATTAATATAAACATTAACTACCATTAATGTTTTACATTCACAACTTTTATGTACATTATGTGATTATTTTTAAATATTTATTCAAAATGTTCATACAATTTATATGGCGGCACACTACCGGCATCTACGAAAATAAATAAAAATGCGTGTTTATATATACGGTACCTACCTAGTGCAGTAAAATTCTATAATAAGTAAATGCACATACATTTTCTTTACTTGTATTTACTAATTAATAAATATATAGGTATTAGCTTTTTTAAATTTTGTTTAAATGCTTTGCTTGCATTTAAAAAAATGCTCGATGGTATTTTTAATTGTGAGATTTACAATTAAAATAAAAGTACAGACAGTATTGATAAGTGCTGCTCAATTGATATTTTTAATTTTAAGATGTCAAATGTTTCAAATCATATGTGACTACTGTAAGGCTCGCTCGTTTTATATTTATTCTTTTATCCGTAAAAATAAAGTATTTTTACAATGGGTTTTGAATTCGATTCTAGGATATATGCTAATACGTATACTAAAGAGCATTTAAATGAATGGAAATTTAGACTAACACCATATGACCATACTACCCCACTAAGCTATAAGACTATAATTCCATACCTTTTTAAATTATTTTTTTTTGTGGTTTTGGATACTTGAGGTTATATTTTAACCTTTTAAATAAGATTGTTTTCCATATTTCATATATTAAAATATAAGCTTTTTTTATTTGCAGTACATCCATTTGGGGTATGCAAAACATACTTTATTTGCAGTTTTAATTTTTAAACTGAAATCTGCCCTAAAT
The DNA here is from genome assembly GCA_016648135.1 of Agrypnia vestita. Classification (NCBI taxonomy): domain Eukaryota; kingdom Metazoa; phylum Arthropoda; class Insecta; order Trichoptera; family Phryganeidae; genus Agrypnia; species Agrypnia vestita. The sequence goes on along the minus strand of JADDOH010024775.1, from coordinate 135,562 downwards.
CTTAGTATAATTAATAAAATAAACTAAGTTTTTTATATTGAAAATATCAAGATGTTTGAAGGCCTATGGCCCCTTTGTCAGGAAACAATTGTATACTAACAAAAAATTAAATTTAAAAAAAAAATTTGAAGAAGTGAAATCTTAGTGACTGATAGCAGATTAGTGCAGTTGCCCATACCACACCAAGCTTGATTGACTTCATAATTATGGGTTATAAAATCAAAAACAGCCATATTAAAAAAATTAATGCAGTCATGGAGGATTGGGTACTAATGTTTGTGGGCAAAGGGAACAATCGAATTAGTCAATAAAATCTAGTTATGAGTTAAGTATGCAGAGTTGTTCTTTAAATACATATTTATGAATTTTTTGAAAATGGACAAATGACATGATTAATTATTCAAAAAAATTGTCAAGAAATAAGGTAATTAGTCAACTTGGTTCTATTGGTTGGTAAATTATTTACGTTGAGTATATCTCTGTATAGAAAACCGTTTTGAAAATATGTGGTGCTAAATTTAAGAGTTTTTATATTATTTTCATATCTGCTTGAGTGATACGTGTGTAAAATAGTATTTTTCTTTTCTTTAAATATTTGTAATATCGAGTATTTCTATAGAAGCACATCTCAAAAGCCTCGACTTAGCAGATAAGTTCTTGGTTAAGTGATCAAGCCTCCACTCCATATAAGAGAATGGCAAAAATATAACACCAAACCACACGCATTCTAAATTGTAGGCGTAGGTCACGGTTAGACAATAACAATCTCATTCTGAGAAACGCACTTCTTGCCATGTAATTATTGTATTGAATTCATAAATATAATATGAATAAGGACTATCTCAAATATTTACAGAGATATTTGCACAATTAAGGCAATGTCAAGTCAGCAGAATTGTCAAGGAAATTTTAAGAATATAATGAAAGATATTTTACAAACGTTATCTATACTATTGCTTGCCCAACGTAACTTGGCGTGCGGCAAATTGTGAACTAAAACCCGCCCCGCCCGCACCCGGCGGTAACCCCTCGCCCTGTCATTCAGTTCATTCTCGTCTTAATCATCACAGCTCGCGCTGTGTCATCTTGTTTACCAATATACACTGAATTATTATGTCCAAAACATCCTAAACAGTCCGGGATGGTGCAAGAACATGCGCCAATGAAGTATTCAAGTTTTGCGAAGCTGAAAAAGCGAATAATTGACCGATATTACCGTCTGACAGTTTGATAGATAGATTAAGACATTTAAGAATATATATTTTTTTATAAGTAATGATTTGAGTTGTGGCATTTTTATGATTTAAATTAAATTATAAAAATATTTTTTGGGTAAGTTTTAGTTCTCCAGCACCTGCCGGTGAACTCAAGAGGCTCAGATCGGTTATAGCCCGTCATTCTCGCTGGCCATAAAGTTGGCATTGCCAACCTGGGAGGTTGAGCTAAAACGGACACGTACATAAAACCGAGAGCCATGAAATGAATGAGGCTACCTTATCTGTACAGATACGCTTTCATGCGAAGTCTCCACGCCACGGCGCTGGCGGGGTCGGGGAGGAGGGGGTTGGATTTCGAGCTTTTCAATTCAATTCGTAGATGCCGCGTTATGTCTCGTCCGAATATCTGCACTTCGCTTGCAGTACTGCATTGCAGTAAGATACAACCCAAAAATTAATAAAATTGTTCTTCCGAATGGGTAATGCTTCAGTGGTGCTATTTGAACCGGTGACACGCTCACCGTTATTTGAAAATTTAATCTGATTGTATCGATGAATATTGCCTGCCCAACATAACTTGGCGTGTGGCAAGATTGGAACTAAAACCCGCCCCGCGCGCACCCGGCGGTAACCCCTCACCCCGTCATTCAGTACAATTTTGTATTTGCTCGGAAGCTGTGACATCTTGATTACCAATATACACTTAATTATTATGTCCAAAACATCCAAAACAGTCCGGGGTGGTGCAAGAACAATTGCCAATGAAGTATTAAAATTTTTCGAAGCTGAAAAAGCAAATAATGGACCGATATTACCGTCTGACAGTTTGACAGATAGAGCGGCCGTCGCGGAGCGCGCTGTTACCCGAACAAATTTATATTGAAGGCTCTGACACTGGTCACCGGACATTCAGTACATTATGTATTGTGTAATAAATTTACAACCGGGCAACTTCTGTTTCGCGACAGGGGCGCCCTCCCTCGCATGCCAAGTTATAGTGGTGGCACTCTAATAAGTGAATTTTTTTTGCGATTCCACGGGCAACCATGTAAATCAGACAATTTTTATATCGCAGTTACCAATCATCGATACAATCATATACAAATCTCAAATAACAGTACCATATGTAACAGGTTGAAAAAATTATTTGACTATCTCCATAATTCTGTACATTTTGGATGATCTTTTTATATTTGAATTTCAGCTTTACAATCAAATCAATTTAAAATGCGAAGAAACTCTCTTATTGCTGAAACTGTACTAAATTAGCTTAATTTTCTCACAAAATGTAACCCCTGGTAATATGTCACTTGGAACTACACTATCGTTGGATCTAGAACGGTCTACAATTATCTCCGACCTTCATGAAACATCTTCACACATCTAGAAATGCCCGGAACAACAGAGAAGCGACAAGAACCTTCTCCTAAACAATAGAAAAATTTAAAAAGTATGAATATACGAGCTCTGGATATAAATACGGAACCACGTCGCGGCGGGGGTAAAGTTGTCCTCTTTAACAATTCGATTCAGTGCGAAGTCAGCCACGAGTTGCGAGACGACGACCAGGGTGTCCAGTCGTGGATTGCGAAGCGACAGCTTCGAACGAAATAATCGAGCGAAGTCCATAACTGGCGTTGAAAATAAGCGATAAATAATATGTGGGAGAAATGAATGTCCTGCAATAAACACGTGTTACTCATTGATAATAAAGCGTTCATATACTAGTGGTATATTGCGAAAAAGTGTGATTTAAAAAAAAGCGTTTAATTCGTGTTAAGTGACTTTGTACATTTAACAATTAATTAATCATTAATTAATAAATCGCTAATTCATTTCCATGGTTTTCATTCATCCACCCACGAGTAAAATCTGTGATATTAGCGGCATCTGGTAGCGTTAGTGACGGACATTGTTGAATAGAAAATTATTTACTTGGATAATTCCAACCATCTTACAAAAAAAAATTTTTTTTGTCATCTTTAAAAAAAGTTTTTTTCTTAAGATGACTAGTATGAAAAATGGAAATAGGAAGACGAGGGAAAGTAGAGATTAAATATCTTTAATAGAGATATTGAAAAAAAAATTAGCAAACCTAGAACAAAGTTGATCATACCAAGCAAAGGAAATGACATGAAAATCATATTTTAAAAAATGCTTTGTCTACATAGTCACCGTTATTTTTAGAACTTGAAATTCTAAAAATAATTCTCAGAATAATAAAAATAATAACTTGTTCAAAAATTATTCAAAAATGTTAATTAACGAATTTTATCGAACCGAAAAAAATTCTTCCAATCAATTTTCTGATGCCTCAAAGTGGTGTAGTCCCATAATTCCCCTAAATTTTATTCGCGTTCACCAGAAATAAACGAGATCATTTAAATGATAAAATATTATTTGAATGAAATTGAAAATATTTTCTGTCATAAACAACAAGATCTGTTCCGAAAACTCTGAACTTCAACCAAATTGAAAACAAATATTGAAAATCTCTAGAATCTAAAATAAGATTTTGCTCCAATAGTGAATTTATTATAATATTATTTCTAATAATAATAGACATGCCATTATTTCCACGTGAATAAATAAAATTGAGTCGCACGCTGTGATTTATTCATCTATAAAATTTATTTCAGATCATACTTATTCATTACTAGCTGTTCGACTAAGTTGAAAATAAAATTGTGGGGGGAAACAAAGGTTAGATTCTAACGGTACAGATTTGCATCGAAAATATATCAGGGGGAGAGGAAGGGGTAAAAGAATAGGGGGGGATGTCGCCTTTGTTACCCGCCGGGTCCTAAGGCATTAGAATGCAAAATTTGAATCGAATCGGACAAACGGTGTAGATTTGTATAGAGAACAGACAGACACACAGATAGACAGACAGACAGACGTTGAGTTTTATAGATATAGATCTGGTACACGATCTTATTCAAAAAAGTAACTTGATGGAACGCTTTTTTTTAAATAAAAACATTGCATTAACCATTCAGAATTCACGAACCATCTTTTAGAAACAGGCCACACCCTTAAAAAACAGTATGAAGATTGTCCAAATGTCCACGTAAATAATGAGTTCTTAGATAGGATAACTAAGAAATATTATAAATTAAGAAATACGTGAACATTAAGGGCAATATAATTAATAACCAGTTGATTTTTTTGAATAACCTATAATTTGATATATTCCCCATTTTCGAGTCTACTTGTCAATTATCATAATTGTAGCCAAGTCCCCGTTCCAAAATTGTTCTAAAATAAGTTTATTTAATAAGTAATAGATATTTAGTATGCGTTTGTCCTGAAGAAGATACAGTAGTATCGAAACCCGTAGACGTAACGTTACTCCGAGATAATACAAAGATTTTGATTAATAAAAATTAATAATATTTTTTTGAAATTATTTTCTTTTTCTATTTGGTCTCTGGTTATTTAATTTACTTTATTTTTTTTCATTTTAATTCGATTATTAATTTATTTTACTCATATTTTATGAAGTACGTACATAATGTATTCAATGGAAATCTAATAAATTAAGCATTATTCATTCTCCGTGAGGCTGCTTAGAGCATGTAACGTAATCCACTCCTTCAATCAACGCCTCCGCTCATGACCCTCAACAATAGTAGATTTTGAGGAATGGGAAAAAAAAACATTTTTTCAGAAAAAAATTTCACTGACCTTTGTTCTTTCGTTTTTATTCTGTTGTTATTAATACATTTAACTCATATTTTATGAAGACGTTTTGTATCCAATGGAATTTTAATTAATCGTCGGAACGAGGGCCACTTAACATTCCGCGCGGCTCGCAGCGCAAACTTTGTAATAGGTACATATTGTTCCGGTGCCAAAACGAACAAAGCCGATTAATTTTCTTAATTACTGGTAATAAATAATATCGTCCATTTTTTATTAATTCCTTCGGAAGGATGTTGTAGATCATAGTTAATAAAATTTCAGGAAATATTTATATTAATTTTAATATAAATTTATATACCTACTACGTAAAACTACGTAAAACATCTGAAATATATTAGAGAAGAGGAGACAATTAAGTAGAAAATAATGAGTTTGTAAGTGGTAGGTATTAGGAAGTCATAAGTAATGTGGTGTTGCATTCCATCGACAAACTATGACAGATTTCATAACACTACTTTTCTCTTCTTTCCTTATCTATTGTATCGAAGTTAAATTAGAACCTTTAATCTCTTATCTCGCTCCAACAAAAAATCATCTGAGTATTTTATTTTCGTTACATATATACATACATTGCGATATTTTAGAGAGCACCGGTGGTAATTTGTTGCAGCAGAGGTATTGGTAGAAAGGTGTTATATTAAAGCACTGCATCGAACAAAAATTCAGTAATCTTAGACATCTTGCACAGGATATATCAGCATTCTGTAACATGGTAGCCAACATTCGATAAAGGACAAAACATGAAGTAGAAAAAAAAGAAGAATATATTCATTCACTCGATTCTGTTTTAAAATAAAAATATATCTCCCACGACATACTTCTTTTACATACGTATGTTAAAATGTGAGGATTTCGGAGCAAACTGATAAAATCCAGGAATAAGATCTCTCTGGAATTCCGTGGGTGGGTAAGGTTTCTACTTTCCCATCTACACAGATTTATGGTGAAAATATTAAATTAAACCTCCATCTTTTTCCCAGGAATCTTTTATCCCTAATGTACATATGTGAAATTTACTATCATTTTCTGTGTTGTATTTTCACATTTATTTATTTTTTTAATCCTTTAACTTATTTATTTTTATTAATTACCTTTTATAATTATTAATAACGTTTATTAATTAATAAGTGTTTATTATTACTTATTCCTATGGAGTAAGTGAAAGAATTTATTTTTTTAAATTTCGAAAGAAATTAAAAATAAATTAACTTACTATAAAGAAGTTACGGACGTTACACGAAGTTACGGGGACAGACAGATAGACAGAAGGACGGACGGATGGACAGACAGACAACGAAATTATTATAACTGGGATTGTAATTTTATAAAAGATTTATAAAGAAAAAATTTTATGAATTCATTTTTTCATATCTGAATTAAATATTTTTCTAACAAACTCAACGCATATTTTTATACGAGTATAAATAATCATCTAAATTGACGACAAATAAAATGATATATTATTTCAGAAGCAATATCACACTTCTCACCAAACGCCCTACATAATATACGCTGCATCTACGGTACAGCAGGTTTGCTTGGCCGTACAATGCGTTTGTCCGATGGAGTGACTCTGACTGTAATCAAATATTTTACCACCGATAAAGTCAATGCTTGATTTTTGATAAAATTAACAATTGTATTGCATGAATTTTGATCAAATAAACAACTTTCAACTCACCATCTAAACCCTAAGGCCGGCAATTTAGCAGTCATTTACAATATTCCGCGGCGGACCGCGCGGATAACAAACGCACGTCAATCAGTGTACAATCCGTCGAATGTGGCGCGTTGCATTCAAAAACACAAGACGCGACATTGTGATTTTACGTTAACATAAGTTTCGCCAGCGGAACGACAGATAAGCCGCGTAGTGTGTTCCATAAGCGCATATTGTATAGAACGAAATGTAGCGGTGTTCCGTGGCGTCTAAGACGCGACGGAAGATACTCCTAGTGTGGCGCCGGCCTAAAAAGTAAAAAAAAAACTATTTATATCGTCTTAATTACTCAATATTTTACATATTTCTTCGACAAAGTAACATTTTTTTAAATGAGATGGCAAACATCATTAAAAAATTTACATTTTTCTCAAAGATTTACCGAAAATATCATGACATGCTTTTATTTAACTCTGTTGTTTGTTGTGTGAGTGGTGAGAAGTTGTTTTTTCAACAACTTCCCGACTAGCTAAAGGCAAACATCATTAAAAATGTATATTTTTCTCAAAGATCCACCGAAAATATCATGATATACTTTTATTTAACTCTGTTGTTTGTTGTGTGAGTAATGAGAAGTTGTTTTTTCAACAACTTCCCAACTAGCTAAAGCTCTAAAACTTTCAACATTTACGTAAAGTGGATGACTATACATTTCTGTTTTGGTAATTATTTCAATTAAAATAAATAATCATGTTACTCACATTAAATTAATAATTACGTCACTTGAAAATTTGTTTTAAATTTTAAAACACCGCCTTAAATATTTGGATAATGCACGAATAATATTAAAAAATCGATTACGAATGTTTGCAAAGAAATCGTATGAAAGCAAGTCTTCAATTTTTTTATTTACTTTTTTACATAATTGCAGGTGCCCAGGGAGAAAAATTTCAAAATCAAAAATTTACTTTGTATTGGATAGTTAGCATTAAAATAATAAAGTTTGCAAAAATTCTCAATAGATGTCACCTATATATCCAAACAGCTAAACCAAAATTATTGAATCAGGCTATATAAATATTGATAGACAAATCAAGATTTTACCTCACACCGTAATTTTTCGCGTAACTGGTTTCCTCGAGGCATACAGCCTCGTAGCCTAGATCTGCACCGCAATATTCATATAATAAAATCCAAATCATCTGATGTTTCGACGTATTATATTTCGACGCAAGGATTCGAGGGAAAAATCATATTTTGTTTATGGATTACATCAAATATAATAGGTATGTAAATATGTAGATGCCTTGCTTACTTGCAAATTTTTTTCTAAAGATATAGGTTATACTTTTCTGTATATTTTTACATGTCATGGCTGTTTGAGGCAAATGGAAACACTTTAACAATTTAAACTTTTATTTATTACGCAAAAAGTAACTAAACGTGAATCAAATCGAAATATTTTTCTTAAACTTATAGTAACTTTAGTTTCTAGAATACTCCACACACTTTTTATTACACTGTTTCTAAATTCGCACTATTTCACACTGTTTTTATTGGTTCGATCACTTAGAAAACTCCGTTCAATATTCGTATGCAGGAAAACTTCTCACCCATCGTCAGGTACTTCCTTTATTTACTATCGCTGTAATATTCACGCAGGGCACACTACGTTCTCGTTCCGTTGCTACTTAAACGTCACAATTAACTGACTCGGCGTACATCTTACTTATTTGTCAAACTCTCGCCCTTAAAGCAAACCATGTTATAAAAGAGAGACACCACATAGTAGGGGTAGACGTTAAAATTGTTGACTTAATTAAAATGTATGTCAAAACTGTCAGCCACAAACGGGAGAGTGATTTCTAAGATGTGCAGAAAATACTCTATGATCCCATCTCTGCATGATTCAAAAATACATGCATGCCTATGGATTTACGTAACAAGTGTTGCGCATTAACTCGCTCGTTGCTCAACGTGAACTGCACTGTTTGGCATGTTAACACGCTTATGAAGTTTAAAAGGCCATCAACCATCGGAGATCTCTTTGTTTTTTGGAACCATCACAATCATCATTATGATTCTTTCTTACTCCCCCAGTCACCTGGACCATGAACGTCGTATTTTTATACGTTCGCCCATAATGTTTTCTTCGTGTTCTTAACGTGTGGTTTTCTATCAAAGTTTAGGTTCGATGTTGCAGAATTCTGTTTCATTCTGTACCAGATATATAAAATCACCATAAATTTGCACATAAAAATTGTTTTTGAAGTTCCGCAGCCAAGCAATCTATACCTTTACCGCTCTTCTATTTTCTTCTGCATTATAAATTTTAATAGATCGTTTTATATTTTTCATTGCATAGAACATATCAAAGTGTGCAGCTTTCTTTCCTCTACTAGATTTTATTATTAATCAATCAATGTATATATAGATGTCTCACAGAGACGAAACTGTATTTTTATGGGAAAGTAGGTATAGAAATTTTTTGGATGTACACAAGGCTTATGACCTATCGTACGCTTAAGTGATCACTTTACACAATGCAACGTTTGCCATTTCCACCCATGATAGAATACCACGTCTACTAATTATTGGAAGTTCTATATATATTTAAATTATATGCCACGTTTCATATGTGAGTTCTAACTATCCTCCACGCGGCCAGCTCCAAAGCTTTTTCATTCCCCTTGAATGACCACAGATGTCGCTAATGAGACATCTATATATAGATTTTTTTGGAGTTGCATTCTGTAAAGTGATCACTTAAGCCAGCCGTACGATAGATCGTAAGCCCAACACCCAAAAGACTTCTATAACTACTTTCCCATAAAAATACAGTTTCGTCTCTGCAAGACATCTATATATATATATATATATATATATATATATATATATATATATATATATATATCGATTGATTAATGATATCCCTGTGAAAAAAATCCAGTTCTGTTCTGAAAAATTTGGACATACTCAAAAATATTCTAGATTTTATTAGTTATCTGGCATATACATGCACTACAAAACCTCAACACTGATAATTTGATCGATCGATCCAGGAATACCTTTAAAACTTTTTATTAAGGTAGGAGTTAGTGTAGGAGTCAGAGTCCCGAACTCAACCATGATTTTCGAAATAAATTTGCACAATTTGCAAGCGTTGTTCTGCCGTGAGTCTATCAAATTTACTGTCGCTGGAAAAATATACCTCTACAAAAAAACATCATGTAGAGTTAATGTTTTCCATCGAATTTCATTATTCACAAGACTATTCTCCTAATCTACAAGATCTAAATATGGCCTGTCTTTACAGATAGCTCTCTGGGTGTAGTTACCCGATAAAAAGACTGCAAGGGTCACGCATAAAAAGACTGCAAATTCTGCAAAACATGACCACCCGGGCTGCCCGGAATGCGTCAAAGTGGATCAAAATCCCATAACTCCTGGGTATTCCTACCATAAAGGAATACATTAAGCACCTGTCCGAGCGTTTTTATGCTGCTATTATGCTCGCACCACGAGAACCCCTCGATAAACCTTCGCACCAACCACGACTTGAACTAACCAGAAACCGTTTCCCGCAGCGAATAAAAGCTCTGACCCAGTTCTGCAGAAAAATTGTAATTATGTTATCGTTGTGCAATTGTTTTCAATGTAGTATAATTGCCTTTATATTCAGACTACCATTTATATTCAGGTCTCTCCCACGAACACACTTAGTAACAAAACTTACAATGCATACTTTTTTAAACTTTTTAGAGAGATTAAAAGTATTATGAGACAACTTCCCCCTGAGGCAGCAAATCTGATTATTGTGGTGTCATGTGTGAACTACTGTTATAGTTTAGTTACGAAATCTTAATTTGAGAAGAACTTGACATAACCGAGTAATTACGGCTGTACTGGAACTATTTGGACACCACTATAAATCGATAGAATACAAGAGATTGCATCAGAGACGAAATCAAAGAAAGCGAAATAGACACGGGGTGATACCACAGACTAACGGCGCGAGTACACACGTGCGGAATTTTGCGCAAAAAGTGCAAACCTAAGCGATATAACCAACGTGTATCAGATGAAATAATTATAATGTCAACCTTGTTAACTCTAAGTAAGTTAAATATTTTTTTATATTTTTCACTAGTTAAGTTTCGAGAGAAACAGAATCTTTCATCGACAAGTGGAGTATCAGACTCACCTATGTGAGGTAATAAGGTTAACATTATTATTATATCATCATGAATTATCTCGGCCATGTAAAGCCAAATCTATCAATAATATGACATGTTATCAGTTTAATAGAGACAGGTATATTATTTTCGATAAAATATTTTACCAAAATAAATAAATGAGAATAACATAATTACGAAATTTCTAATGAACTATTTTTTATACATTGGCTGAAGTACAAGGCAACACATAAAATAATACGGACCCTTTATATTTTCAAGAAATCTGTATCCCAGATAATTTGAATTGAAGACGTCAAACTTTGAGTCTCTACTTCAGCTGCTAAAAGGGTTGTAAAACCGAACAACCATTGCCAGAAGACTTAGTTTAGTGAACGCGTATTTGCGGTGGCAGGCCTAAAGGCGTGGAACTCTCTACCCTTCGTAATATGGAAACATGGTTTAAAATATATTGAAAATACACTTTTTTTTTTAAATTCATAAGCTCGCTTTTTTAAATTTTTAATTCTATTGTCGCATTTCATAGTTTTTGTATAAAGCATTCTTGAGATGAAAATTTAAAAAAAATCGCACTTAATAAATTGAATACTTTTATTACTATTGTTGCGGGATCATGGCTGTAGAAGGCAAATTAAATACTAAGGACAATTCAACATTTATTACACAAAGTCACTGGACATGAATTTGATTGGAGCACCGTTTTTAATTCACACTTATATTTAAATACGTGCTACTTGTCACTTCCGAATATATCACAAATATGTTTGGTAAATACTATGCTATTAAAGAGTTAAGGTTGTTATTACGGTCGTTATGTGTTTCCGAGAAGCAAATCTCGATGTTTCGTTGAATACTTATTCAACGTCATCAGGAGGATGACCTTTACCTGCGGAGGTGGAGGTCGGACTGATTAGGTGCTGCTTTCTAGGGCGTAAATTGTATGCACTTTGTTGTGGAGTGTCCTCTTCTTCTACAGTAGAGGTCGCCAGTGTGCAATGTGTACTAGTTACGTCGGCGGATTTTACTGTGATTTCTCTCAAGAGTGGAATCATTGTCGTTAGAACTGGGCGCCAAATATTTGATAGTTTGTAACTGTCATCTCTATTGAAATTGGGATGTTTGTATATTTCAATGGACTCCCTCACTAGTCTATAAGGTACGGTTCTGTTGATAAGATTTTTGCCTTGTCAAATCTGATGAAGTGACAGAGATTCCCTTTGGATGCATGTTCGCAGATTGCCGATATATTGGAGTTGTTGTTTTTAATTGCTCCAATATGTTCCTTCAATCGTGTAGAGATATTGCGTTTGGTTTGTCCTATGTAGAAAGCTCCACAATCGCATGGCACTCTGTACTTTGCTATTTCGCTTTACTCTTATATATTACTTGTTTATGGCGCAGCGTGCATTCGCTGTCTTCTATGGTCGCTTCTATGTCGTTTGTCAAAATAACTCTGCGCAGCACGATGCCGCCGTATCTATAGACTCGTGTTTTAGTCGTTTCGTGAAGATGATAAATTGTACCAGACCTTTGTAGTGCTTTCCACTTGAGTGTAATAGGTGTACAGTGCTGTAAAATCCTTGATCATGTGCAATTCTTTCTGCTTCTACCATCTTACGAAGTTATTGGTATTTGGTTGATTGACTTTTTATTTGTAAAAAGTGAAAAAACAATCCACAATCTTGATATGTTACCTAGCCATTGATATAATATAGATATATAAGTTAATATGCTGAACTATGTAAACAATATTTTAAAAATCTGTGGTACTGGCGGAAATTACGTCTGTTTTCAATTTGTGCAAAAATATAATAAATTTTTGTCTGTGACGTCGTAAAAACCAACAATTTTTTGTCTTACTTACGTGTCATCTTTCAATATTTTCTTTTATATTTTTTCTAATATTATTTATACTTTGTTACGAATACCCGATGAATTAAAACTAACTAAGTCAATGATTCTCAAATATTTTGATATAGAATTAACTGATTCACGACAGTAGAGTAATGGAAGTGAAGCCTGGAATTCGTAAAAAAGGAATGCAAGTAGACTGAATGCGTGAAAATGTGGTCACCGGGACGCTTGTATGGAGTGAGGAATGAACAAATTAGAAGTGAATGTAATTCTAGCTGTAGTGTGATAGGTAGAATAAATAAAGGAGTGCTGAGATGGTTTGGTCATGTAGAACGTAAGATAGAGGATGGTTAAGAAAATGTATGGAGCGAGTGTTGAAGGCAACAGGAATAGAGGCCCTCCGCGAAAGACCTTTCACGATCAGACACTACAGGTATTGGAAGAAGGCCCTGTTAAAACCCTCAACAACCATAAAACATGTATGAGACGATAGTTAGTTAGTTAGTTAGAGTGACCATGCAAATAAAGTCATCTCGCTCGCAGAAGACAAACATGAACAAAATAAATTAATGTATATTATAGATATCTAACAGAAACGAAACTATATTTATTATGGTAAAGTAGGTATAGAAGTCATTTGGGTGTACATAGGACTTATGACCTATCTTTATGGTTGGCTTAAGTGATCACTTTACACAATTGTAACATTCGCCATTTCCATAAAGTTGTATATATGTTCAAATTGCGTGGAAAGCTTTCACATATGAGTTGTAAGCGCCTTTCCATGCGGCCTGTACAAAGCCATTTTCATTCCCCTAAATCCCCACAGATGTCGCTAATGAGAAAATCTACATTGATTTTTTACGAAATTTTGAGAGCAATATACTTGTATATATATATATGTATATATGTATATATAATGTCTCTGTGACATAAATCCAGCACTGTTCTGAAAGATTTGAACAAACTCAAAATATTCTGAATGAACAAAATACTTTTATCTGAACGGATATTCCCGAATCTAGAATGTAAGAAAACCGGATATCCGGAAATGACGTGTAACCTCGCGAGCGACTTTCCCGTAACAACATTTTTAATTAAGAAGTGATTTACTTTGTGAATATCACATTAAATCCATTTAGAAAATTCTTTGTTCTTTGGCAATGACCATTTATTTTCCTAACGGATACAATTACAGTAGGTATTAATGCAAGTCCGTAGATTGTTCAAGGAACTTCTCAATATATTAACGAACAGTTCTACAATTTATTCTTCCTCTTCTTTATGTGACATGTTTGAACAAAGTTTTGTGTGTACCGAAAATCTATTTTTCCGTTGCCTTTTTATCCATTTATTCATAATTAGTTCTAAGTGATTTTAATGATGAAAATAATATAGGTCAAGTTAAGCAAAAATGTGGCGCCCAATCTTCTTTTAAATATGCCTACGCAATATGTTGAATTTTTGTTTTAATGTGTTGAATTTTATTTTCCTATTTTATTACCATCAATTAACTTGTGGTGTATTTACATACGCAGAAATAATATTTTGTATATAACAGTTTAATTTTTTTTTATTAAACTAATAAATATAAAAACTGTCTAGAAAAAATATACAATAATAAGTTGAGGTACAGTTAAAAAAAATTATGAACACTTTTCTATAAATATTAAATTAACATATTTAATAAATATATATAATAATAAGTAAAAAAATTAATTTACCAAAAGACGTAAACAATATTACTTCAAAGAAACATATAATATCGGTGAACTTAATTTAACACAGAACTAAGCATATTATAAGTCTAAATATTTCTCCAATTCAGGTTTGCACCTACAAGGATTTCGTTGTAGTTGCATACTTGTGATGCACCTACGAAAAATGTCAATTATGAAACGACATATTTCGAAAATTATTTAAGTAATTTCATAATTATAAATGGAAAATTTTTGTAAAAATTATAAAATATGCATAAATGTGGTTGCTTTGATTCATTCATTCAAAAATTTAGTATACTCCCTTTCTTTGTAAAATATAACAATAATTAAAGACGAATTAAAACATATAACATTACACTAAACTTACAGTAATTTAATATATTTCTAAAATCTCAGATGTTTTAAACATTGATAAGACACTTCATGCTTTGAAGATTAAATTCTAGAAACATTTGTCAGTCAATTTAGATTTTCGACATTCGTAGTGAAGTAATTCAAACTTAGAAAATATTCCGCGACGTTATCGGGCCGCCGTTGCTAGAAATCAAACTTTCTGATGATTCCAATTCGAAAAACCAATAAAATTTCGAAAAATCCGAAATTATACTATAATTATTAATTTTTTTTAACTAAAATTTGATTGATCTTCTTGATCGTCGCCACAACTCTACTTGCCAAGTTTCAGCTCGATTGAATCACGGGAAAAGTGTGTGGAAAAAGTCAAAAATCGATCCAAAAATTGATCGTCGCCACAACTCTACTTGCCAAGTTTCAGCTCGATTGAATCACGGGAAAAGTGTGTGGAAAAAGTCAAAAATCGATCCAAAGTGTTTGTTGACGGCAAGCAAGCAGACGCCACGAGTTAATATAAAGGGAGTAAAAAGTATTTGATTTCCCAATTCAAAACAAAAAAAATTGGAATCGAACAATTTCGTAAAAATAATAAAACCTACATTTTGTTCTGCGGTTGATTTAGTTCAATATATTTAAAGTGTATGGTGTGTAGATATTTAAAAAAAATGACCAAAATGTGTGGCGCCCGATCCTCTATAGAGCACTCTGTCCAGGAATACACTACGCAGCTTCATAACTCAACTATTCTGTCAAAAAAAAAAAACTCGAGAAGAAAAATGTACGTTTGATAATCATCATTTGGAAAATACAGACATATTTTTTCGACCTTCTGTCGCGTAACGATAATATATTGGGTGTTAAATCGGTAAAAAAGTGCTATCGCTGATTTATCGCCTACTCAACGCGCGGCAGCGAAAAACAAACCCGAAATCCTACCGCGCAGACATCTGTGATTGACGCGCCAAGCTCCGGTACAAATCGTGTTTTTATCTTGTCATTTGTCACTCCCTCTTCAGATATTTCGGATATTGAATTCTATTTATTGCCCCAATCCGCTAGATGGCACTCCGCGGGGACTTAAACGCCGAATCGTAAATCATTGTTAATATATTCCGTTTGAATTTCATTTTCGTTGGTAGATAACCATGCTTAATGAGCTGTTAACAACGGATGGGTTATTGGAAATCCGAGTAGAGGACTTTAGCTTTGGCATTAAAGCTAAGATCAATTTTACAGTTTCAATTCTCGAAATATTAAATGTTTAACAAACGATAACAAAACTACAATATTTCTTAATACATACATATTAATTTCTTCAAATCATAGGTTGGTTGGGTTTACAGCTTGGCTAAGCTTGCTATGCTTGATCAGTTCTTCAATAGATGTCGATAAATGTTCACCATACCCTATCCAGCTAATTCATATAAAAAATATACCATATTAAAGAATCTATTATCTATTTAAGAATACACTTACGTAACTTCGTAGTGCAGAATGGACCGTCATAAAATAATAATTAATATTTTTGACTGTACTCAAGTTTCATTCATACTATTCATGATTTCATGATACAAATTCATGATTTAATAATCATTAAAATATCCAGTTTAAAATTTAAAATATTTCAGAAGTCTCACAGAGATGAAGCTATTTCTATAATTTATCCATAATTAATTAATCGTCCCTCTGGGGACCAAATCCAGTAACTGTGTTCTTAGAACATACTTTCATATAAAAGTATTTTTAAAAATATTTCCTTCATCTTTGATTATATTGTGTGTATATATATGAATTTATTATATTGTGTGCATTTATTTACTACAGTAAAAGACACTAAAACCAGCAAAACAATTCCAATACAATTTCCAAAAATCCTATACAATAATAGGTCAAGCCCATAAAACCGCGGACAAACTGTGACAATTATCTTCCGCCTATATAGCCCCAATTTCTTGTACTTTTATGACGTCATTACGTTTCTACTTAACTGCAGGTTTAACTGCCAGAAATAATATTTAATGGGTTACGTTCGCGGTGCACTTTCCTGGTAAGACTATCAGTATGGCCAGACAGAAAGGAGGACATAGGGAGGAATCCAAAACTGTAACTAGCGTAATATTTTTAAACTTTTCGGAAAGCTTCGGTGGTCTTTTGGCTTTCAAACGATTAAAACGACCAACACTAGATCAGTCAAAAAATGTAAAACGTTTCATAGTTGCCGTGAGTTAAATTTCACAGAACTTTGTTCTGAAAAAATTGCAACTTTACAATAGGAATACAATGAAACTTTACAAAATGAACATGTTCTTGAAAATAATATAAGTGTGTTGTATCAAATAGCTAAGGGTAAAACTACATTTCAAAATAAAGATTACAACACACACACACACACGTTCAACAGATTGAAGACTACAAATTGTACGCTACATTTGTAGTTAAAACTACATGAAAGGAACGTATTGTAGTTCTAGGAAATTGTAGTAATAATGAAGTGAACTAATTGTAGTACTAATGAAGTGAACTAATCATAGTAACAATGAAGTGAACTACTGCAGTACTACAAAATTGAAATGACCTACAAGAACTGCTTCTTAAAAAGTGTGCTTACTAGAAAATTTTCAAAACCATGCGGGGTGGTTGTTTTGGTTTCCGGAGATTTCTTCATTCAATTCCAAAAATTTTTAAACCATGGGGGGGGTTGTTTCGATTTCCAAAAATTTCTTCATTTATCTACATCGACTTCCCAAAAATTTCACATAAAAAATGTACGCCTGATCATTCGTTCGTCAGTGTGCCTTTATTATATGATCCAATAATCATCTCGACCCGAAAAAGGCATTTTGTACACGTAAAATAATGATTTATAATTTTATTAATATTGTTAATAAATATTCTCACGGGATCGTAGCTGTAGGAAGCAAATGAAACGCTTAAAATTAATGAAAGTTTAATTTGTGGTGGAGCCAGACCTGCTTAGTCTCTAGTCCCTCAAGCGTCCCAAACGCACCAATCGCGGACCATCGAGGGACATTACCCAACAAGAAGCCCAAGGCAACAAAACCAGTTCCTCCAGCCTTGTTTAGTCCAGCTGCTACCACCACCACATCTGCGTCTCGTTCCTCACCACGTTCCTCACTGAGGGGGAGTCCTGTGGTGGAGCCAGACCTGCTTAGACTCTAGTCCCTCGAGCATCCCAAACGAACCAATCGCGCTCGAGGGACATCGTCCAACGAGAAGCCCGAGGCGCCAAAACCACTCTCACACCGCCCGGCGCCCGCGATACCACGCTCAAACTCGCGCTCCGTATATTGTTGTTTAACGTTTTCTCCTAACATGTGTTTTTGTGACTTCAATAAACCAACGAGTTAATTGTGAGTACATCTTTCTTCTCATCCTGTATCACATTCCGCCTTACAAACACCTTCACGCACATTCACACGCATGCCTTGACTGATTGATTTTGGCAGAGGTGCACAATCACACTGATTCCTTCGCGAATACACGCACATTACATCAAATCATATCCGCCACGCTGGTGACACCGATCTGATGTATAATACAATACAAACTATCTGCCACAAATTAATTACATAAAGTCATCAGACATGAAATCAATCGGAGCACAGAATCTTTCGGTGTTCACAAAATATCTAACGTGACGTTTGCAAGTGTCATTTAATGTGTGGGCAAAGAATTCAAGAGAGGTACAATCAAATAATGAATGACGTCTGTCAACTCGTATTTAGACTGAATTACTTACTTTTTTTTACTTTATCATTGTTTCATATTATTTTTCGTTATATACTTGTCATAAACATTTCCTATTAATTGATATTGTGCTTGATACGTATTACTTTAAAAGTTCTGTGAGGTGTTAATAATAAATTAATAAAAAATATATGTACAATGTACACACACCTCCTCTGATGCAGTTGCATAAAGTCGCTAATAATTTTTGCAGTTTATTTTCTGATTATTTGCAGTATCGTGTCCCTAATCTGTTAAACTTCTCATCCGACTCAGCAGTATTATCATAACAATACAACATTACCTGACCCACCTACCAATTTTTTTCGAAAATACACTTTTGCAACATGGAATGCAACGGAAACACAATCAAGTATGCACAACACCAAAATCGTATTGCATTTGTGTGAATCATCTATATCTTCTTTTCTATGTCATCTTTTTGCGTTTTAAGTATGATTTATATAGAGTTTCACTAGCACTGTTCGGTTTTTTGGAGGGTAGAGAGTTTTTTGGCCTGCCACCGCAAATGCCCATGCACTGAACATAGCCTTCTGGCAATAGCCTATCAGTTTTGCAACTCATTTCGCTACCAAAGTAGAAGCTGTCCACAGAGTTTATCTACCATTCAAGTTATCTAGGATGCAGAGCTCTTGGGGATACAGGGACCCCATATTATGCATGCATATAGAGGGTCACTTGCATATTATACCGAAAATTATATTAAATAAATATAATATTGAAAGAAAATCTTCCCACTGATTCGCAGAAAAGTTCATAATAATTATTTCTTTTTCGGCATTTTATTCTTGAAAACATTTCTATGAATGTTTCAGGTATTATGACTGATTTTTGAAGTACCTACCAATTATTGGTATCGTTAAATTGGTTCTCAGGAATATTTATTCATAAATATTTCTTAATATTCTTGAAATAAAAATCACAGTATTTTTAAAATATATCTCCGTAATGGTGCATCACAACAACATGGATGGTCACGAGAGTCTAAAAACACTAGTAACTATGCATTATCAAAGTCTTTCGAACAGTACACATGAATCTAGAATCAACTACACTATTATCAAAGAAACTATAAAATCACATTCAATATGGAGAAAAAAATAAACGAAAAAAATTCTTCGTATAGTAGCGACACTTGTACCTATTGAGTGCTAAAAATAATCAACGGTATCACGCGATGGCGGTCGGCCGACCACGACCGTGACCGTAGACTTACGCACGCAATCCGAGGTCATCATTCTATCTCTCTAGAAGGTTCTACGGCATTCCATCATCTTAGTAAAAGACTACGTAGAATAATCTCGAACGTTCCACATGTTTCTCGTTACCTCTAGAATAAACCTTTCGAAGTAATTTTTGGTATATAAGGAGTGACGTGACGCGGGCTCAGGAAATTCAATTTGTGACGTTAACAAGGCGACATCTTCGTGATTCAACCGAGCGAACCAGTTGATCAGTAATTCTCGATATTACAAGACACGATATTAGCAAGTGATCGCGCATTACTCCCTTTCGTAGCGTCGCCAGAATCGCGTATTTTAAGCGCCAAACCTGTTTCTAGAAATAAATGAGAAAGGGCGTATTGTAAAATCTTGGTTTTTATGGGTTAGTTTTTTCCATTTTTATTCTATTCTACCGCGAAAGAAAGTACCTTTCTTGCTTCCTCTCATTCGGAGTCTTTTTTTGTTCTCTTTGTCGCTTTATTTTGCTATTAATGTTTCTTCGCATTTTCTTCTCTCATTTTTCTTTTATTGTATTTATTTTCTATTTTCTTTGTTTGCGGCTTTGTTTTATCACTTTTATATCGGGTAAGCGGCGCGTCTCCTCTTATTATTAGAAACCAGGATTGCTGAGAATTGACCAGAAATAAGTATCAAATCAATAAAATACTTGAGGAGTCCAATATGCACAAGAGTGTTGAGAGCCAAGAGTGATGATGATGAACCACAAACTCTAAATAAATACACCAAAATAATTGGATACATAACTTTATTAGGTACCTACTTTAAATAAGTACCTACTTAAATCAAAAGTATCAAAATTACGCATATTTTAGCCCAGCATAGAGGCGCTCGGGTATTTCTAACACGTCTAGATGAAGTTTGTAGGAAATAAATTTCTTACAAACTCTGGTCTTGTTTATCAAAATGTTAAATTTAGTTCGTAAATTTATAATACGACGAGCTTTGATGATAAATTATCATGTTGAAACTCTTGAACGTTCAAAAATATATTAATGGAAAAGAAACACCGTATACAACGTAAGTTGTTAGTTTCCGAAGATTGCTTGGATACTTTTAAATTAAAACAATTTTCCTGCAACTTTGTTACACGAAATTTTTAATCAGCAAAATTAACTTATAATTAACAATATTTTTATATGTATGTTCTGAGAACATAATTACTGGATATGTCCACTGCGAGATTATTATTTAATTAAGATAAATTATAAATTATAATTGGTCTATATAAAAGGAGTTCATCATCATCATTTTTGGCACTACAACCCTTGGTGAGTCTTGGCCTCCTCAATAATTTTCCTCCACTCATCTCGGTCTAGTGCCAGCTCTCTCCAGTTTCGAAGCTCTAAGACTCTAGCTCTAAGCTCTAAGAGATATCTTTGAGGACGTTGTCACTCCATCTTAATTTTGGCCTTCTTAAGCTCCTTCGCCCTATTGGCCTTGAGTTCAGCAGAGACTTTGGTGCTTGATGCTCGGACATTCTCTCCACATGACCCAGCCACCGAAGTCTTCCCAGTTTTATAAATTTTGTGATTTTTAGCTCCTTAAATAGAGTATAGATCTCATTGTTGTAAGGTCTGCGCTAAAGTCCATTTTCTAGAACCGGTCCGAAGATACGCCTCAAAATTTTCCTTTCAAAAACGTCCAGTGCTCGCTCATTCCTCTTAGTTAGTACCCACGTCTCAGCTGCGTACCTGAGCACTGGCCTAATAAGCGTTTTGTTCACTAATATCTTGGTGTTTGTGGACAGCAGTCTGGATTTTATCTGCTTTTGTAGGTGGAAAAAACAGCGATTTGCACTCACTATGCGCTTCTGGATCTCCTCTGTAGTATTATTGTTGCTTGTTATCAGGGATGCTAGGTATGTAAATCTTGATACCATTTCAAAATTTTGACTTCACACGAGAGAGTTGGGATTTGTTGGGTGCATCCTACGGCCATGTATTTAGTCTTCTGCTGGTTTACTATGAGACCCATGTTTTTGGTAGAACTTTCAAGATTTATGAAGGCATTACATAAAGCATCGGGAGTTTTCGCAATTATGTCGATATCATCAGCGTTAGCTAATAGTTGCACAGAGTTGTCAAATATAGTTGCTCTTATCTCAATTCCTGAGTCACGAATAACTTTTTCTAAGGCTATGTTGAATACGAGGCAGGCCAATCCATCTCCTTGTCTCACCCCGTGGAGCGCTTCAAAGGGCTCGGACAGATCACTGCCAACCCTGACTCTACACGTTACTGGGGACATTGTTTCGGCGTCTTACAAATGCCGACCTTGTGAGTTGTGAGGATAACTTCAGACTTTTTAAAGTGTTCGTGGGAATTTGGGTGACCCGTTGGGAAATCCTGAGGGGTCCTGCTCAGTGGTCCTGATGTACCCTTGACCATGCTGCCCTACATTGGTCTTTCTTTGTTTTCTTTTAATAATCTTGCAATTTCACTTTTTCTGTTTATTACTTCTATTTTCTCTTTACATTCTTGTTAATTTCATTGTGTTATCTATCGTTATTTTCCATTTTATTTGCACAACCATGTTATCTTTCTGTTTTGTATCATATTTTGTCAATTTTACGTTGTCTCTCCTGATCGGTGTCATACCGGTGGTTTTACCTTTTCTGGCACAAGTGCTACATGTTTTTATTTTTGTTTTGTCCCTTTCCCTCCAAGGAGGGGTGTTGATTTATTTTTGTCCCGTGCGATGTCTCCTCGGGTGTTCTTATGTTGTATTTTTTAGATTATAGATGTTCTTTTATTGTAATTTTGTAAAACCTCTTTTAAAAATAAAGACTTTTAGCATGGGACATTGAAGGTTTTGCGCGACCGACTCGCCTGGTCTTGCTTCTTGTTATGCTGGGACGCAAGGCCGGGCGGAGAGGACGCTTTAGCATAAAATAATGCCAACCAGGCGGCGAATGTGTTGGGCTGATATGGACGCTTCGGCGCATAAAACAGCCCAGGGTATGTGGTGGGTCACCTTCAATGGGGACATTGTTAGTTTCACCAGATTGATCGGCTTACGCGGTATTCCAAACTCACTCATTGCATTGTACAATGCATTCTTATTTATACTATCATACGCAGCCTTGAAGTCTAAAAAGAGCATGAGTTTCGACATTGTGTTCTAATGTTTTTAAAAAGGAGTTAAATAATTTAAAATATTAATTTTCAGGCGCATTTTAGTCTATATGTTAATTGATTCGAAAGAATCGCGTGAGATATTTGCGTAACTGCTTCGCGATGGTAAACCCGAAGTCGTTCGCCAGTTCGTCTGTCCTCCACAATTTTTAAATTAAATTTTTATTGGTATTATCATTATATAAGCTTCAAACAAATGTTTATATGATTTCTTAAATAAATTAATAAATGAAAAAAAATACTCATATTTATAAATAAAATTGTTATTAAATACTTTGTAATGTACTGTATGTCTACGAAGCAATATTGACATGTTGCCTATAGGATATTTTTCTGCGAAAAATACTTCAATAAACCAAGATTGGATGCCATCAAAACAAATAGGCACAATTTTTTTACCTTAACGGTTTATTGCCTCTGTGTATTATCGAAGAAAAACTATAATTTATATAATTTAGTACGCTGAAGCAACAAAAGTCTACAAGGCCTGTCGAAAAGTTGTGACTGGTAAAAGGTCATATTATTTAACTTTTTAAATTGGAACTAAATAATTTTGAACGTTGCGTAAACTTTTTTATGTAACGATTTCAAATTAAGAAAAACTTGCCTAGCAGAATAAAATATTTCTCGGGTTAATTTTAAGCACTCGCAAAATAAATAAAATATTTTAGAGGTGGTTTTTGCTTACCAATAAAATTAAATAATAGACCGTATTAGGAAACGGGCCCCTAGAATATGTTGAAACATACTGAATACCCAAACTTGCAGATTCTACGTGGTGTTTTAAATATCAAATATTATAGTTCAGGGTCAACGCACTCGGACTTAAAATTATTGGAAACAATCCTTTATTTTTTTGCGAACAGAGATGTTTACTTTTATTTCAAAACGATGTAAAGAGAAGTATGCAACATTTCAGCTAACACTATTATTATTATTATTATGATTATTATTTGGTATTTAACTATAACTGGTTGCGGATATTTTAAACGAACCGTATGTTTTTCCGAGAGACGATTATCGACGTTTCGTTGAATTTTTATTCAACGTCATCAGGGGGACGACCTGTACCCGCGGAGGTAAAGGGCGGACTGATTATCCTCGTGATACTGTTGAATAAGAATTCAACGAAACGTCGAGAATCGTCTCTCGGAAAAACATACAACCAGTTATAGTAAAATATGTCTATCGACCGTAATAACAACGTTAACTATTTAATTATTATTGGGTGTTCAATAGTGATGGGCTCGCTCAGATTTGGGAAGTTTATGTAGTTAAAACGACCTTTTGTAATCCCATATTTGGGAAGTTTATGTAGTTAAAATGACCTTTTGTAATCTCTCCCCTCCCCCCCCCCCCCTTCAGATTTGGGAAGTTTATGTAGTTAAAACGACCTTTTGTAATCTCTCCCCTCCCCCCCTCCTTCAGATTTGGGAAGTTTATGTAGTTAAAACGACCTTTTGTAATCTCTCCCCTCCCCCCCTCCTTCAGATTTGGGAAGTTTATGTAGTTAAAACGACCTTTTGAAATCTTATTCCAACGTCAGATTTTATTTTTTGGGAAGTTGATATAGATAAAACGACTTTTTCAAATTTTGTAGTACTGCAATTAGTTCACTTCATGTAGTTTATTGAAGAAGATGAAGTGTGTATTGTTTCGGTACTTACTACAAATAGTGATCAATCCGGTGTTCGAGCCTTATTCCAGGAGTAAATTAGTCTTTTTTCCATAGCTTAATTTAAAAAATAATAAAATGTTTGATGGTACTTGTATTTCAAGAACGTAGGTAATAAGTATTTTTTTATGAAATTAAGAAAATATAAAATATCATTTCTGCAATATTTCTATAATATGCCTACATATCGCCCCTTTAGATGTAAAACACACTAACCGAAATATTTGCCAAAATGAGTTATGAATACAAACATTCATTTTTTTATCATGTCTTTTTAAGGTAAAAATCATTATGTGAATATTCCATGTCTATTTATAGTATTTAGTGGTTTATAGTATTTATTGGAAAATTTTCAGTGTTTCTTATATAACATTTTGAATGTTTAAACCTCATTATTGTGAGTTTTATCTCGAAAGCGATGATAGGTTCTGAAAATTTTTATAAATAATAATTCAAATAAATTATATGCATACAACTTTCAAAAACGATGGAATTGGTGAACATTGCATTATGTAAAGTGTTAACTTAAGCCAGCTCATACAGGTGATAAGACCTGGGCCACCCCATAAAGACTTCCATACTCGTTTCCCATATAAATAGTTTTGTCTCTGCAAGACTTTTTTTTTATCATTTTTTTGTGATATAATACATGACGAATGAGACACACACACGAGATCGCCAGGGGATGAAAGTGTTTTTGGCAACCTTGTAACAATCCCCTACCATTGCATCCGCGTGCTTATTCTCATTTATTAACCGGAAGTATATTCAGCGGAAACAATCGAATTGTCTCGAAGCGAATAAATAGCCTTCGAACAAAGTAAGTATGTCGAGACTGTAACGAACGAGGTTCTGCTAACATTCTCCTCCCAATTTCGCGACACACATTCACATTAATCTGGCGGACGCTAAGGGTAGTTTTGGAAAATTTCTAAACCCAAAACTTCCCCACGTGGGTGCTGGACACTAAGTGTTATGTCCGCAAATGTACAAGTTCGTTAAGGCTTTTGCGCGTTACGTAAACTGTACGGAGAAATTAATGTAAATTGATATTCGTGAAAATGTGTTAACACATACACGACTTGGAAAACTTGAGAATCCTGAAAGAAATCTTTTATAGAATGAAGAAGAGTGCCAGGAAAAAAATTGGAGAGCTTAGAACACTCTTAAAAATCTAGCGATGGGCTTTCTCATAATAGATTATTAGGGATTTTCACAATAGATTATTAGGGATTGAAGTTCATAAAATACCAACGTTCAATTGAAGATTTAGTAATAATGTTCAGCAACAAAAAAGTCTCTGATGTAATTAAATATTTGTTTTATTTATTTAGTAAATGAATATATCAAAATGAGGAATGAACAAATTGGAAGTGAATGCAATGCTGGCTGTAGTGTGGTAGATAGAATAAAGAAAGGAGTGCTGAGATGGTTTGGTCATGTGTAACGTCATGTGTAAAGGATGGTTAAGAAAATTTATGAAGAGAACAGGAATAGAGGGCGTCCGCGAAAGACCTGGCACGATCAGGTACTACAAGTATTTGAGGATGGCCCTGTTAAAAGCCGCAACAACCTATAACGTGTATGAGAAGATGTATGAATGTGGCCGAAGCAAAAGTGGTGTGCCAGGATAGAAGAGTGTGGCGTTCAATCCTCTCTTCCTACCCCTGCGGGGAAACGGCGTGATGGTTAGTTAGTAAGTTAGTTAGTTAGCTATTTTACAACGCTTATATTAGCTTCACCTGTTTGTCTGAACTGAATCTTATAATTGATATTTAATTCCGCTTACCAATGTCCAATTGAGCTGAAATGCACACAGACGTACTTTCAATGACAATATGTGAATCAATTCACTGATTAATTGATGAATCCATCATAAATACTAAATAAAAAAATTATATGGGAAAATAGTTAATGACATCATATATTTTATGAAAAAAACTTGAAAAAAACACGCTTGTATTTAAATATAGTAAAAAATAATTTCGCCCAAAAAATGTTTGCCTCAGTCTCCAAATAATAGCATGAGCGCTTTTCCTCCATCACCAACAGAATTCTGTATTCTATAACAAATCGAAAGCGCTCACCTTTTATTTGGAGAGTGAGTCAAAAATTTCTTGGCCGAAATTTTATTTATTACTTTTTAGTTTTTTATTATATATATATATATATAATATATATATAAGCGTGGCTTTTAGAAAAAAAAATCATGTTATATTTTTTACTAGGATGCAAATATTACAAACTTAAGGATATTTTTGGATGCGACTCGATACCAGAGATAAGCTAGGTTTTTTCTGAGGAAAAGGGTTAGCCATTACCTACTCAGGTTGACGACGCGAGCAGGTATAGACTACCCATAAGCAATATTATGGTACTCAATTTTAAAATTAATGGAGATTAAAATAAAGTGTTACTCAGTTTTAAAATTAATGGAGATTAAAATAAAGTGGTACTCAGTTTTAAAATTAATGGAGATTAAAATAAAATTGTACTCAGTTTTAAAATTAATGGAGATTAAAATAAAGTGGTACTCAGTTTTAAAATTAATGGAGATGGAAGTTACTTCGTAGTGCAACATAATTATTTTAGATTAAAAAAAACTAAATTTTTTGACAATATTTTTATATGTATGAGAACACAATTAACACGTAGTGCAACATTATTATTTTAGATTAAAAAAAAACAAAATTTTTTGACAATATTTTTATATGTATGAGAACACAATTAACACGTAGTGCAACATAATTATTTTAGATTAAAAAAAAACTAAATTTTTTGACAATATTTTTGAATGTATGAGAACACAATTAACACGTAGTGCAACATAATTATTTTAGATTAAAAAAAACTAAATTTTTGGACAATATTTTTATATGTATGAGAACACAATTAACACGTAGTGCAACATAATTATTTTAGATTAAAAAAAACTAAATTTTTTGACAATATTTTTATATGTATGAGAACACAATTAACACGTAGTGCAACATAATTATTTTAGATTAAAAAAAAACTAAATTTTTTGACAATATTTTTGTATGTATGAGAACACAATTAACACGTAGTGCAACATAATTATTTTAGATTAAAAAAAAACTAAATTTTTTGACAATATTTTTATATGTATGAGAACACAATTAACACGTAGTGCAACATTATTATTTTAGATTAAAAAAAAACTAAATTTTTTGACAATATTTTTATATGTATGAGAACACAATTACTGGATCTCTCCACTGCGGGATTATTATTTAATTAAAATAATTTATGGAAGTCTCACAGAAACGAAGCTATTGTGAGACGTGTATAAACGTTTCTCATATAGTGGACAAATTAAGCAATTGTGTTCTCATAGCACACATATAAAAATATTGTTAAAATATAACCTGGTCTATAAAAGAAGTTTAAAAATTGATTTTAAGGCGTATTCTAGTGTATGTGTGAAATATTTCAGGCTGAAAGCCCTGAGCAATCGTATAAGAGATTTCCATACACGTTTTTCATATAAATAGCTTCGTCTCTGTGAGACTTCTATTATTCATAAAAAAATGTTGAGTTACGTTTTTGTCACTTCAATGTTTTCGCAGCCTATTATAAGTTGGTAACTGAATTAAAAACAGTTTCTTGCAGGTGTAACTAATCGGGTAGAGGGTGAGTCGTGAAAGGTGAATGCGGAAAGTTGGGGTGAAGTGTTCGGAAACAGGATGATGCAATTTCCGGGAAAAGAAGAAAGAGGAAAGAAAAGGAGGAAGCTCCTCAGGACCCCCCTGCCTGCCGGACGCACGTGCACGACTTGTGGAAAAGTATGCGGTTCGAGAACAGGGCTTCTCAGCCACGCTCGGACGCACACTCGATAAATCTTGGCGGACTTCATTCTTGTGAAGACGGACCGCCAAAAAGAAGTTATCAATTTCCATTTCTTTTCGGTTTTCATTATTTATCCTTTATAACTCACACCCAAAGACCATCTATCAGGGTCATTAACCACCTGCTGATATCTTATGTTAAAAAAAATTATCTAAAATCATATAGAAATTTCTATTCCTCTTGAAGCTATATAATTTAAATTTTTTTATTTTTTTGTTTGCTTTATAAGTTTGTATTTGCGTGTTTTAAGAAGTGCCTGCTACACTTGTATTAAAGTTGTCCTTTATACAATAGTTATAACAAAAATATAACTCAACGTATGTGATGTACAAAGTATATTTTACGAAAGTTCTTATAAACCTACACATAAGTGATATTGGCCCCGTTAAAAGCCGCAACAACCGTAGAACTTGTATGAGAAGGTGTATGAAAGTGGCCGAAGCAAAAGTGGTGTGCCAGGATAGAAGAGTATGGCGTTCAATCCTCTCTGCCTACCCCTAGCAACACGGCGTGATGGTTAGTTAGTTAGATATTCACTAACTCGTCTATAATTTATTTATTATTCATGTATTGGAATTAGCCTTCCCTATGATTAGAAATTTCACATTTTTTAAAAAAGGTTTTTATGATTTTATTTGAGTTGTTTTGAAGCGAATGAATTTTTTATAATAAGATATCATAATAATAGTTCAACTTTTTGCAAAACATAAATCAGAAATGTTGAAAAAAAATGCAAACGTTGATATTGCATACCTGTATAACAATTTATATTAGGTCATGGTTGCTTGCACATTATCGACTCATTATGTAGGCAGGAATCCACCTGTATTTTTTTGCTACAAGCTATGAGACACCCTGTATAACACCAAACGATTTCTTTAATACCTTTCAATGAAAGCTGCTCGCATGTAACACCATCAACAATTTTTTTTTTTAAAATACTTACATTCAATTTTTGATCAAAATCATTTTTATCCGACGGCAGATGTCACAGAAAATTGAATGAACCCATAAAGAATAAGAATAGAATGGCACCGTAAGAAAAAAATATTCCAATCGGTTACCATAAGGAGCACCTGTGTAGGAATGTGGAAAGTTCTGATCAAAAACGAAAACGGGTTTAATTATTGTAGCTTTTACTACTCGTCGCTAGGGGTCAAATTGTGAAGTCTGATAAAAAGCTTTCATGAAATACGTCCAGATGGATAATATTACGGGCGTATTTGTAACAAAATAAGAATATTTCCAAAAAAGGCAGAACAAAAAAGGTTTTCATATCTTTTTTCTTACTTCTGTACGACTGTGGAGTTGAATCTGTTATAATAATATTGTTTAATAATAATTAATATTGTTCTGCTTAAAGCGGATGTCTGGCAATGTGCGCAAAATTCAATATAATTCTCTTGCATTTTGTACCTCATTTTTATTAGAATTTATTCAGTAGGTTCCGTATATTTTAAATACGTACCTATATCTTCCTAGGATTCCGGATTTCAGATTATTAATCATTTCTGCGTATTGCGTCTTGATTAAATAGCTAAAATGAGTTATTTAGGATCAGTATGTGATTTTTTTTTCATATTTTTTAAATATTGATATCTACCTATTCTTTTCATTCTTTCATTTTTCGCATAAATTCTCTTGCATTTTGTACCTCATTTTTATTAGAATTTATTCAGTAGGTTCCATATATTTCAAATACATACCTATATCTTCCTAGGATTTCGGATTTCAGATTTTTAATCATTTCTGCGTATTGTGTCTTGATTAAATAGCTAAAATGAGTTATTTAGGATCACTATGTGATTTTTTTTCATATTTTTTAAATATATATCTACCTATTCTTTTCATTTATTGAAATAAAAAAGTTGTCAACAGTTGTAAAAAGGGTTAAAAACACATGAAATAAAGTATTTTATAAAAAATAATGTTTATTATAACATAAATACATAACAGATCTTCAAAGTAAACTAACAGACAGATTTTCCAATATTTTAATTAAATTATTGATAAATCATTTACTTTCAAGTATCGTTGAAAAAAGTCTATATAGTCATTTATAGCCCACAAAGTGAAGCAATTTCTTCATTTTTAAAACATCATTAATTGTAACATGGTAACATGGTAATTTATTAAATTTTAAATATATGGAACCTGAACAAATAAAAGATTGAAATTTTGATTTTATATCTTTCCATACAAAAATGTGATATGAGAAAAAAAATTATTTTGCTCGCAATACCAGACGATTACCCAAATTATTAGTAGCAAGGCAATATTTGTAAATTTAATTAATAAATGTTTACATTTAATATATAGATATTAAAATCAGTTATCACACTTCATTAAGTAAAGTAAACATATACTTACTTACATACCATATTTCCATTTTCCATCATTTTCAATTTAGTCTAATGTTTTTCGTAATCTCAAATGATTCTGTGGCGAAGTTCCTTGTCAAAGAAATGTTCCGGGTTCGTAACCTAGTGGTTATTTTTATATACCTAGATAGATTTTTCTATGTACTTTTCTAATTGCTTCATCTGATTTGTTTTAAAAATAAAAATGTATTTGTATAAAATTAGACACCTACACAAGACATTTGTTGGCTTTTGATTGAAAAAACTTAAAATAGTAAAGTACGACACCTCAGTGAGATATTGCTGCCCTTGCTTTCTGGCTTGTCGGCGTAACATTTATCTTTGAGGGCACCCCACAAATAATAGTCCAACGGTGTCAAATCGCAGCTCCGAGGTGGCCAAACGACATCAGCTCTGCGGCTGATAATGCGATCTTCAAAAACAGGGCGCAAAACATCGAGTGTAGCTTCGGCTGCGTGGCACGTAGCGCCGTCCTGTTGAAACCAAATGTTGCCAATATCCTCCTCTTCAATTTTTGTGAACAAAAATTCGTTCAACATGGCCCGATAACGATCGCCATTGACTGTAACGGCCACTCCTTGCTCATTTTCAAAGAAAAATGGTCCAATTATGCCTCTGGACCAAAATCCGCACCAAACAGTGACTCGTTTTGGGTGTACCAGCTTTTCAATGTATGCGTGCGGGTTTTCTGTGCCCCAAATGCGACAATTTTGCTTGTTTACATACCCGCCAAGATCAAAATGAGCTTCATCCGAAAAGATGATTTTTTTGGCAAAATCGGCATCTTCTGTAAGTCGATCGCAGGCCCACTCAGCGAAGCGCAAACGCATTGTATGGTCAGTTGGCTTCAACTCCTGAACCAATTGGACTTTGTATGGCGTCATACCAAGGTCTTTATGCAAAATTCGTCTCAATGATGTCTCCGAAATGTTCAATTGTTGAGAACGACGGTGAATTGATGTTGATGGCGCTTCACGCACACTTTCTGCCACAGCATCAATATTCTCGGGTGTACGCACTGTTTTTGGCTTTTCACGCTTTGGTTTATCCAGTTGCCAGTTTCTTTCACTTTTTTCACAAGATAACGAACATACGGAGCTGACGGTGCTTCTCTTCTTCCAAAAACCGTACGCAATTTTCGCACACATTCTGCAACATTACCATGATTTTCAAAGTAATGTCGCAATATTTCCCAGCGTTGTTCAAGCGTATACACAACCATATTCGTTCAGCGGAAGGATAAAACTAATTATCTGTCAAATCAGACATGAGCTAAGTGTTACCATTCACGAAAAAAGCACTAGTTGAAAAAAAAAACTTTAGATGGCGGACCCTTTATAATTAAACCACTTACGGATGATACTTCTCTTTGACACATGGGGTGTTTCATTTCTGATGAGGAACTACTTCTTGTCGATAAATTCTGATACAGGAGATGAGGTCTTTGGGAAGAATTGGGGTGAATTTTATCAATTAATCAATCTGTTACGTTTGATCGAATGATTCGGGAGAGTACTAATGAATAGGTAAGTGTAAAATTCGAATTATCAATTTAAAGATTCACCATATTATTGTGCATTTTTTTTTCATATATTTTTTTTTATTTTTTATTTTTTATTTAATATTAAAACTACATTTAAATCATAATACATTTGTCTATTACAATCTACTTAGATATATTTTATTTTATTGCTTTGCCTCTCCAAAAATTAGACTTGCTCATGTGCTTGGTGAGGGGCTTACACTTTATTAGTTTATTTTGGATTTGGCTTATTTGTTCCTTAGCTA
The DNA here is from genome assembly GCA_016648135.1 of Agrypnia vestita. Taxonomy (NCBI): domain Eukaryota; kingdom Metazoa; phylum Arthropoda; class Insecta; order Trichoptera; family Phryganeidae; genus Agrypnia; species Agrypnia vestita. The sequence continues at coordinate 102,995 of JADDOH010024775.1, read as the reverse complement.
TATGTCTTGTTATGCATTGTCAATTGCTATATGTCTTGTTAGCTATATGTCATTGCTATATGTCTTGTTAGCTATATGTCTTGTTATGCATTGTCAAATTGTATCGATCTAAAGAGTTGGTTTATTTTTTTCTTTAATTGTTGTAAGTCATCGATTTTCTTAATATCTGTAGGTATTGTAATTATATTTTGGGATTTTAAAATTATTTTTGAATCTTAATGATGTGTTTTTTTTTCAAATTTAGCAGTTATGTTTTCTTTAATTAGTTGTTTAATTGACGTTTTTTTGTAAACATTCTCTAATTTTGGAACTTGGAATTTAGAGAAAAGTAATTGTGTTGAGAAGGTTTTTCTTTTTTTTAATATTACTATTATAATTGATCTTTGGATTACTTTCACTGTGTTTATGATGTTATTATACGCCCCTCCCCATCCAATGATTCCATATTGGAGTAGTGCATGGACAGAAGCGTAATAAACCATTTTTAAATTATCTATGGTTAGTGTGTTACGCAATCTTATGAACATATATATGCATTTCCTTATTCTTTTGACCAACTCGCTAATGTGGCTGTGCCATTTTAGGTGTTGGTCTATTATTACACCAAGGTATTTTAGTTCTCTTTTAGATTCTAGGGTTGAGCATTTGTCATTGCAGTTAGTTTTTTTGCAGTTGGTGTCATGTACAATAATTTGTAAATTTGAAGGGATTGTCGGTTTTTTTATTGAAAAAGGAATAAAGTAAGTTTTGTCGGAATTTAAGGAGAGTAAGTTGTTGTCAAACCATAATTTTAGCGTATTTATGTCATTGTTCGCTTGTGTATTAACTGTGTCCCAGTCGCTTCCTTTCGTGATGATCGCAGTATCGTCAGCGTATGATATTATTTTTCCGTTCAGTTTTAGGTTGAAGATGTCGTTAACGTAAATTATAAATAGCAATGGGCCTAGAACTGTCCCCTGGGGTATACCGAAGTCGCTAGTTAGAGTTTCATTAATTTTTACACATTGTTGTCTTTCATGTAGATAACTTTGAAACCAGCTTAGAGCTGTACCTTTTATACCAACAGATTTTAATTTTAATATTAGTTTATTATGTGAGACACTGTCAAAAGCCTTTCTTAGGTCCACGAAAATACCAATACATTTAAAAGATTTGTCTAGCGATTCTTGGACAGTATTTGTTAATTGAGCTATTGCCTCTTGCGTATTTTTATTTTCCATGAAACCAAATTGGTTATTATGGATTATTTTGTTTATTTTGAGAAAGTGAAATATTCTTTTTTTAACGATTTTTTCTATAATTTTTCCAAAATTTGATATAAGAAATATTGGTCTGTAGTTAGTAGTTTCCTCCGGATTGCCCGATTTAAATATAGGAGAGATAATGGCTCGTTTATAGTTTGACGGAAAAATTCCAGTTTCTATACTTAGGTTTATTATATGCATTAGAGGTTTAGATATTTGTTTTTTGATAAATTTTAAGATATTACTCGTGTATCCGTCATAGCCTGGTGCTGATCCACTTTTTAAAGATGTAATAATTTGTTCAATTTCTTGTTCATTATTGTGCATTTTTTTAAAACATTTTTTGTTTGTTTTTTCAACCAGAATTCAGAACCAGCAATGCCTGTGGTTATGTCTACTGTCGACATATTCACGTAAACAAAAATCATCTGAGCGTTTAAATTAAACTTTAACGGGTTTTATCAATAGCTAAAGTGTATTTTTATATTATTATTACAGTTTCGCAGAGATGGGAAACGAAATGAAACACTATACATCAATTAATCTCTTATTTATAAATAGATATACTGGACACAAACTTTACTGGAAAATTATTTCGCAATTCGCACTCGAGAATATTCCACATGTAGGTATACTTTTTTCTGGATGACAATATTCGCTCGGATCGCCCGTTCACTTATCTGTGATTTTCACTAGCTTCCAAACAAAAGACTGTCTCATAGCGATGATGTCGCAATTGGTATAAGTTTGACGTCCTTTATTTCTGGAATTTTCGCGTATATTTCCGTATGTTCTACCGATTTCTATATATTTCCGATTTATTCTTAAACTTCGAGACTTTTTAAAAATTACGTATAGTTCTTCTTGTTTCTAGAAACCCGTGACACTATTTACCTGAAATTGGTGTGTACTCGTACTACTTGTATTATTTTACAGAAACTATGTTTCTATTTTTGATACAGAACATGTTTAATCAGCGTAGTAAAATATAGGATCCAGTAAAATGTATCACAAAAACTAAGCACTAATAAATAAAGCCTTCTTTATAACAATATCTTTGTAACAATCAACTAACTTTAGTTTGTGTAAATTATAAAATAGCTTAAAATATTTGTAAATGTTAAATTTATGAATATTTTTCAAATAAAAAAAAACATTCTATGCACGGGTGTAATGATACACGTTTCTAAGACATGTTACACGTTTTTTCGATCGTTAATTTAATTTAATTTAAGCGTTCGTCAATAAAATAACCACGTATCAAAATATCTAGTTTGCTATCGATAATACATTCTCGTCTAACATGGAGAAAAGTAAAATTAAAATTTGATGAATAGAAAAAATATATTCTCAGAAATAATATTCTTACAAAAACTCACTTACAGGTAGCAAACCATTTGAAATAAAAATGTTTCTCTGTATTTTACCAGCGTTAGCTGAATCGAATACTGATAAATAATATTTTGATGTGTGCTCGTACATAGGTACCCATATTAATTTTTGTGAATATTTTATAGAGATTTCGATTACAAGTATCATAGGATATGATGGTGGCCCGCCTCTACTTATTACAAAATCATTGGTATTATCAAAATGATCTAATTACGTAATCATCAAATTGATAAAATTGTTATTACATTATTCACACCTTGAAGCAATAAATAACGTGTCACGTTTATTAGACATAATCTACGACATAATCTACAGAACTTTTTGTTTTGCTTTGGTCACATATATATAGCACCAAAACATGAGTATAAAAATTAAAATATAAAGTTAAGTAAAGAGCAGCAATGTGTATAGGCTTTTACATAAAAAATATAACATAAAAATTAAAATGAATATAAATTAAACAATACAAGTTTTAAGTGGCGAAATATAAAAGTATCAGGAATTGCACCAAAACATGAGTATAAAAATTAAAAATATAAAGTAAAGAGCAGCAATGTGTATAGGCTTTTACATAAAAAATATAACATAAAAATTAAAATGAATATAAATTAAACAATATAAGTTTTAAGTGGCGAAATATAAAAGTATCAGGAATTGCACCAAAACATGAGTATAAAAATTAAAAATATAAAGTAAAAAGCAGCAATGTGTATAGGCTTTTACCTAAAAAATATAACATAAAATTAAAAAGAACATACATTAAACAATATTAGTTATAAGTAGCAAAATATAACAATTATCAGGAATAGCACCAAAACATGAGTATAAAATTTAAAAATATAAAGTAATAATATTAGAATATATTCAAGACATGTGAGTAATATGATATTTAAATCTATACCTATAAAACTCAATGTCTGTCTATCTGTTTGTCTCTTCTCTATACAAATCTACACCGTTTGTCCGATTTGACTCAAATTTTGTAAACTTATGCTCTAGTATTCGTCGGGTAACATAGGCGACATTTTTCCCTCCCCTGATATATTTTCAATGCAAATTTGTACCGTTCGACCGATCGGACTCAAAATTTGGAAACATACTCTTCAGAATCAGTTGGGTAATATAGGCGACATTTTCTCTTCCCCCTCTAACCCATCCCTCCCCCAGATATATTTTATGTACCAATCTACAACACTTCACCGATTGGACACAAATTTTGCAGACATGGATGGAAAATCCCCATGGAAAAATTAGGCCATATTTTTTCCCTAGAGATCCTATCTCTCCCAGCTTTGATTAAATGGAAACATTGTTTTAATTAGAGGCTTTTCAAAATTATGGAACATTTGTTTCCCCACATACCTAAATTTATTTTCAACTTTATCCTTAACCCGTGCAACACCGGGTACGAACAGCTAGTAAATGATAAATTTTATAATCTATATTATGATTGCGATTAAGATGAATCGAGTAATGCGTTATTTTTCCATTACAAAAAGTAACCAAATCCTATGAAAAGCAGCAGGTAATGAGCGACAGTTAATCGCAGATACTAATAGCCGCGATTATATTATCGGCCGCGCAGCAGCCATTATAGTCGCCCGCAGGGCCTATCAGCAAGCAGTCGGCGACAGCCAATTGCTTAAGTGCTGGTATTATTATTTTTGTAATAATATACATTTAAAAAAAAAAAGAGATTTTTTTTAATAGCCAAATAACTAAGAGAGATCGCAGTATGATCTGCAGTGAGTAAGATATGCTTATTTAAATAAAATCAAAAGCGTGGATATTAGCATTTTGTGGTATGTGTTAAACATAGCTTAATATAAATGACGAATAATACAACGAGGTCACGTCATGTAACCCCACATCGACATATTTCAAATGACACAACTTCAGTTTAAGAGAGAAATTATATCGCTCCTGACCGAAAATAGTTGAGCGTGTAAGACGGATTCTTCGGAAATCAACCTAAACAAAATTTTATAGCCACAAAGTGCGGGTACACATTTTCAGACTTAGTTGACCTGGGAGCCTACATGCCTATTATGTCGTGCGGAGAATGTGAACTTCGTTCATCTTGTAATCACTTATTGTAGTAAACTTATATTGTATAATATATTAATGGTTTACTTTAATGTATTATCGTAAATTGTAACTGTACCAATCACCTTGTCCTAAATGACTATCCATTAGGGTCATTCTGACCTGTCGATAGTCCTTAAATTAAAAAATAAAAATAAAATAAAATAAAAATAATTGACTAAAATTGTGATGAGAGAGTTTAACATAGTGATCTGAAATTACCTTCAGCTTATTTAATGTAAGCAGTCGTTGGGGTTTGAAAAAAGCGCCCTACGTTTTTGATTTAATATATGTACGCATGTACTGTTACGCTCTTAGTTCTGTGGGTGTAAAAAAGCATGTTTTTATTATATTTTAAATATAGTATTATTTTCTACTTTTTAATCCCCGTCAAATTAAAACTTGTAATAAATACGAATTGTGTCAGTATAATAATAATACACCCCGATTGACGTCACTGATATACAATCTCCAATAAAATAACGTGACATCATTTTAAATAAAAATTATAATAATTAAAACGATTTTGTAAATTTAATGAATGTTTATTGTAATGTCATTCGAAATACGTCAGGAAGTGAGTCAAATATTAAGTACAACATATGTGTCGGACTTTTTCTGACTCTTCATTTTAATTTTACTTTTCTTGTAATTTTTTTATGCCTGACACAAGGATGGGCATTAGTATATTATACATATATAAAAATAATGTTTTATTATTAGGTACTATTTTTACTCTGCTTGCTCAACAAAAACTTTGAATCGATTTTTGATCCTTTTCCCGTGATCCAATCGAGCTGAAACTTGGCAAGCAGACTCGTGGCAACTATCAAGAACATCTATCAAATTTTTAGGAATTTTATTGGTTTTTTCAAATTGGAATCATTAGAAATGTTTGATTAGCAAGTCGCGAAATATTTTCTAAATTTGTATTACTTCTTCGGTATAATAGCTACATCACTACGAATTTCGAAAATTTACAAAACAATTGGTTTACAGATGACAGCGAAATTGGGTTTTTTGGGAAAAAATCAAATAATAATTTATTTCTTTTAGATTTCTGCTTAGTTTTGAAGAATTCTACATTACTCAAATCCGATTCTGACTAAATCATTTAACGCTGGAAATTCATAAGTTACGATATTGATGATCTTGACATCTGACATCTTGACATCTCAAAACATCTGAAATTTTAGAAATATATTAAATTTCTGTAAGTTTAGTTTTATGTTATATGTTTTAATTCATCTTTAATTATTGTTATATTTTACAAAGAAAGGGAGTATAGTAAAAACTTAGTTTTTATGGGTTACTTTTTTAATAGTTAATATTTTTGATTATCAGCAATACAACACAAAATATAAGAAAGTACTCAAGCAACGCATTCTATTTCCGTATGTTTTTAGTAATATGATACATTTTTGTAATATTTTATTAAATGCCCAAATGTTCCAAATAATATTGACACAATCCATTTTTTCATCTCTGGAACAAAACGTGGGAAGGAAACAGTCGGATTACAGAATAAATAAATCGGATAAAGCAATTTAATGTGTTTTTATAGACATCAATTGGGTACTTATTTTTCTACTGATGTCAAATAAAATAACTTGTACAATAATTTTGAATGAATCGTTTTTCGGTTAGAGCATATCTCTAAAAAATTCATTCAATTGGTCTTCTTTAGAAACTGAATAATATGTTAGCATTATGATGAACTTTGTTTATTACTGATTTTACTAGAATTTTCGGAAAATTAACCAAAATGACATATTTTTGTAAACAATTTTAGATCAATCAATTAGAAAGATAATGTACAGAAATACGTTACAACCTCGAAAAACGACGATGTGGCCTATGTATGGGCGATATTAAAATGGTAAAAGTGGTGTGCGACAAGTGGCATCCACGTTTATTATCATATATCCCAGTAAAGAATTTGGTGAAGACATGGGGTCCGGTATATTATTTTGTTCTTAGAAGATTTTACTAAGGTTATATATTCGTGGAGCACAAAATTTAAAAATCGTTGCCCAAATTTTACGTTCATTTTTGCACTAGGATATTTTCAGTTATTTTATTTCTAGCTTTCAGATAGTATATGCTGTGTTAATTTTTTAAGAAATTTAAGCATCGATTTGGAGTATAGTGTTTAGTACTTAAAGGTTGCATCTGAATGGTCTCTTATTAATAATTCTGGTGACTCATTTCTGAGCCTTTATTATAGGGTTTAGTAAATTCAAAGCTACTCCACCCCATAGACATATTGCATAGCTGATAAAACTGACAGTGTCTCGTATACCATTTTCGGTAAAATTATGTTCATAAAGCTTCGTAATATTTTGAAAATGTAAATTAGTTTTCTAACTCTGGAGCTTAACCATTCGATGTGAGTGGCCTATCTTATATTTATTGTTATTATTAATATATTAATTGTCTACATGTTATCATAATATTATCTATCTAAGTATTATATAGATATGTATGTCCAGATTAAAAACAGGTTCATAAAACTTAAAATTTAATGGTTTTATATTATAGCTATTATAAATTTAGCTTAGCTCAGCTCAAATCATAGAATCCCTTAAATGGATGTAATGAATTACAAATCCGTGTACCTGAATTTCAGTTATCAATCATGCTTAACTGTTTGTATTCAATTAAAGGTCATTTAATTATTTTCGATATGTACAGTATGTTTCTGAGATTGTAGTTCATTTTGTAATATTTTGAAAAATTTGAAACCCTACGAAACCATGCTATTAACTCATGTTACCGAAATAATTTTCAGTTTTTAAGCATTTTGCATAATGCTTTTTCTTGCCTTCACTGGATCGTGGCCGTGAGAGGCAAATGAAACACTAAAGACAATTTATAACTTTATGTATTACACAAAGTTACTGAACACGAATTTAATCGGAGCACTGTTCTCAAATCACACTAACTATTTATAGAATTTTTCACACAAGTTCGCACCAATTTACATCAATAGAATTTCTCTTCATTTTTTTTCTATTGTTAGGTAGATCTGCTTCGTTTCACGTGTAAGTAAGTACCCATTTAATCGCGCTGCACGGATCACTTTTATCTCCATATTCGCAAAATTGTCAGCAACTCTCTCTCTCACGCGTCCGTCATTACTTTTATACAAAAATATTGGTTTCGCGAATGTTCGAGAACGTTCGACTAGTTTCTGCATACATTCTGATTTCATATTCATGTGGACCGTTCGAGAGGCTTCGATTATGCGCAGTTATCACTGTTTCCGACACTCGTGACAATATTCAAATCACGTCCAATAGAATCATTCTATTATCTCTTCATTAAATTAATTATCTAGGTGTCTTTTTGCCTTACTTTAAATTGAAGTAAGACAGAAAAAGATTTTCATATGTTTTAACACAGCTTATTAAATTCAAAAATAATTAATCTTATAATGTTTTATTTTCTGCTGTATCTGTTGACTATAACTAAAACAACCTGTACAAATAAGGTAAGCAAGCTTAGAATTAGTTTAATATTAAATATTAACATTTATTCATCAAACACTGCCTTTAAAATGTTGCAAGTCACACATTCGCCGACAAATTATAGGCTGTGTAATTTCTATCAAGGGATATCAGTCACAGCTACCTTTTTGGGAAGGTTTTGCGTTACATTTCATCGAGAAAACACAACCTGCGAGATATACAACCATTAATTAATTACGCACGTTTCATATATGGAGAAAATCAAAAAACTAGCCGGGCATTGATTAATAATAGGTGGAGGTCCAAAATATAAATTACTTTTTTATTTATGCTTGCTCACATTCCAAATGCAGGTTATTTGACTATGCAGAAAAAAAAACACATCTAAATATAATTTTTTAACACCTTATAAACATTATACAAAAAAAACTTCAAAACATCTATAAAAAACTGCTTTCCGGGATTGACATATGTATAAAATTATTTCAAGACTAGCTGTAAACCATCAAAATTGACGGAACATACATTCGTCTTTTTTGGCGGTCCACGAAGAGGTGACCGTAGTAACATGTATGAATGTATGTGTGTATATGGGTGTGTATGCAAATGTGTATATGTATATTTTTAGATATAAATTCATAATATGTATGCATTGAACATAAAGTTTGTAATGTACATATTATTTAATAAATAAAAATTGAATTGAATTGAGACATGCCTGAAGCGGCCGATTCGAGTTTGGTGGCCCGGGGTTCGATCCCTATCCCCGGCCGTTTAATTTATTTATTTTAGCCGTGAATTCGAGCGAAATAACGGATGTTACACGAAGTTACGAACGGACAGATAGACAGACAGACAAATGGACAGACCGACAACGAAATTATTATGTTTGAATGAAGCGCATTCCTGGGAGAAAATATATCACAAAAATCATCATGTTATTGTAATAGATCTGCGGAACGTATGTCGCGACGCGCGAAAAGGACAGAGTATGACAGAGAGGGTAAATGGATATAAGGACGAGCAGCGCAAGTGAAAGGGCTTTTTTGCACTATATCGAGACCGATCGCTATTGTTTATCGTTATCACCATATTTCTGTAAAACATATTGTTACCGCCAATAAATTACGATTCTATAACAAGATCTTTTATTGGAAGAAACCCAGTACAAAGACGAACAAGACTATCAACATCATCCACTAGCTCTGGTTCCACACTTGTATCAGTTGACGTTATTATTTCCAATGATTTGATTTTCAATTGATTCCAATTTCTTTGACTAACCAAACTTAGAATTCTATTTCAACTTCACAAGAAAAATATCACTATGTTTCACACAACTTCAATGAGTTATTACTAGTTTCGGTTCACAGCGGAGCCCTTATCAGAGTTTAATATGTACTGGTACATACTTTTTATTTATTTATTTATTTCAAAAAAAATCCTTGTTTGCAAATAAAGGTAATTAACACTAATTTAACAATAAAAATATAAGATAAATTACACATTTTTCTTTGTTAAATTTGTGGATTATGCCACTCAACTAGGCTACGCCTGCCCCAGAATGGCGTTATAGAACACAATTATAATATTTTTTTAAATTCGTCAGTAATATTTATTTTCATAAGGTAGCAATTATGTATCTACAAAGTATCAAGTGCAGTGTTAATGGTAAGTTGAGTGAGTTATAAGTCCAAGTGTAAATATGTGTAAAATAATTGTTTAATGTAAAAAGGGTTAAATTTTTTTTAAGATTATTTTTTATTTTCCTTAATTAATTTATTAATTTATATAGGTATATATTTTTATTTATAGACATTATTATGCAATTACAGTAAGTAAATTTTCAGTTGCTGTTCTACCTTTGGAGGTAAGCCAGTTGTTTGCTACAGCTTTTATTTTATTAATTGAGTATATTCTGATTTTCGGGAAGTCTGTTTTAAATATGTTAAATATTTTAGGCCCTATGTATGAGTAATTTTTCTGTCCATGTGTTGTCTTAGTTTTTGGTATTTCATCAAGGTTTCGTAATGCTTGTCTAGTATTATTTGAATGCGAGTTACTGGTTGCTGTTAGGTGGTTTGTGTTTTTGATGTAGAAGATGAGGGTAGACTTAACGAACAGCTGTCCAACGTCCAGTACATTAAATTCTCTGAATAGTTTGTCTGATTGGTGTATAAATGGTTTCTTATTAATGACTCGGAGCAAGGTTTTTTGTGCTGTTATAGCTGGATTTAATGTGGTTTTGTAAGTACCTCCCCAACTTGTTGGAATCGCAAAGTTCATAAATGACTGGGCAAGAGCATAATAGATTGTTTTGTGTTGCTGTTTATTAAAAATATTACATATGGATTTAAATAGATAAATGAGTTTTAGAAGTTTTCCCGATAATAACTTAACCTTGATAGTTTGTCAATAAAGTGGTGCCAAACAATTTTATAAAAAATTATTCACTTAAAAAATACGTGCACTGAAAACAAACAAGAAATAAATAAAAATATTTCTTCAAAAATAAAAATACGCATTTTTCAATTTAAACTCCGATTGGACAGCGTGGCATTCTTCGGTCATCAGTTCCAAACCACTTTTCACAAACCTTTTATAATCCCACTGAGGACTTCATTGTTGGAGCTACCCATTTCCTGCCAACAACCCTTATCAGCGGGTAACCATATTTCCTACACGGAACGCTTTGAATATACCACATGTATGTACCATTTTCCTAGGGGTTATTCGCAAATCCCTCGGCATAGTTTATCTTTATAATTGTTAGATTACCAGACTCATTTAAAAGTTGTTTCATACCTTGGTTGAAATGTTTATAAAAGAATTATTAACGTACATATATTTATTATAGACATGTACACTTTGCACACCAGGGTAATGATGCAGTGAAGGGTGTAATTATAACTTATTGTAGAACTTATAATGTAAGTATTATAACGCTTCGCATGCATATGTACAAGTCATTTTCGCATACATAGGCAAGTCGTTTTCCTAAACGCAAAACTTCAAGAACTATATCTTAAAGTCCCGGGGTCTTGATGTTTGTTTTTTCTCTACAAATACAGTAAATGAAGAACCAATTGATGCCCGAATTCTAAATAGATCATTATTTATATAATTAGAACTTTTTGAATGTTCTCTTTAAAAAAAAAAATTTAAAAAAAAACGGTTCAAAAATGAATGACAAGAAATATAATATATAAATTTTTACACATTTTTTATACAATTTTGCAAAAAAAATCGTTTTTAAAAATACATTATTTCACACGTAGGTACACAAGATTTCAAACACTAAAAGAAAGAAATATTTATCAAAGTCAACAAAGATATTTCAGACATGTCAAATATACATCAAACGTGACAAGGGACATTGTGTGCGGACCGCTCGTTATTCTGACATTTTATTTTGCTCATCCTAAAGCGAAAAATCTAGTCATTTAAATATACATGAATCATTAAGAACAATAATTCAAATAATTGCTTGAACGCGCAAATTAATATTTTTTATTTAACTTTTAGACGAACGTGATTAAAATAATTATTTTGAGAAAACCACTGTATTGATGAAAGGTAAATAATTGTTTCGAAAATTTACCTTTACAAGAATACTTATATAAATTTATTTTTTGATAATATTCAATCATTTAAATTTGAAGACATAAAAATCGACATTTCAAACTTGCAAAGACAAGCGTACATACGATATTCAACGTCATATATGTATTCTGTCTGTGGACAATGTTACCAACTTTTAAAAGACATTGTAGGTGACTGATATGAAGGTCTCATCTTTATCACTCCAATCGGGCTTCCTTCGGTATGTGATCTGTGAAATTTAATTGCACTAACTTATTTACTTTATATTAGTACGCGCATCACTGGCGACATCGCCATGACCGAGAATAGAAAGCGGTCTAAGCTCGCCGGTGCGTTTAATATCCGATGATCAAAGTCATTCATTAATGACACTTATTCTGTATATACTTTTGTTCTTATATTATATTTTGGTGCAAGCTTATAAAAGTAATCGAGCTGAACTTAAATTATATTTTGGTTAATCCCTCACGTCCTAAATGATTTTTCTTTTTCTTCTTTTTGTGCCTTGTCATGTCCCCCGATGTTGGCAATCATGCAAAAACCTCTCAGATGTTGTCCAAAGTGATTACCAAATATAAATGTAACACAGCGAGAAAAAAGCATCCTGTTAGAAATCGATGTATTCTGTCTACGATTTATGTATCTTACCATTGTGTCACATTATCTTTAAACATATTAGCAATAAAAAGAACCTTTTTTGGAATTCTCTCGTTCAGAGGAAGCTATCCAATATCCGCTATCGTGTTAAGTGTGATGGAATAAATTTGGTGCACTAGTTCAGTGAACTTTCGGAGATTGAACTAAGTGCTCGCGCCAAATTTAAACAAATTGATGTCAATCTCTAAATATATTATTTTCTTTTTGTTTGGTTTTGATCACAAAATCATTATTTACAAACGCCAAATCATTATTCTTACTATTTTCAAACAACCTAGAGTTAACTTGGCGACCTCTTCCGGTGTCTTCGTTACAATTATTGTTTTGAAACTGTATGATTTTACATATATATTTAATATTAAAAAAGAAGAGGGTGCCTACATTTTTTGCAAGATCCTGAAGAGTAACTACGCAACTTTTTTATTTTGTTATTTAATTGTTTTATTAAATGAGACACTAACAGAATAATGGGTACACGATAGATACATAAAGAACAATATATTATTATTTCAAATTTTACCCATTATCCCAATCACAATTGTCTTCAACCTGCACTAGTACATACATGCATATGTAAATTTTAGAGTATTAATGTAATGTGAGGATGTAAAAATAAGTAATTAAAAAACAAAATTTAATGTATAGATCACGCATTTTTCCAAAAGAGAGGCAAGCTCTTGGGCTTGGAGAGAGACTTACACTTAATTTTTGAAATGTTATGTATCTTTATGCGTATAATAGTCTTCTTTATAATGATATATGTGATATACTATATGTATTATAATGATATAATTACATATATGCTGTAATTTTTTTTTAACAATATTATGTTTTTTGACTATAAAGTTTTATCTAAGTTAGTACCTTTCTAACAGCGTGTACATATAGATACAATATTACGTACATATTATTTCTTATATAACTGAGGTTGATGTATTTTTTATCTGTCTATTGCACATATTTTTTTATAACTGCACAAATTCAATTTAACTTATTTCAATTATTTAAAAAAAATATATATACTGGAAATTAATATTAACGTAATTCATTTACGTCTCAAATTATTGCTGTGATTGGTGCAAAAAACGAATCAATCTTATTCGTTCGCCTGCCAAGCGTAAAGAACCCCGAATTATGTACAATAAGAGCACCACAAAGATTACTTTTGAATAATCGGAAGAACTATAATTTGTATTTTTTTTAATTTGGGTGCTCAACAGGTTACGTAATAATAGATTACTTAATATTCGTGTAACCTAATGAACATTTATGTTGCTCCAGTAATGACCACCTCGACGTATTAGGTGCGTAAGTATTATAATCATTTTTGCAGCAACAAATTTTAATCTAATTAGTGAATAATTTGCGTTGGACTTGTATTGCTTGGCAATCTAAATATGTGGGGTATAAAAGCAAATGCAGCAATATTCAAAAAAATATTTAGAGTGCAGTCACCTAGGATAACTAATTTAAAATGTACTGAATTCTATATTTTAATTATTTATCTCTTACAAAATCATGTTTCCTGCAAGTTATAGGCTATTTTCGAGTATAATCTCAAATTCAGTACATTATTTCACAAATTTGTATTCATTAAATTTTTTTTGGGCATTGCTGTCTTTGCTTTTATACCCCACGTGTGTGGAATATAAAAGCAAAGGCAGCAATTTTCAAAAAAATTAAAAAATGTTATGAATGCCATAACCGAGGATTACTGAATTATAGATTTTATGTATCTATCTAATCTATCCCTTAAGAAATAGTGTTTCCTTTATATTTATATGTTATGTTTCCCATAAACTCTCGAATTTAGTACATTATAAATTAGTAATCTTCGATGACAGCATTATTTTTTTTTGTGTATTTATTTATTTATTTCAAAAAATCCTTGTTTACAATATAACTAACTAACTAACCATCACGCCGTTTCCCTGCAGGGGTAGGCAGAAAGGATTGAACGCCACACTCTTCTATCCTGGCACATCACTTTTGCTTCGGCCACATTCATACATCTTCTAATACACGTTCTACGGTTGTTGCGGCTTTTAACAGGGCCATCCTCAAATACTTGTAGTACCTGATCGTGCCAGGTCTTTCGCGGACGCCCTCTATTCCTGTTGCCTTCAACATTCGCCTCATATATTTTCTTATAGGTATTTAATAATAATTTAACAATAAAAATGTTAGATTTGTGGATTATGCCACTCTACTAGGCTACGCCTGTCCCAGAGTGGCGTTATATAACACAATTATAATATTTTTTTGAATTCGTCAATAATATTTGTTTTCATAAGGTAATAATTATGTATCTACAAAGTATCAAGTGCAATGTTAGTGATAGGTTGAGTGAGTCGTAAGTCTAACAGCTGCTTATTTATTATTTATTTGCTGCCTTTGCTTTTATACCCCAATTAAAATATTGAGTTTTGTAATTTCATTTTTCATTTTTGAACTGGAAAATTTGATAAATCTGTCAAATTATTTATTGAAATTAATATTGTAAAAAAAAATTCACATTGGTTTCGTCTTGGTTGGTTTTAAAATTATATAACAAAATTCGAGTTATCTAATTCAAAAATCGAGCCTGCGATATATTAAAATCGTATCATATAATATGATTTTACGTAGGTATCTATGTAAGTTTGGCAAAGGCAGTCGGTGGGAACCGAACTCACGAATCCGCGACGAAGTGAACCAATTGTACCCCCGTGCTGTGGGGGCTGGCGAAGAAAACAGTTCCCAAATATTCTTGAAGCCAGTTGGAAGGAACTATACGAAGAATGAAGATAAGACTGCGCAACTCAACATTGCAGAAATTAAAGTTACAAACTGGGGTTCCAAAGTATCTCAGTAAAGTTGCAGAACGCATAAATATCAACCCGCGGGGTAAGTTGATAGTCTTTTTTGGATTTAGTTTCAAAAACTTCTACAGATTCGGTATCTTAAAATGCAACTATTACAGTGTTGTTTTTTTGACTTATCAAATTATAAGATATCGAAATACGAATATTTTTAAAATTATTTTATAGCCCAATGTTAACTTTTTTATCGATTGTCAGCCCAAGATGTCTTGTTTCTATCTCTTTATCGATTGTGTCACGGTTGCATGTAAGATTTGTGTTTGAAATAATGATTTTGTTGTCATGTTGTCTGGATAAGGAGATTCTCTATTTTTTTTTATCGAAAAGGCTAAGTATTCTTACTCCCTTTCTTTTAACTCGTAGCGTCTGCTTGTCGACTTGTCTGCTTGTCTGCCGAAAAAACTTTGGATCGATTTTTAACCCTTTTCCCGTGATCCAATCAAGCTGAAACTTTGCAGGCAGACTCGTGGCAACGGTAAAAATGATCTAACAAATTTTCATTCAAATTTTTTAAATAATTATACAATAATTTTGGATTTTTCAAAATTGTAATGGTTTTTTCAAATTGGAATCAATACAAATGAGTAATGACCCCGACTCGAGCAGTAGGCATAAAACCTGATTCAATGAGAAAGGGAGTATAATAAAAACTTCGTTTTCATGGGTAAGTTTTTCTTTATTTGTTATGTGCAATGTTTAAAAGTATATTTCTAATATGTAGTCATTCTTATGTTTGTGTTTTATTTCTTATGTGCAATATTTAAAACTTTAATTCTAATATGTAGTATTTTCTAACGTTTAAAAATAAAAAAAACTGTACAGGTAGCCGCATCAGAACAGACCTTGTCTAGTGAAGCAACTACCTTCATTTTTATGTATAAATTCATACGAAATAAATAAATATAAAAAAAATAATAAAAACCGTATTTCATATGTGTGAGTAACGCTCCTGTTCGTGAAAATGTTCTTTGGTGGAATATCTTGAATATTAAGCTAAAAAATTTCAAGACTGGATTTTTATCCTCACGGGACATTATATTTTAGATGTCACATAGAAACGTAGCCACTTTTTTATATGGGAAAGTAGGTATGGAAGCGTCTATAGAGCTTACGACATATTATATGGCTGGCTTAAGTGATCACATTACATAGTGATACGTTCACCAATTCCACCCGTGATAAACTATGTATGTGAGTGTATGTATGTGTTATTAATATTATTAATATTTAAAGCATTAACTTTGTGGTTAGACATTATAACAGATTGTTAGTTAACTTTGTAAAAACCACTACCAGATTTTAGGTCTACCGGTTTCGAGACGTACCCGTCTCTTCGTCAGGACCAACACTACACCACTACATTCACAACACTACACACCTCAACCATAGTATTGTTACACTTCCACCAATAATTGATCACATGCGTGTTAGTCTTGTCAGGGACAAGACAACAGTGCATGTTTGTCCCTGACAAGACTAACACGCATGTGATCAATTATTGGTGGAAGTGTAACAATACTATGGTTGAGATGTGTAGTGTTGTGTAGTGGTGTAGTGTTGGTCCTGACGAAGAGACGGGTACGTCTCGAAACCGGTAGACTTAAAATCTGGTAGCAGTTTTTACAAAGTTAACTAACAATCTGTTGTATGTATGTGCTTTTTGATTATTATATTAAAATTTATACAAGATTTAACATTATTGCAATCTTTACAAATTAATTTATAAACATCCGATTTTTATAATATCAACACAATCCTCTCTATTTAACATAATATTATCCATTAATTCAGTATTATAATGATTATTAATTGTAATTTGTTTTATAATATGATTTAAAGATGTCTAGTATTATTCCGGTGACTCGACGACTGCAGCCATCATTTATAAGCTTTCTTTTAAATAATCCAGTAGAGCAATGGAGAGGTTGGCGCCTTCGCTAACAATTTTTCTCTTTTTTGCGAGACTATGGTACTTTATAATATTATATTAGCTGTGCACGCGCGGCTTCGCACGCGTATAACATTTAGATATATGTCATCGCGGACTTTTTACTACAACTTCTCTTAAAGTATAATATCTCTTACCATAACGCAGCGTTCATAAAAAAACGCATCGCTCGACTACTTTTTCGTCGACTATAGTTGTAAAATAGTTCACCACGAAAAGCACTTTTATTTTAACGGTATAATAATTGATTAACCTATATCCGCCCTGAAAGTCTATTCTAAATATTGATGAAGGAATTTTTGAAATCGGATGAGTAGTTTCGAAGATTGCCTCATACATCCAAAATTGCAAACTTTACCTCTTTATATATTAGTGTAGATTGATATTTATAATCATTACAAAGAAGATATACTTGTGGTGGTTCGAACCACTTTTTGGATAAAATACATTAATATAATAACTTTGTCATCCGTGGTGAGCGCCTGATTTTATATAAATATAGAATTTTTTTAGTACTTTACGGGGATATTTTTAAAACATTTTATTCAATATAAATCCATTTTTAACAGGACACTTTTTGTATTAAAGAGGACTTACTTAATTTACTCAAGGATTCAGATTCTACGAACCAGAATTAATAATTTTATAAGGGATAGGCCCTCTCTAATCCTGTACCTAATCTTTACGTTTCATTCTTACTTAATTTATACTTTAAATGGTTTAAATTAAACTTAGAGGATTATAAATAAGTACTATAAAAATAAAATTAAACAATTTTTTTTCTTATTTTTAGTAAATGTAGTAAGTACAATAATGCTCCCGTGGCTACATGTAATTATCATGTTTCTGTATATTTTGTAAACAATTCAGAAAAGAAGCAAAAGCGCCACGTTGCGTACGATAAAAACACCGGGCTACGCTTTTAAATACTCGACCGTATTCTGAAAATAACAACATTGTAATCTTTGTATCTTGAGAGTTATTGTAAAACATTGTAATGCCGTCAAATTTTGAAATGATTGAAATTATTGAATTAAATCAACCAGAAAGCTCTAAAAAGTAAACAAACGTTAAGTTAATCACAATTTATAAATAACTAGCTACAACCCGTCAAAAATAACGGAATATTGGTTCGCGTCTTTTCTAATCCCTAGTACGAGTATATATTTATAGCATCTTTATGGCGCTCAACGGAGAAGCAGCCGTAGCAACATGTGTTAAACGGCCGGTTAGGGTTTAATGGGCCGGGGTTCAAGCCCCATCTCCGACCGTTTAATTTCGTTTTTAGCCGTGAATTCGAACAAAATTACGGACGTTACACGAAGTTACCGGGAACAGACAGATAGACGGGCGGACGGACAGATAACGAAATTATTATGTTTGATGAGCTTTCTAATTGATTGAATTCAATATTTTCAAACCTGTCATGTTTAAAAGGTCAGCATTGGCAGCATTACAATGTTATACAATAACTGTCAGCTTAAGAAATAGCAATGTTGTTATTTTCTGAATACGGCCGATTGTCACGAGATTCTAAAATCTAATAAAACTTCACATATCTGGAATCTGGAAAATTTTCGAATGTACAACATATTTGATGACTGACTGATGATTTGGTGACCCATGTCTTACACGACCAAATATGAATAATAGTATTAATTGATAAGGCATTTACGTTGTGGTTCGATCAGGTGTTATTTATAACTAACCTAAATACATAAATGTTGTGTGGTCATCTTTAAGGAGCATCTTCTCCTTAAAAAAAATTACCCCCACTGCTCCGCGACCCATTACTCTACTCAAATATTTTCATAAATTCTGTATTTAGGTTTGTTATAAATTACACCTGATGAAGAGAGGAATCGCTCCTCTTCAATCTACGGTCGTGTTAAATTTAACTCAACGTGTGTGCATTACAACTTTCAATTTGGTTTTAATTTAAAAAAAATGAATAAAGTCCGCAGAGCTTTTCAAATAAAGTGCACCTAATAACAAAATTGGTACCAACGCAAAAAAAAACTCATACCGGGCATAGATTCCAAGTAATTTGGACCATAGGAACTGTAACGTTGCAAATTAAAATATATATATATATATATTTTTTTTAATTTTTTAAATATACAAACTTAAGAGTGTATTCAATATAATATAATTAATACACATTTATTTTACACGCTTACCCACTTTTAAATGAGAATTTATTCTCGTGTTTAAAAGTGGGGGCATTGTCATATATGTATATATCTATTATTAATTAAATCGACAGTGTAAGACATTAGATTAAATAAGTAAGATATAGACAAAGAAACATTAGAATAAGTTATAAAAATTAAGACATTAAATTAAGTAAGTAAGATATAAACAATACAAGAATACAAAAATGTAAGACATTAGATTAAGTAAGTTAAATATACACAAGAAAACATTAAATTAAGTTATAAAAATTTTTAATTAAGAAGGTATTGTAATAACATTTAAAAGTATATATAGATTGTTTTTGATAAGATTTTTTCATTGCGTTATTGTGATGGTTTTTTGTGGAAGATTTTTTAATTTAGTCTTGAATTTTCTATAATTTTTTTCCGTCTCATTTCTTTGGGAAGAGCATTAAAGAATGATACTCCTTGATGGGAGAAATGATGTTGGGCTGTGCTAGTATTACATTTAGGTATAAAAATATTTCCAGCTGATCTCGGTCTATTACTAAAACATCCAATTGTTCTATTATTGATACACATTTTGTGAATTTGAAATTTTTTATAGATTTGATTAATATTTGAGACGTTAAAAATGTTGAAAAGTTTCCTTGTTGGGAATATTGAGAATAAAACTAAATATCTCAATGCTGACTTTTTTTTACTCTGTGAGATTTGTTGAAGATGACCCAGGAATGTTTAAATGGTCCATTAAAGTGCACATCCATACACGGGTCCATTCTTCCTTATTTGGACCCCAAGGCCGGAGACCATAATTTATTCGTTTTAAAGATTGTTGCGTTCACAGTAATAATCTCTCAATACACAATAATTATTGTGTGAATTATTTAAAATATACACCTGGCAATTTATTGCGGGTAGGTACCTGCCTGCGTTGGGTAACCGCACATCTGGTAACACTGTAATAAAATATTTGGTAACTAATTACTGTTTTGGAAGAGCGATTATGGCGCAGTGTAATACAATGATTATTCGCTCAGATTTAATTTGCTACTGTCAGCTACTACCTTAAATGATACTCTGTTCATTATTTAAATACGTCGAGGAACGTATAAGAATACTGAGATTTTTTTCCGTTAATTTATCTACGTAAGATTGATTGATTATTTTCAAAGTTGTTTTTAAAGTGGTTGTTTTTTTGTATTGTTATCAATATGCTGACACGTTAACTTTAATAACAACTAACTAACCTTCACGCTATTTCTCCGTAAGAGTAGGCAGAGAAGATAAAGCGCCGCACTCTTGTGTGCTGGCGCCCCACCAATCCAGAATCAACTACACTATTCTCAAAGAAATCACTAGAAATGTGGAGAAACAGGTTGAACATCGTGAGCTAACATTTACATATAAAAACGATGACATGCGCGCGCGGCCATAGTATTTTTCGGCGAATACACAGATAAAGCTAAAGCGATGATTAAGTGCGACCAAGCGATAAAGTACCTACCTACGTGTGAGAAGTGTGCCAGAGCGATACATGTCATGAATCAAAATTGACCTTTTTCAAAATCTAGTAAGGGAGCATCCATAAATCGCGTGGTTCCATTTCGACCCCCCCCCCCCCCCCCCAAGTGGAAGGTGGTTTTTTCCTAATAACTCCAGAAGACATTTTGTGTCATTTTTCCTTACTAAAACAATTTTTAAATTATTGATTTTGTGGAAACCGATCTGCGCAAATTTATCTATCAGATATTCTGTACCGTTTTAATTATGCCAAATAAAATAAACGAAAGAATTATCTAGCTCGCCCCTTACCTCCCCCCCCTTCCCCTCACGTTGTCCAGCGTAGCATTTTACCTAATCCCCCCTGATCAGACCACGCGGTTTATGGACACTCTCTTAAATCCTCCCTTGTCTCCATCCAACTCCTACTCGTCTCGTTATCACGGAGCAAGTTTTGTCATTGAAATTTTGTATTCCGAATACCTATTTCAACTGTTCCACTAAAATGCAGTTGGAAGAAATTACCAACGACAATAAACCGCAAGTATATGCTAAAAGTTAAATAAATATGAAATTAAATAATATATGAATATCCATCTTAAAATCTAATTTTTATGTATTGTTGTCTTTCTTGTGCCAGGAAAAGAATATTTCGCGATGCAGATGATTTCGGGACACGGTGAGATCAGAAGCAAGCTATTTGACTCAGGATTTGCTGGTGACCCGTGGTGTGCATGCAGCCACGTGAGGCAGACACAGGAGCAACTATCAAGAGAGTGTCTCATTATAAACGATAGTCGGGAGGATCTGATGAGGGGGATAGGTGGAATTTTCTTCGGAAACGCTGACCTTCTCGGGAATGCAAGCAATGTATCCTGCTTCAGATCTTTTATTCGGGTGTCGGTATCCCGCTGGGAAATTCTTAGGGGGCTTGCCCGCGGGTGTGACTGTTGTGTGATGTTGTCTTTCATTTACCAGCTATTTTCATCTGTAATCCGATCCTGTAACGTCATAAGCTTGATGTCTACCATGGTTTATGTCTGCGGGCAGTAGTTTTCCAGACTGGCGGGTCCTCTGTTTGTTTTTGTACATCTTTTTTTTCATTTTTCCCACAGAGGAGTGACTACTGTACCTAGTTTAACAGTCTCGATGGTATTTTCTCACGTATACGTATATCATTGTATCATGTCTCGTTGTATTGTATGGTTTGCTTTTGATGACAGTGATGTGCTTTTGTGTGGACGCCTCCCCGCGCCGCTTGCACTCATATGAGTTTAAGTAGCGCGGGGAGGATGACTACTTTAACTTTAAAAAATGCCGTATTGGGTGGCGAAAGTGTAGGGCCGATATGGGAGCTATTGCTCATAAAAAGGCCTTGATAGTGCGGGAGTCCAATGAAATACGTTGGCTTTGTCTTGATATTAAGGTATTAGGTTTACAATACGTTCCAGCGACAATAATTCGTTGCACAAACAAGGATTACGTGGCGGTGGCTGCGTGGTGAGAAGAGTCAGAAAAATGGCATTCGCTCTCTCTTTCTTCCATGCCGTCTGTCACTCTCATTCATCGGAGAAACATCACGCAGATACGTTACAATTATAATCGGAAATATGTAAACAGTAATTGCCATGTTTAGTACCGCTTTTAACGCGTGCAATATTATTAAGAAAACAAAAAGCTATAAAAGTGATGATTACCTTGTTCTCGGGATGCGATGTCATTATTTTTTTTAAATTACAAGAAATATTACAGTCTAAGGTCAGCCGAGTAAATCATCTCCTTAATACGTACTAAATGCAGTGAAATATTAACGTTACACTTCTCATGCTCACATGATGTATTTAAAGTTAAGATAAAAATGATTCTCTCGTATCATTAAATTTTACGATCTCACGAGAAACCGCTTATTTTAGTCGAGTACCTACCTGAGGAGTACCGCGGTCGTGTGGTTGATAGTAGTAAGATTCAATAAATTATTCTGTGATCTGCGCCGAAGGCAATATGCAAAAAAAACGCCGAACCCGTCAACGTTATGAATATATTTTAGAGTAAAAAATAACCGTACCAGAGGTCAAATCGATGTTAATCCATTTTAGTTACGAGCATCACCGTCATTTTTGTCTCCTTATCCTAGGAGGGCGCCTTAGTACTTTCAAGGGTTCTGTATACCGGACTGCTTGAATGGTAGACGACAAACTTCTTCAGGCCGGCTTCTTCTTCGGCTGCAAGAAAGTTTGCAGAACCAATCGACCCAACAAATTGCCGCAATACTTTTCACTCGGTTCAATAATATTTCTCCTACTACTCCATTAAAATAATTCTTTTCTGGTGCCTGGATTACAAAAACTTCTTATATATGTTTTTTTAATGATTTTATTTTTAGTATCAATAATGAGAACTGCGCGCAAGACTATTGATTAACCTCGACAAAAAAGCACAGACAAACGCGTCGACGATAGCAATAATAAACGATAGCAATAATAGCACGCAGAATAAAAGTACAAAATAAAGAATAATGAAGAAAAGATACTATTTTACCCTAACCTAACCTAACCTAACTTTTAACAGTGGAAATTTTGTAAAACAATCCATCAAAAAGTTTATCTACAATAATGGAACACATTAAAGAAAAACTTGGTTGAAAAACGTCAAATTTCATCAAGATATGGCGTTCACATACAGTCTACATGAATTTTAAAATAATCTGTACATCTCGCTATTTCGTACAAATCTCAAATAACGATTATTGTGTACTTACTTACTTACTTAAAATCATGCTGTTTCTCCATGGATGTAAGTAGAGAGGATAGAGCACCACACTTTTCTGTCCTGACATACCTACAACTCTCGCATCATTCACATTCAAACATTTTCGCAAGCAAGCTCGACGGTTGTTGAGGCTTCTAACAGGACCATCTTCGGGTATCTGATTAATTTGGTCGTACCACGTCTTTCTGGCACCGTCAAAACTTGAATTATATATTTTTCTTACCGTTCTTTCCTCGTTCATTTGCTCAACATGTCCAAACCACCTGTGCGACATTTTTTTAATATTATAAATTATGCTTTACATTCATTCCTAATATATTATTACAGTTTTCATCATTACTTTATATTGTTTGTTTATTAGCCGTATGTATTGCACTGTAATAATAACGGGAATTCAAGAAACAGAGTAGATAGCTTCACTAATTTGCAAGTATAATTTTATAATCTCTGTACTTACGAATCAAAGTCGAGTATTTTAAAATCCATTTCGTAATTCAGCCCCCCGATCGTGAAGCAGATTGATACGATTTCTGGCATATTCATTCGAGCTTAAATTTTATAATTAACTCTTTCATTTTAATTATTTTAATCATCCGCAGTACACAGAACATCAGCGGTACATCTGCCAGCGCGGGGAGGGGGGTGGGAGTCTGTACTACATGACAATTCTAATCAAGGAGATGAATCTCAAACTCGTTTCCGCAGCATCAATTAACAAATCTGTCGGTGGTACAGTGAGTCGCTGCATCAGAAGACTTTTTGCCGTTCGAATCGTACAATAACAATTTAAAAAGGAAAAAAGATCAAAGCGGTCGTATCCGGTAATAAGGATAAAAGAGCAAAACATATTCGATATGTTTTGGTCTTTTACATGGACCTGCTACCGCTATTCTGTTAAGCATATGGTACTTCATACAAATAATGTAATCTATCGACACAATAAAATCAATATAATTGTATATTGTGTCACTATTCTCCGACTCACTGTAATCAATTTCAATATCACATATAGTTAAAATTATTTTCCATATCTTCCACAAATATATCTCAAAATAAGAGTTGATGAATAAGTTATTTCGGAGTATTAGCATGATTGTTGTTTTAGAAATAATAAAAAAAAAAAATTTCAAAGCATTCACTATGGGGGGGGGGGGGAGGGGGATAGGTGCTGGGTATAATATATATATATATATATTACTATAGAGATATTCGAGATAATCTATATATATATATATATTTTTCGTTATATATTAATAAATGATTAATATACTGGATCATTTAAAACTAATTTTATATATGTATGTACACAATAAGTTAGAAACATATTAATAAAATAGTTTTGTGGTGACATTATTAATATAATCAACAAAAATAACGTAGTTTTTACCACTTTTATATTGAAAAATATTGACATGTTTCAGAGCCCATGGCCCCTTCGTCAGAATACAATTGTATACTAAAAAAATAAATTCAAATATTAAAGTATAGACAACCAAAATATACTTAAAATTATATATGGAAAATAAATAATAATAAAGTAACTATTTAACATGAAAATAAATTTAAAAGATAACTATATGTAAAAACCTGGTTATTTATAATATTCAATTTACCCTTATTTATATTAATTACTTAAGGTGTTTAAATAGCAATAATTATTGCGAATTTTCTAGCCATATTTTTGCTTTTAATCATTCTTTTGATATTAATAAGGGTTAACAATTTTTACATACAAATTATACAGAATCACTGTTTGATAAAATATAAATTTATGTAGAGAGAATGTAAAATTCCTCCCGAACACTCCATAGCACCCTGGAACGCCGTACAGCACTTTGGGAATAACTGAAACAGTTTCGAAAACACTAGAATAGTTGAGGAAATACAAGGCATGTATAGAATAGTTTCGAAGATTCGAAAAACTAACACGCTTTGTATAAAAAGCGAAGCCAAAGTCGCGCGGGGAAATATTATTGTTTTGACCTTTAAAAAGATCCAGCGGCAATTCAGTATGGACCAGCGACAAATTTTTGTGCATATTGATGTGAATTCTCTGCAAACCTGTGTGAGAATATTCTAGCAAGCGATAATAAAGTGTTCCACAGACGAGTGATAAATTGCGAAATAGTGTGAATTAAAGAATATTATGTTAATAAAAACTTTAAATTGTTTTTGTGTTTCATTTATCTCAAATAACTACTTCCCGTGACTATATGTATAAATAATAATGTAATAATTAATGAAATATTTGTAAACACTTTAGATCAGCGTTTCCCAACCTTTTTTGGCCCGCGTACCTCACTTGGTAGTACATCACGCTTAATTATACCACTTCGTAAAAATAAATTATTAAATAAATTTTATAGGGTGACTATATTTCCCAGAACTCAATTTATTAAACTTTTAAAAAAATACCAAAGGTTTTACTTTTTCTGATAAAAATGAGACATTGGAACTGTCCATATCACAATGTTTTTTTTTAAATAAAAGGTGCCGAAGCTCATTTCTTGTAGAAATTCAAAACCAGGGCATTTAAAAAAATATTTTTTTAACTAATTTTTATTAAAAAAATATATAATTAAATTAAATTATTTGTATAAAAATAATGAAATGCGCCGCAGGCAATTTTTTTCCAAAAATTATAGATATCAATAGAAAATAAATGTATATAAAATTAATTAAACACGGTAAATGTAAAAATTCTTCTGATGAAAAAGAGACAATTTACACTTTCATTTTCACAAATTCACAGTAGCGCCGCAGGCGAAATTTTTGTTTTCAATATAATAATTTTAATAAAATTGTTTTTAAAAATATTTTGATAACCGAAATTTTCTATTCATTATCGAAAATAATAATTATGAAAGTGTTGCTTAAGATTTTGATACGTTGTTATCAAGTTATAAGTTTAATTTTTAAACAAATTTTTCGAAAATATAAGCACAATAATAAAAGCTAAATACCATATTGATTGCTGGTTTGAATTTTGAATTTTTGATCATCGACTGTACATATTAACAACTGTACTGTATATTTAACTGTAATTTCGGATATTTTATACGTACCGTATGTACTTGTATTACCGAGAAGCGAATCTCGACGTTTCATTGGATACTTATCCAACGTCATCAGGAGGACGACCTTTATCCGCGGAGGTGGAGTATTTGGCGCCCTGTTCTAACGACACTGATTCAACCCTTGAGAGAAATCGCAGTAAAATCCGCCGACGTAACTAGTACATATTGCACACTGGCGACCTCTATTGTAGAAGAAGACAACACTCCACAACAAAGTGCATACAATTTACGCCCTAGAAAGCAGCACCTAATCAGTCCGACCTCCACCTCCGCGGGTAAAGGTCGTCCTCCTGATGACGTTGGATAATTATCCAACGAAACATCGAGATTCGCTTCTCGGTAGTGCATACGGTGCGTATAAAATATCCGAAATTACAGTTAAATATGTCTAACGACCGTAATAACAAGCTTGACTCTTTATTATACTGTATTATACTTTATTGTACTGTATATTATTAATTAAAATTATGAATTATATGAAAAATACAAGAGTTTAAATGATATTTTTATGACTGATTTTTTTTCTTTTTACCACCGTATGCGTACCACCGGTGGTACGCCTACCACAGGTTGTGAACCGCTGCTATAGATGAATCATGTCATGAATTATGATAATGTTTTACGCCTGACATTTATCAAAATGAAGTTTTATACAAAATTTCCACAGAACTTGACACCACGCCCAAATGACTACGTCTAATGGCTTTGATATCTTCCTATCAAACAATTTACACTTCATTTCCTTCAATCACAGAGCTCTTTTTGATTCAACAGTGATGGATTGACTTTTGGAGATATTGACTGGCGGCTGCCTTAATAGGCGAAAATTCTTGAATATTAAAACGTTTCCAAAAATAATTTTTCATTGTGGCTTGACGAACCAAAACGTAAATTAAAATATTTTCGTCTCATCCAGCCATCCGTCTCATAAATGCATTTATTGATGACAAAAAATGCGCAGAAAAACATTTGTGGAATAGTTAATTTACACAAATCCGGTCTGTTGTTGAAGTTATACTTCTTTTGGCGTATTTAGGTAAGATTTTTATTGTAACGGAAGTTGCGCACGCGCAGCATGCAGCGGAAACGCGAGACTATGAAGTTAGTTTTTAAATTGAAAATTTTATATGCAACCAGAAGAACGACGCCAAATTGAATTGATGCCGGGTGTCAGATTCTGTTTACGTACGAGTTAACAAATGTTTCTATCGTTTTTATTTATCTCCATGCCAAAAACAATTAAAAGTGATATTTGAGAAATTTTTTATTGCAAAAATGACGTTATCGTCAGATATTCGTTTTCAAAACAAAAAACACATTCACTCATTCGATTTTCAACGCGGCTGTCAAAGTTGTATAGTTTCGAAACTTTTGAATGCGGAATCAAAAATCGATAAAACATGAAAGTGCGTAGGCATTTGGATTTTTTGAAAATGAACACGTTTTTTAAGAAGGCACAACGTCTCAATAACGAAGCCATATTGAATTCTTGTCAGCTATCAGATTTTGAGTACATGCGAGTTCAAGAATTTTAGAATCATTTTTATAAATTTTTATTTGCCCCAATTATTTTTAATTCTTTTTATGAAATTCAATAAAATAATCGACATTGATTAGAGTAGATTTTCGCAACTCAATACTTAGTGTCATACCAATTATAATAATTTATTATTATAATAATGTCTGTCCGTCCGTCCGTCCGTCTTTCTATCGTCTGTCGCCGTAACTTTGTGTAACATTCGTAACGAAAAAAATTTTTTTGAAGATATTTTTACATATTATTGTAGCTACACATAGCCTCCTTGCTTTCACCGTCATCAGGATGTCTGGAGTTAGGATCTCCGATTAGGTAAAATTGATAGCTGCCTACGCGCCTAAAGGCGTGATAAAACTTATATTTGAATTTACTTTTTTTATTTATTAAGGGCATTATCAATCTTGAATAGATCAATAACAAATTTTGGAAGCGAAGCCTGGAGCTGGCAGAAGAGGAACGAAAGTAGATTGAATGCAGTGGAGATTAGATCCCTCAGACGTATGTGTGGCAAATCAATTTATGATAGAGTAAAGAATGCAGATATTAGGAATGAATGTAAAGCTGATCTTAGCATAATTAATAGAATTAAAAAAGGGTCGCTCAGATGGTTTGGGCATGTTGAGCGAATGAATGAGGAAAGAATGGTAAGAAAGATATTTAATGTAAGTGTTGATGACGCCAGAAAGAGAGGGCTACCGCGGAAGACGTGGCATGACCTGATCAACCAGATACTGGAAGATGGTCCCGTTAGAAGCCTCAGCAACCGGCGAGCTTGCAGGCGAAGATGTATGAATGTGGATGAGGCGAGAGTTGTATGTCAGGACAGAAGAATGTGGTGCTCTATCCTCTCTGCCTACCCCCACGAGGAAACGGCGTGATAGTAAGTAAGTAAGTAAGTACATGTAAAAATTTTTCGGTATAATGATTTAAGTGACATATTTTTGATCTAACCGATGGAGAACCTGCGCGAAAGATACTTCGTATACCTACATTGGGTTGGAGTTAAATGATGAGATAAGATCTATAATTAAACTTTGAAAAAAGGTTAAAAAAATATGTGTCATTGGCCTAACTATAATATAAAGAGCAGTTGTTCTCAATCGGTGTATGAAATTATTATACTCAATTTAAATTTACTATCACCAATAAACCAATTATTATTTATTTATTAACGTCATACAAAAAATAAGGTAAAGTGTACATTAAACGAATGAACACTTCAAACAAAATGTCTAAAAATTGTTACATAGTGAATACCCAAAAAATATAAACAAGAGAAAATATTATGAAGTGGAAAAATGAATATATAGCCGTAGCACAATACTAAAATATAAATATAAAATAAAGTAAAAACCAATTATATAGAAAGGCATAAGCTTAAAGACATCATAATATAATAAAGTTGAAAGCAATAACACAATCTTAGAAAAGCATAATATAATAAATCTATGCAAAATATAATAAAATTTAGAATATGCTTGTCAAAAAAATGCTAGCTTTATTAAGCTAATTATTAATTAATTATTGTATTATTATTAGTTTCTAATGTACCTTATGTTTTTTTTTAAATGGTACCTATACATTATAATAGTATCGTGAATTTGTATTTTCTTATTTTTGTCACGTAAAATGTGCGGTATAAAAGCAAAGGCAGCAATATCCAAAAAAAAATATGCAGTCGTCGAGGATAACTAATTTATAATTATATATATATACTGAATTCGAGATTTTATAGGAAACTTGTCCTACACATACATAAAAAACATGATTTTGGAAGGGATAGATAGATACAATTTAGAATTAAGTATATTTTAAATTAATAATGCTCGGTGACTGCATTCAAAATATCTTAATATTTTTTGGACATTGCTCCCTTCTCTTTTATACCCCACAAATGTGTTGATTTGTTCTGTTTTTCTTCAATCGAGTCGATGGCCTTTTGATTGGACAGCACTTCTCTAGCGCTGTGTTGGTTATTTGGAGCCACTGGTAGTTGAATATTTTAACTAGCAGTTAAGCTAGACTTGCTGCTAGGCCCCGAGGGTCGTCAAATGATTGATTTCTCTTTGACATTGATCCTCTATTAAATTTGACACCCTTTGCTTGTCACTCTTACACGCTCGCTGTTCTTCCGTCATATTTTGAAATCTGCGACTTGCATTCACATTTCACATGGAACTTCATTCATTCAAATATTAATTCATTTTATTTAAACAATAGGTGTATAATGCAAAAATAAAAAAAATATATGCATTGCTATGAACACAGCTACATGTGTATGCTGTGACCAGATTAGACATTTTGTTTTTCCTTTACTACATTCCTGTATTTTTCAATCTCAAAATTACTCACACAGGATGTTAAATATGTAATAATTCACATTTTGATACAGGTTTTGTTCCAGAATGTGTATTAATATAACTTTTTTAAAGTAATAGGCTCTTATCATCCACAAAATTAATTTATTTTTTCTGTTTTGTTTCAGGTTAGTTCAATGTACCTACTACCTACCAATTTATCACTTCACCGAGGTTGGAATTACCATTTTAAGTATGTATTATTTATTTGTGTGTAAAATATTCCTGTCCCTACTGTAAATAAATATGAGATATTTATATCGTTAGTATATTAAATCTTAATTTTACATAAAAAGTTTGACATTTAGCGTGTAATGACAGCTAAAGCCAGTATCAAAAAACACGAAAAATATTCAATTGATGAGATGCTCAGATTATTATAAAATAAATAAGTAGCTAACTACAATTATTGAACCTTTACCATTTATATTAAAATAAATAACGTACTTTTTTTCTTAATAAAAATAGGTTGTAGTCCCATTCCAGGACACCAGCAAGTTAGTCCTTTTTTCATAGCAAAGCTTTTAGTTTAGTTGTAAATTGTAAGAAAATCAATGCGTCTCGTATTCTGCGTTCGTATCCATATTTTAGGTATATTTAAAAAAAATTAAGTACGCAGAAATATTAAATAAATAATTTCTTTAAGTGAATCAATTCATAACTTTTATGTATAATATATCTACATATTAAAATACCTAAATATATACCTAAATAATCAGCACATCTCGATTCTTTAAAAAAAATTTCATAGGATTTATTTGTTGCATTCAAGATGCGATATTGCGATGAATGTGCATCCAACATTCATCGTTTTTAGAATAATTACAATTTGGAGTTTATTTAAGAGATTGAAAAGTTGAAATATACGAAACTATTTTTATGTGTGTTGCGAAAATGACATAATTTGAGCAGTGTGTTGTGCTGTCAAAATAGTTGGGAGCCACTGTGCAGATAGTTCAAATTAATAACTGCATCTGTGATTGAACATCAGCAGCCACAAATGCATAGTATACAAGTACTTTTAAATGAGCACAAATAGTTGTTTAATTAAAAAAAGTACATATTGCATGCGTTGTTATAATTGTGGTCCTATGCAATCTATTGATCTGTGAGAATGATCATAACTTGTTATAGAGGAACCAAAAAACATTAATCAATCCTGTTGATTGATATTTGTACTCCCCTGATGTTGTGAATGAGTTTTGTAATGTTGAATTAGGGAGCTGCGCCCCCTCGACCGCTTCGCGTCGTGATTCTTATTTCTGTTTTTTTTACTCCCTTTCTTTTAACTCGTAGCGTCTGCTTGTCTGACGAAAAACTTTGGATCGATTTATAACCCTTTTCTCGTGATCCAATCGAGCTAAGACTTTGCAAGCAGACTCGTGGCGACGATCAAGATAATCTATCAAATTTTCGTTAAAAAACATTAATAATTATAGAATAATTTTGGATTTTTAGAAATTTTTAATGGTTAACAACTTACTAAGTTGTATGAAGAGACTGCGACGTATCAGGTAGATACTAAACCTGATTATAGTATAATTTTGAATTTTTGGAAATTTTTTATTACTCCCTTTCGTGGCGTCGCCAGACCGAAGCCCAACGCATAGGTTAAGTGCCAAACCAATTTCCACTAGTAAATGAGAAAGGGAGTATAATAAAAACTTGGTTTTTATGGATTAGTTTTTACTCCCTTTCTTTTAACTCATAGCGTCTGCTTGTCGGCTTGTCTGTCGAAAAAACTTTGGATCGATTTTTAACCCTTTTCCCGTGATCCAATTGAGCTGAAAATTTGCAAGCAGACTCGTGGCAACAATCTAACAATTTTTTGTTAATTTTTTTAAAATAATTTTAGTATAATTTTCGATTTTTCGAAATTTTTTATTTTAAATACATTTATCAGTTGTTAATATCGGTATGGCTTAATATGGCTATTTCTCTCATCTACAATAGAGTATGAAGAGACAACATTGTTTAAAAATCAGATTTAAAATTAGACTTAAGAAAATGAAAACAAATTGTTGTCTATTTATAATATTTTAATCTTTTTATAAATACAAGATGGGCCATAATATTTGCATTTTTGAGAATTCAATAAAAATAAAATGAATGTCTACAATCCTCAAATATAAAACCTAAGTTTTGAAACACTCTGCCAAGTCAAGTTTTGACACAAAGCGCGTGCGATGTTGGATGTTATGTTTGATGTTAGCTCTTATCTTATCTCCATAACTATTGATGTTAGAATATTGTTGCTTGAACATTATCCACTCATAATTAAGCCAGGAATCAACCTGTTAAGTATTGTAGAATAGCTCTGTTACACCCTGTATATTCATAAAATTGAATAAATTCTGACCCTTGAGATACACACGTACCAGTGTAATATTAAGACTTCTTCTTCTTCTTTCTCAGCTTTCTCTCCACTGCTTAATGTAGGCTACTTATATTTATTTTTGTTACAAGTTTTTTTGTCATTGAAATACTATGCTTGCTTTACGTGTTGGTGAGTTTGAATTCAGCCGCTCTTCACATATACGCTATTTGAAGCCGCCCACTCAGGGTCAGATGCTACTTGCCTGTTGGTCCGCGAGAGGTATTTTATTTCCCTCCTACCCCGCATATCCGCCGAGTGTTCCCCCATCCGCCACCTGGGGACGCGTCCTATAGCGATTACAGGTTCCGCTAAGAACTACGACAAGAATATTGAGACTACCCAACATTAATAAGAAACATAAAA
Source organism: Agrypnia vestita (assembly GCA_016648135.1). Lineage (NCBI taxonomy): Eukaryota > Metazoa > Arthropoda > Insecta > Trichoptera > Phryganeidae > Agrypnia > Agrypnia vestita. The sequence goes on along the minus strand of JADDOH010024775.1, from coordinate 69,596 downwards.
GCAGCTAGAATACTTCACATTCGAGGACTTGAACTTACACCAGCATCTCCAACACCATTCAAAATAATGACTTGACAATAATCGCTGGTCAAGAAGTATCCAATCATTTCTCTGATTAATTTGGAGATGTTATTTGCGGTAGCCCCGCAAACATTCCAGACTACATACGCTCAATACTTGTAGTTAGTATGCATTCGATTTACATATTCTTTTTTGATTAAGCGTAAAAAAACTTTTAGAACGATCGAACGTATCAAATCTTAAGGGGGGGGTAAGGTTAATTCGTACAACAAAGGCATGTTTTTGTGAATTTTTTGTGACAACACAGTTAAAATCTCTTCATTAAAACCAATTCTACATTAAAGTATGACATTTGAAGAATATTGTGTAAAATTTTCAAGACGAAATATTAAAAAATACGGCAATGGCAGCAATTATTCGGACGTGTCTCGGAAAAAAGTAGAATTGCGGTGTCCATCATAACTTGGTGCTAGATCATCTGAAATCAAAAAATCAAAATTCATTCGATAGATAATAGGTTTTCCCAGGTAACGCTGGAAGGGTTTTTTGAAATTTCAATTTTTTGGAACACTTTGAAGGGAAAAACGCGATTTTTTGCGAAAAATATCGACTAATTTGTTATTAAAAAATATAAATTAATAACAAATTTGAAAAAAACTTGACAGCGTTACCTTGTAAATTATGTACAAAAATAGTGTTCAAAATTTCAAAAGGATCGGTGCAGTAGTTTTGAAGTTATGATGGACACCGACTTTGAAAACGTGAGATGTGGGGAAAACGTTTTAAAGCTTTGCACACTGTAAAATTCAAAATAAAACTCAACACTTATTTTATACTTACACATAATCGTCGATGCCATGTTCACACAGCAAAGAGCTTTAGTCATCAGCATCTTTTTGTCCTTGTCTAAGCAAAACTCTTCTAATACAATAGCACGTCCGGTAGTCCTCAGGTGAGCGCGTCTCTTAGCTGCCCGAGCAGGTATAGAAAATCAGTCTGATATCGCTCAAATGTTCACAATTTCGTCAATTTTGCTCCGATTGACTTGAAATTTTGACACAATATTTTTGCGATGTTATACATTCATTTAAAAAATTAAAAATAAAATGCAAAAAAAAATAATTAAAAACCTTACCCCCCCTTAAGACCTATGATCACGGATGAGATTTTCATCTCGAAACAATCTATGATTATGCTCGCATGAGATTATTTCGTATCAACTCACGGCTCTCGTAGTTCACCGTCTATCTACCGAGTTTCAAAGACTCGAGCACTTCTCACACTTCACTTGTTGTACAAGATTTGTTTATAAAATGTCCCGAAAATTGCGCATTAGACATCAAAATATAATTATGAAATTAATTCCCATTATTTCATTAGCGTATTTAACAATGCCAAAAAGTGAACGGTTTTTCAATATTACAAAAATCATTTTTTCTAGCTACCACTTTTTAAAATTTAATTTAATTTTTTTTCTTTTTCGTTTTCTTTTTACCTCATAAAATAATTATATTTGACTGTTACTATTCTCACTTTAATAATTGGTATGTTGAATTTTAAAAAAGCTACCTACCTTAGAATAGGTAGGTTGCTATGCATCTGAGGTGTGGAATCCAGGTTATGCAGTACACGAAAATAGAATTGAAAGCGTCCAAAACAGATTCCTAAGATAACTAGACCTCCGTTCATTTAGATCTCATATAAGCAATGAAGACTCTGCGAAGTTTTTTAACATGCAGACCCTAACTCGTCGAAGAAACATAGCTGACGCGGTGATGCTATTCAAAATAACACACAATCTAGTTGATAGTCCGGAACTTCTTCAACGAATATCTTACCACATCCCAACTCGCAATAACAGACATTCACCTACTTTTCATCTCCCCTTTTGTAAGACCAACTCAAAACAAAACTCCTTTATGTACAGATCCACAAATTCATTTAACACAAACTATCACCACATTGACATTTTCAACTCAACAATAAGAAACATAAAACAAACAATATCTACACTACCGCACCCAAACTAATTCGTACATTATATCTTCCCTTTTACTCCCGTCCCACATTCCCCTCCACCCTCTCCACTCCCTATTAAAGTAATTTAAAGTAAATTTTTATATTCAGTGCAAAATTTGTAATTGGCATAATTGTAAAAACCATTATTTCGTATATTTAAGATTGTTGTTTTGCTGTTAATTTTCCCCAAAACAAAATAAATAAATAGGTATCAGGTATACTTAGCAGGCAGGCGCGTGCAGTAGGAACATTGCAGCATGACTTTTTTGTAAATGTTTATGTATTTTAGAAAAAAATAAAAATTAAATATTTATGCGACAGATTTTTTGGTATATCAAAATATGAATACTCTGATAATAATTGTTATAGAAATATTACGAAATACGTGTTGTATTCCTATTTTTTTTCCAAATAATTGTTTACGTAAAAGACATGCTGCGATGTTCCCACTGCACGCCCCTGCTAGCAGGGTAGTTAGTGACTGAGTGGCTTTATACATACTGTCTTAGGTATATGTAAAAATTATATGATCAATAAACACCAAAAAAATTATTTAAGCAAAATGAGGGTGTATATTAATTAAAAAGGTAAAAAATAACTTACATTCTCTTGATGAAATTCGATGTTTTCAACCAAGTTTTTTCCTTAACTTGTTCCATTGTTGAAGATATTCTTTTTCAAGGATTTCACAAAATTAATAATAAACTGTAAGTTAGGTTAGGTTAAAAAAACTTTTTTTTAATTTTGTAGTTTTGTTCTGCACGCTACTGTCAGCGCGTAATTGTAGACGCGCAGTTGTCTTACGCGCAGATGTCGAGATTCCGTTAAAAAATACGCAGACATTTCGTTTTTCCTAATCTATATTATTCGCTTCAAAATAGTAGCCATCACACACTTATGTCAGATTTTTTTCCAATCTTCGAAGCACTTCATTATATTATATTCTTTGTTGCCCGACCACAAAGACCACGGCAAAATGTCTCGAGATCTTGAATGAAAGGGAACCGTACACAATCTAGTAATTTCGCAACTGCATGTGGGTATAGAATAATTGGAAAAATCTCGAAAATAACTGAAATATCTAGAACTCGAACATTGGTCGTCACCAGCCAGCGAGCGCCGTAGATAAAGCGAAACAACGACCGAGCAATCAGAGTGAATGATATTAACCAGCGATAAAATTAATTAATATTATGTCTCATTTTGTCATATATATATGAAGGTAACCGGAACCATAAAATATCCAATACTAAAAAAAAAAATAGATCAAAGTAATGGGTATATATTTAAAAAGGAAAACAAACTTGACTTCATTTTCGACGTACGTATTTCGACAAATTTTCAGTACATGTAAGTCAACAAATGAATGCATCCCTATAAAAAGGGTCAATATGCAAAAATTTAAATTTTATAGGAGAGAAAAAATTTCAGTTTCTTTTAATTTTCAAATATTCATTTGCCAATTATGGACATTAATTTTGCGTTTACTTTGTCTATTCATGTTGTTAATCAATTCCAGCGACATCGTCAAACTGTCAGCATCCGTCTATTTATTACCACCAGATGAATATTGATTAATGATTAAGATGGTATGGGCACATAAGACGTAGACCATCAGACCACACAGTGAAGCAGACAATGTCTATGGAGCTTTATCGACAGTCATCTAGAGGAAAACCAAAGAACTTCTGGATGACTCATGCTCCAAAATATTACAGAGAAGCGGCCTGGATGAAAGTGATACCCAGAACCGAAGAAGATACAGCCTGAGAACGAGAAGAGCCGACCCCAACAGCCTACCTAGGCAATGAGTTGGAACAGTGCAAGGTAGAAGAAGAAGATGAATATAGATTAATAAAGACCCTTTTTTCCACGTTAGCCAAAATTTGAGATCGAATTTCGGCCAGATTGTGTTCTTCTTTTAGTGCCCGATCCGTTCAACGAACCTTGGCTATGAGAACTTGGTTTACTACGGCCTGGAACAGCTCTACCAATGCACTGTCTCAGGTTTTTCAGTCATGATGTTCTCCTTCTTCCAGGTCCTTTCCTGTACCTCATCATCACATGTTCGAGATACGGATTTTAATTGTTTTAATCATATTTTTCTTAAGATTAAGTTGAAATCATGAAAAATAATATACCGAACATGGTGCATACTGCTATATAGACCATTTTTAAATAATAAAATCACCTTGTGACCAGATACAGACCCTTTTTACAGAGCCGCCTTCAAATACTTTATTAAAAAAAAATCATAAATAAGCAAGCCTTCTTCTATCACGTCATATCTTCCATCTTTTCTAATAGTCCCTCTCATTGATTAAGGCGGTAAAAAGTTTCTTCTGGAGCATAAAGCTGGAACATCATTTACGCGGAACATGCGGACGACATTTATGACGTCATTACGGCCCAGTAAGTACCAAAGTTTTTCCTCAGCATTAAATCCTTGATTCTTTATAAATCCAAATACGTACACTTAGAAATGAAGAACCGCTATAAAACAAAAAAAAACCAAGACACCACGCATATTTCAATATCTCTTCCGGCATTGGGCGAAACAGCTAGACTTTGTATGTAAGTATAAATGTATTTTAAAATTTTTTCTCTGGGTCTAATATTAACAGAATAACAAATTTTTAAAAAGTTTAAACGATCGCCTTATTGAAATAAGATGGCAAATAAAGTTGGTTAATAGATCAACCTATATATAAATTTAACTTTATATCAATCTATATAGTTAAATTTTCAAGAAAACTTTTATCACAATCTGATAACTGCAAGTAAATATTATAGTGTCCACAAAAATTATTAAATATATTCAATCGAAACCAAACTCCCTACAAAACAATTATGAGTTAGCACACACATTATAAATATAAACTGTTGATCAAAAGATAGTTTCTAGGTTTCCTGGATATAATTAAATACATAGGTGCATTTATATTTTCCGGATGTTGGGTTCTGAAAGCCTATGTTGTAGTGTTTTGTTATGTTTTGGTTGTGTTAATACAGCGGTATATGCATAACATAACATGAAAATAGTATAGCCGTATATGCATATTATACTATGCAATTTTTTATATATTTATTTATTTATTTATTAACGCCCTGTAGGGCTTTTAGGTAAATAATAAATAGGTAAGTGTACATTAATAAAATGTATAGTTTAAAGAGAAACAATAACACGTAAACACAATAATGACATAAAGAGAAAAGAAAATACTAATAAATATAGATTCAAATATATAAAGATAAATATAATATAAAGTAAAAAGCAAGTATGTATATAAGAAGCAGAAGCATAAGAAAAAAATAATATGATAGACATTTAAAAACAAAAAAATGTAATAATGAGTGAAAAGATGTAGCACAAACCTCGAAAGTCATTATAATAAAAAATATACATACAAATCAATTATTTAAGTCCAATTCGACAAATTCTAGTAATCTTTCAATACATCTTTTACTATATGTTTGAATAATAAACAGTTATTGGCAATGACGTCCAGTTGCTCGTATCTGTTTGCTAATCTAGGAAGCCTTTGCAATGGGGAATTAAAGATATAGTTAATGGCTGCAGTTTATGCAGCCGTATATGCATGTAAATAATATAGCATAAAATGCTGAAAATAGCCACCGCGTAAAGGATCCTAAAACCTGCCAACGACAAGTCGTAAGTCTTGTGGCTTCCATATATTTCTTGCTCCGCGTGGCGAACCCGAATTTGGGAACTCTTTTCTCCCTTTCTGGTTAGACCGTGGTTTCCAATTTTTTACAAAAAATATATATATAACATTGGTATGAAAAGACGTTGTAGCCTCAAAATCAGCCCTGCTGATGGACCCTGTAATGGGATCCGACACTTCAGCCAGAGAGATCAGATATACATGGAAGATTATCCCAGAAAACGACACACAAGGTATGATAAAACAGGTTTTAAAAATATGTTTTGGTCAATGGCCTACCTACGAATGCTAAAAGTTATCACGGACATAAAGTATTTCCCATCGTAAGATTCGTGTTTGGTGACCGTATATTTATTTATTTATTTGTTTACGCCCATTAGGCTTTTACATAAAGAGTATAAAATAAATTTCAAAAAGCACATACATTAAACAATATCTCTATAGCACCAAAACATGAGTATAAAAGTTAAAAATATAAAGTAAAGAGCGGCAATGTGTATAGGCTTTTACCTAAAAATATATCATAAAATTAAAAAGAACATACATTAAACAATATAAGTTATAAGTAGCGAAATATGAAGTATCAGGAATTTAAGTGATCCCATACACATATTTAATAGTGAGTTAGTTCATGACACATAACTGGGGTTTCTATACCACCGCACTAAAAAGGAACATAAAACACATACCACTGGCAGATTTCTCTGACTATTTTATTATCCTTTCTCCGGTCGTGACTTTTTAGATGCGTCCTATGGATTGTGATCTCCTGGAAGACAGCAGTAGCAACGCACAGTCAATATCTTATTATTATTTAAAGATTCTTATAATTATAGGCAGAATTTTACAATTATTTGTAAATAATTAAGATATAACTAGCGACCCGGTCCGGCTTCGCCCGGTACAGTTTTGCCAACGTCTTATTTTTTTAAACTCGTCGTATCATTTAAAATATTTAATTTATATTCTATCATGAGTGAAAATGGTGAACGTTACATCGTGTGAAGTGATCACTTAAGCCAGCCGTACGATAGGTCGTAAGCCCTAGGAACACCCAGAGACTTCTATACCTACTTTTCCATAAAAAATATAATTTAGTCTATAATAATATATCTCAGTATCTCAAAAAAATATGTTTGCACTTAGTTCTTAATTAATTTTCAGTATTCATTTATTAATTTTATATATAAATATATTGTCACGTGTTGCGGCTGCGGGAGGAATTAATGAAAACGCTGGAATGTGATAGCGGATGTGTTAAATACCGATTAATTAATTAATCAAATGTACAGAGTCACTTATCACTATCAAATGTAACGCTAATACTGAATTAAACTGTTTCGAAAATTTATCACTCGTAAATAGACACTTTCGCACTTATTAATTTCGCCTCAGTTTATAATATATATTCCAGAATATCGCTATCGAATTACCGCTCGCTTGGCACCACTGGCCTCTCGGAACTCGCCGCTACCGCTCGCTTGGCCAGCCTGATCCGCAGCTCGCGACTGCCTTCGCTTTGTTATCGCCTGTCAAACGCGTTCAACAATAACCTCTCCCTTACTCCCGTGTGTCGTATTTATATTCGCCAATGCTGATATCCAATTTCCCAGACGTCCCAGTATTTACGAGAACTTTCTCGCGGTCTCTAGACTTTTGTTAATGTTTCTCGTAAGCCGTAGATCATGCTAGGCCGTGCTGGAATTTTCGGTAGTATTATAATCATTTCAAACAACTGTCACTTGACATGAGTGCTTGATTCTTTTTAGCCTTTTTTTATTTTCTATTGATTTTTAAATATAAATGTTAAAAAGATGTTGGAAGCTAAAAGTAAGGAAGAAGAAGGTAGAAGCGAGAGGGTGAAATTAAGGATAATATTTTCTAAATTCTAAATATCGTTGGTAACACGTCTTATCTTCAAAAAAATTCCGATTGTTTTTATCAAAATCAGCATAAAGATTTTAAAATGTCAAAGTACAGCGCACGACGATATTTAAAAACTTTTTCATGTGATTAATAGATATTTCGCGGCGGAACTTTCTTGCGCTAACGCGATGATATCGTAAAATATGGTGAAGAGATATTTAGAGAGAAAAAAACCTTGACGTCCGAACCCACAAGAAGGTTTCTTTTCTGCCTGCGTCAAAAGCAAAGGGCCGTATCGAGAATTGGGCATTCTCAAGGGATTTACCCCATCTGAATCGATAGTTAAAATGAATAGTTTGGAAACCGTTAAATCCTAAAAAATTTGAATTCTGGAAACACATTAATAAATAATATCACATTTCAGTCCAATTCACCAATCCTAGAGGTTTTTGGGAAATAAAATACCCTTCCCCACCGTGCACCCCCGTGACCTACCCGATTAGATTGATGAATTTTGTATTTAAGTTAGATATTATCTATACCTGATGATGAGAGGGACTGCTCCTCTCGAAACAATAGTAGTAATTTAATAACTCACATTAGGTGTGCGTATTACAAAGTAAAGTAAAACATATGTTACATTTTAAAATCGACGCTACGCTTAGATGCTGAAGAAAAAAAATATAATAAAAATATTTTTATATGTACATTTATGTTCTGAGAACACAATTATTGGATTTGTCCACTGTGGGATTATTATTTAAGATAAATTTTAGAAGTCTCACAGAGACGAAGCTATTTACATGAGAAATGTCTATGGGAGACTTTTTATACGATGGCTCAGGGCTTATAAGTGATCACTGTACACAATGCAACGTTCACAAATTCTATTGAACAAATTAACTGATTTGACTTAAAAAGGGGTGAAAATATTGAATATCTATAATAAAGATTTAAAATAAAATAATTCAGAATTTTTTTTACATTAGAGAAGTGGAGAATAATAAAGCACCTCTAATAAATAACAAATCAATTTTACAGCCCTCGTTCAATTTAACTTTCACAAAAGATTTGGTAAAATCTACTTTAGACTCCGCCCCCTCTCACTCCTTCTCCCTCGTAGATTCCTGATCGTTCTGCAGGCAAGTTAGTGTATGCTAGTCTTTGACAAGATTAACACGCCTGTGATAAATATTGGTGAAAGGTTATAGTACTATGGATGTGGTGTGTAGTGTTATGAACATAGTATGTAGTGTTGTCCCTGATGAAGAGAGCGGTACATCTCGAAACCGGTAGACCTAAAATCTGGTAGTGGTTTATACTAATTTAACTTTAATTTATACGTTTACTATTTCGTGAGAAAAACTACAGATGTCTTTACTCCAGCATAGTTTTTTCAAATATACGGAAGGTTTTCAGCTTCGGTATGTATACGGTGGACTACAAAAGCCGATAGTTGGCTTCAAAAATCTAAGAATTCTTATATTACGTAAGTAGGTATTGAATAACGCAGTATAAATAGGCAGCCTGCCATGAAATTAGTTAGTTATTGTTGTATTTTAAAAAAAAATATTATTAAGAGTAAAGGATTTTAAAAACTTCAATCAAATTTTAATGTTTTTCTTTTTCAAAAAAAAAAGCAAATGAAAGGGTGAATATTTAAAAATACGTCTTGTAATGTAAAAAATCATATGGCTTATTAATAAAATTTAATAGAATTTAAATGGAAAATCTAAATTTTTATTTGATCATACCTACTTCAATTTCAATGTGACAAAAAATTTTAAATGAAAAAATGTTATTTTACAAGTTTAATCATAATTTACATAATTAATCTCTGTCACAATTTTGTGGTAAAAACTTCACTTCCCTGCTCCACGCTGTCTTCAACGAAAATAATTGACCTGGGCGACCGACAGGGTAGAGCGAACATTTTGCAATATTGCCGCAGATAACACAAAATTTTAAGTATTCCGTAGATATTATAATATGGTTTTCTTTTTTACTCCCTTTCTTTTAACTCGTAGCGTCTGCTTGCTTGCTAGTCCGTCGAAAAAACTTTGGATCGATTTTTAACCCTTTTCCCGTGATCCAATCGAGCTGAAACTTTGCAGACAGACTCGTAGCGGCGATAAAAATGTTCTGACAAGTTTTAGTTTTTTTTTAAATTAATATTTATAGTATAATTTTGAATTTTTCAAAATTTTTATTACTTGCTTTCGTAGCGTCGCCCGACTCGAGCCCAACGCGTAGGTTAAGCGCTAAACCTGTGTCCACTAGTAAATGAGTAAAGGAGTATAATAAAATCTTGGTTATGGGTTAGTTTTTTTTGCACCCTTTCTCGTAACTCGTAGCGTCTGCTTGCTAGTCTGTCGAAAAAATTTTGGATCGATTTTCCCGTGATCCAATCGAGCTGAAACTTGGCAGACAGACTCGTGGCGATGATTAAAATGATTTAACAAATTTTGGTTTAAAAAAAAATAATAAATATAGTATAATTTTGGATTTCTCGAAATTTTTTATTACTCGCTTAAAGGGAGTATAATAAAAACTTGGTTTTAATGGGTTAGTTTTTTTAATATTGCGTACATCTGAAAGAGGATTGAGACATGAAATTTGATCGTTTTTTCAATAAACGTTGGTACTAATTAATTATCTATTAAATGCTCTTCTGCTAATCTCCCGTGCCTCGGCTGCGCCGCCCCCAGCCGGGCCTGGCCGCCGCCCCGCCCAACAATACCGTGATTAATGGTCCATCATCTCGGCCGCAGATTGACAGCTGAATAAGATCAGGTTCCTGATCTGTTGGATTTATCACATCAACATATATATGGATCAAGGAGCACTTTTGTGGGGCGCTGAAATATCTTACTCAGCCGTTTATTCAATTTGCAAACGTGATAAATTGTTTAAAATAAATTATAAAAGATAAGTGTTTGAAAGAGAACGCGGAAGAAACTAATTTGTTTTTGCGTACAGTGTTTTTTGAGTCTCTCATTAATCAAAGCGCATACCACAGATAATACAACGGCATACGTTTCTTAGTTACTAGCAAATATTATATTGATGTGTAACTTCTACACCTAAGAATATAAATCGATTATTATTACTTCGATTAAGCACATATTAATATCGAATTTATCCAATTTGTCATTTTATTAAAAATAACAAATTGGATAAATCCTGTGAGTGGGTACATACGTGCGTAACTGTGCGGAACGATTTAGTGGTAGACAAAAGCGCAGCGAAGATTTTAATGATAAAGGACACTGTTTTTGTTAAAGTCCTTTCCGAAAAATTGATTAAATTTTAATTTCCGTTATTTCATTGCCTTAAATTGCCACGATCCTGTGACAATACTATAAGAAACGTTCATTTTGACGTTTTTTATTTATCATTTAATTTTATTTAAACTAGCCCACAATAGTAATTGAGACGTTGAAGTGCAAACATAACATTTTTTTCATCAATACAGTAAGTCAATTTTAAACAATTAACTTTACATAATATTACAATATATCTACTACTATTAATGTGTTATATAAATAATAATTTAAAATACAAGACCCGAAGATGACATAGACGAATATATCATGTTGCAACTGATCGTTTGATATTTAAAAAAATATATTAAATATATCATTACTATTTAAATTTATGCGCAGTTAATTATTTTCTATTGATTTATTACATTTTACACTCATATTTCATATAACGTACGCAAATCCTATTTTTTTTCAAAGAATAATATACTAATATTTTTGATGTCCGACTGGAAATGAACCCATTATTCTAAGATCAAATCGCAGGCGGTCTACCTCTAGGCTATTTAAATTTTTATATGGTCGTTACAAATAACAAAATGGCAATATATAATATTTGTAATATGTATAGCAATTACTCTGCGGATAGACATTTCTATAATTAATGAAACAACTTAGATAACATGAAACACTTTTGTGAAAATGAAGTTTATTTCTTGTAACCGAGACATATGCTTTTCCACATATTGGAGTGCAACAGAATGCATACATACATACACCTACTACCCTATGGAGTCAATGTCAGAACTTTAAAAGAAAATGATATGCTGAGACTGTCGTGACGTAAATGCCAGATTCAAAATTCGCGCGTATGTTGCCTTAAAATGCAAATACTGAACAACCGTTTTAATAAAAATACCCCCTAAGCTTTGACGAATATTAATCGGTACTACCTGTAAAGCTTGCTTAACATTTTTAATCTCTTTTATATTTTTGCTTTTATTTACACGTTAAAAAATTTATTTTGTGTACACAGATGAATAGAGAATTTGTTCTCATTCATTTGCAACGTTTCATTCGTTATATACTGATAACAACATTATTATTTAGATCTGAAAGCTTTTGGCATTCATTAATCAATCTCCATTGAATCAATTTATCTTTTTTGGTTTTTGAAAAATGAAAGAACTTTAACCTAAAGATTTTTCATCATTTAATGTTTATGTGTTTAATCACACGTATTTTTAATTCAATCTTTATATTCGTAATAGAATTATATATGTATATGTACTAGTATTCGTGAATATAATAATCATTCATTTCAACGAGATTGGGTATCTTCTAGTTGAAAGTTGAAAATATTATTAGCAGAGGTCGGCAATTAGCAGTTTAAAATATATACACTAGCAAATAAAAAAATACAATAATTGTATATGAATTTACACATTGCAATCAAGCCAAATGTAATATTGCTATCTGAATATTTAATAATTTTGTCCAATTTTCATATTTATTTTTTTCAAATTCTTAAAATAAAAATTTGGAATATATTTAGTATTTATGTAAAAAAAAGAATTTCTATTATGCGAATTTTTAAAATTATGTTTTAAATAAATAGAGATGCGAACACGGAATTCGCGTCACAACAAAAGTCTTTATATAAATATAATTTATAATACTTGTGCTATGAAAATATGACTTGCTTGCTGGTATCGTACTTATTAACCTTTTTTAATTTATTTTGAACTAGCTGTAACTAGTCAAAAATGACGAATAAGTATTTACTTATTTATAGCGGACACCTATGAAATAGTAAGAGCTACTTTAATCAAAATATTTGAACATTTCTCCTGTCGGCAGTTAAAGATACTATTCTAAACCCCGGCGATTGGGCGAAACATGAAATAGTTCGCGTCTTTACTAAGTCCTATATGTACTGTATTTTTGACGTGTAACGCAGGATCGGCGGTAGCAAAATCGCTATCAACCGTTTAATTTCGTTTTTTAGCCGTGATTTATACGAACTGACAGACATAAAGACAGATAGACTGACGGACGGACAGAAGAACATACAATGAAATTACATATTATGTTTGATATCTACACTTCATTGTTCTTACTTAGGTATCGTATTTTTTTTTTTTTATTAGTGACACTAACAGGATAATAGGTACATGATACTCTGGTAAAAAACATTATAGTGAAGACTATGCCCATTATCCCAATTACAAGTGTCTTCGGCACGCTCTAGCAATATGTATTTTTGCAATTAATTATATTTTACATGTACATTTATGCATATTATTTATTTTGTGTTTGAGTGTAGTGCGATTAGTATTTAATGAATGATTGATTTAATGGATCTATAGGTTCATGTCATCGTTTAGAAAATGGATTTTGTGTATGAGTGAGTTTTTGAATGAAGATAAGGTGTCTGCAAGAATATCAGCATCAATGTTAGGGTCTGCACAATACAAATTATATGTGCGACACAACCTTGTAATGGGAGAAAAGTAACCGACATTATTAGTGTGCTGACTTATTCTGAAGAACTCCGGGTTTCTTATACGGGGTTTAACATGCAGATTTATATCAGATAGAGAGAGAGAATCAATAGCTCCGCTGAGAATCTTGTGTAGCACAATGAGATCGGATATTTTCCGTCGGGACTCAAGTTTGTGCATCTTGATAAAGGCAAGTCGATCTTCGTATTTCATTCATCAAAGAAGTTTTTTTTAAATTAGTGATTTTGGCCTTGGTTAGACTTTTCCTGGAACGAGGATTCAGAGCTATTTAACGAGGTAAAATACAACACAGTTTGTATCCAGGAAAATATTCGGCGTGTACAGAATACCGTGATAATGGAAATACATTAATTGTTACGGATGACAGATATTGCGAAATGTTGAGGAATGTAAAAAAAATAACACGAAATACGAAAAAGGATTGAATTTTTAAATAATTGGCTCACCCCCCATAAAAATGAATTTTAATTACGCTTACATCATTTTAATAATACAAATTTCGAAACATTTAAACCCTAACCACCTCATATTGTAATTTATAGTCCTGGCAGGGCACCCCGTGAGTTATGATTCGATTTGATTAGAAAATTTAAGTACCATGAAATAAGCTTCATTGAATCAAATTTTTAATCTTTGAAGCAATTGTGAAATTTTACAAATTCAACAGCAATGTTATAAAATTATGTAATTAAAAAAATTGTAAGATAATATACTTACTAAAAATGGAATATTTAAATGTAAATATGGTTTGTTTGTTACCAAAGATATAAACAAAAAAAAATATGACGAAAAGAAAAAAGGGCTCCTTCATGCCACCTCTCCCCTTTTTACTAAAAATGGAATATTTAAATGTAAATATGGTTTGTTTGTTACCAAAGATATACAATCAATTCAAAGATATACAAAAGTCTCTTGATCATTTAAAAATTGACTGTTTATTATTTTATCCTTATTTTTATAAGCATTTCACAAACCACGAAGATTTTATATATCTTTAAATCAAGAAACTCGCAAGTATTATGATTAAAAAATCATTTAGAAAATCATTCATGGAGATATGATGAAAAATTCTATTAGGAAAATCTATTATTTATATAAGGAGAAAATTTTAATTTATAAAGAGAAAAAATGCAACAATTGATTTAATATTTAATAAATTAAAATTTTGTTACAAATTTCTGTAAGGTATTAATAATTTGGATTGTATTAAAAAATTTAAGTACCATTAATAAGCATCATTTAATCAAAATTTTAATCTTTGAAGCAATTGTGAAATTTTACAAATTCAACAGCAATGTTATAAAATTATGTAATTAAAAAAATTGTAAGATAATATACTTACTAAAAATGGAATATTTAAATGTAAATATGGTTTGTTTGTTACCAAAGATATAAACAAAAAAAAATATGACGAAAAGAAAAAAGGGCTCCTTCATGCCACCTCTCCCCTTTTTACTAAAAATGGAATATTTAAATGTAAATATGGTTTGTTTGTTACCAAAGATATACAATCAATTCAAAGATATACAAAAGTCTTTTGATCATTTAAAAATTGACTGTTTATTATTTTATCCTTATTTTTATAAGCATTTCACAAACCACGAAGATTTTATATATCTTTAAATCAAGAAACTCGCAAGTATTATGATTAAAAAATCATTTAGAAAATCATTCATGGAGATATGATGAAAAATTCTATTAGGAAAATCTATTATTTATATAAGGAGAAAATTTTAATTTATAAAGAGAAAAAATGCAACAATTGATTTAATATTTAATAAATTAAAATTTTGTTACAAATTTCTGTAAGGTATTAATAATTTGGATTGTATTAAAAAATTTAAGTACCATTAATAAGCATCATTTAATCAAAATTTTAATCTTTGAAGCAATTGTGAAATTTTACAAATTCAACAGCAATGTTATAAAATTATGTAATTAAAAAAATTGTAAGATAATATACTTACTAAAAATGGAATATTTAAATGTAAATATGGTTTGTTTGTTACCAAAGATATAAACAAAAAAAAATATGACGAAAAGAAAAAAGGGCTCCTTCATGCCACCTCTCCCCTTTTTACTAAAAATGGAATATTTAAATGTAAATATGGTTTGTTTGTTACCAAAGATATACAATCAATTCAAAGATATACAAAAGTCTTTTGATCATTTAAAAATTGACTGTTTATTATTTTATCCTTATTTTTATAAGCATTTCACAAACCACGAAGATTTTATATATCTTTAAATCAAGAAACTCGCAAGTATTATGATTAAAAAATCATTTAGAAAATCATTCATGGAGACATGATAAAAAATTCTATGTTAAGTAAAAATTGTGTTTATAAAGGGAAAAAATGCAACAATTGATTTAATATTAGGTCCTTACATATGAAATTGACGTTTTACCGTACTGGCAAATTTGATCTCAAATATCTTCTCTTTGGTTAGGAATTCCAAATCCAAATTTTTACAGCTATTTACTCATGTATTTGTGTTTTGAAAATTATAATTCATTTGTTTTTTCCTCAATTGTTTTTTTCTTTGCGAGACTCAGTTTACAAAATGAAAAACTTGAAATATCGCGTTATTTACGAGTACGAGTTCCACCGTGGCACCAGTGCTGCGGAAACGGCTCGAAGGATTAATGATGTGTATGGCGACGGTGCCGCAAAAGAAAACACAGTGCGTTTTTGGTTCCAACGTTTTCGTTCTGGAAATTTCGACCTGCAGAACAAGCCCCGTGGACGGCCGGAGACCAAAGTTGATAATGAAGAATTGAAGGCTATTGTGGAAGCGGATCCATCGCAAACCACATCCGAGTTAGCTGCAGGCTGCGGTGTTAGTGATAAAACTGTTTTAATCCACTTGAAGCAAATTGGTAAGGTGAAAAAGCTTGAAAGGTGGGTACCTCACGAATTGAGTGAAGCAAATCAACAAACGCGCGTTGACTGCTGCGAGCGTTTGGTGGACTAGTGCTGGTGTCGTTCACTACAGCTTTCTAAATCTGGCCAGACGATTACGGCAGATGTCTATTGTCAGCAACTGCAAACCATGATGGAAAAGCTAGCTGCTAAACAACCGAGGCTGGTTAATCGCTCTAGGCCACTGCTGCTTCATGACAACGCTAGACCACACACTGCACAACAGACGGCTACCAAATTAGAGGTGCTTCAATTGGAATGTCTAAGACATCCACCATACTCTCCGGACCTTGCCCCAACAGATTACCATTTTTTTCGAAATTTGGATAACTTCTTGCAAAGGAAAAAATTCAACTCCGATGGGGCAGTCCAAACCGCCTTCAAAGATTTTATTGATTCCCTTCCGAATGGTTTTTTTAGTAAAGGGATCGATGAACTACCTATGAGATGGCAAAAGTGCATAGATAGCAATGGTACATACTTTGATTAAATAAATATATTATAATAAAAAAAAATCGACTTTATGTTCCTCCCATACTAAACGTCAATTTCATATGTAAGGACCTAATATTTAATAAATTAAAATTTTGTTACAAATTTCTGTAAGGTATTAATAATTTGAATTGTATTAAAGCAACTCAGTTTATAAAATTAAAATTTCGTTCCACGTGGTTCGTAATGAAATTCAAATTTAAATTATTAAACATTGACCTGTATTGAAGATTAACTAACAAAAGAATGTCAGAATACTAATTGAGCAGTTCAATCAATCAGACTAAATATTCCTTATTTTATTTTTGATCGATAATATTGTTATGATTGATGCAATAAATACAGTACAGGGGGATTGTTATCTGCGGTATTAAATTAAATTATTTTGCATTCAACTTTGACAAAATAAAAACAAGGCTATGTCCTTTATGAGTCTCATTGGCGGTTTTTTACCTATTTGTAAATATTGGATTAAATTGGCACAAACAGAAAAATATTGATTTTGACTCAACAACAATAAATGGATCCTATATGAGACAGATTATTCAGGCTAACCCTATCTCAACGTTAAGTCAAAATCGGGTGATAAGCCAAGTAATAATAGTTGTCAGAAAAATATTTAAAAAAATCTAAGTCATGTGTTTTAAAAGTTATATAAGCATTTTTAAAAAAATCAATAAAATCTATACCCTGTGACGATCTTTTCACTCCTGTTGCTACAAATCTTTATTTTTCATCATTTTTTTATTATTATGTAATTCTGAACAATGCTTCTGTAAACTTTTGTCCAAAATTCAAAGCCAACTGCTCCAGCTTGGAAGAAAATGTCACTTTTTGACCAAACCAAGTATTCAAAATCAATATTTTGCCCAGTTTTAACTGACCGTTTTTTTATTTTTTTTAAATATTTTTCTGATAACAAGTATGAATTGGCCTATCACCCGATTTCGGCTTGACGTCGAGATACAGGACCCTGTATATATATACATCTGCTCTACATCTACAAAATTTATTTTATACCTTTATATACCATATTATCTATTTCAAATTATCTGCTAAAACATATATATTAATAATATCGTATATACATTATGTTTATTGTGTTTACTTATTTATTTTATTAGTCTTCCTTTTTCCTCTTCTTTTTATTATGTGTTTATCGTATTATTACTTTTATGTATTTCATGTTTTTATCTATTATTAGATATGCTTATAAAGTTTGATATATGATTTTAAATAACTGTTACACAGCTACAAAACTACACCGACACTCGAGAACATGCCCAAGGGCCAGCTGAGTGGCTTTTCTGAAAATTGTACTCAAGTTAAAAGAAAAATATATAATGTGACATTAAGTTTTTACCCGAACCGTAATTAATTGATAATTAATAGAACTAGATTACGTGCGAATATACCCCGATGTTGCAATGCAAGTACTTTTAGTTTTGAAATGGTATACTCCGCTCACCGCGTCTAGCGCATGTTATCTATGGTCTAGGGACACGTCACTACGAACCCGTCACATTCCCGATTCTACAAGCATGTAGCGAGCACACGCAAAAGAGCTTCCATTTTGGGAGCTTTTCCGCGGTACGTGGTACGTGGGAGCTGATTGAGCCCCAAGCAGAAATGGCCGGCTGCTGGAGCTCAAATCAGCACACGGAAAGGAGAATTTCGGGCATCACAGCTTGAAGCGGTCGCATCGAACCTCAGCGGTGCGGCTGGTTCGACCTAGGAGATGGATGCTGCGACATGATACACGGAGGCATCATCAAGCCTTCCAAGATGTCGGCAGGGTCCGCCGGAAGCGTCGCAGAAGATAACCCTTCGTACGGTATATGGTCAATTTAAACGCGGGAGCGTCGTTTTCATCGTCTTTGGGGTTGAATTCGCTAGCAGCAAAGTTTCTAAAAAATGTGTGGGACATTTCCAAGGACATTTAAAATGATTTAATCATGGCGGTTCCGTAATTGGTGCATTGAACATTTACCGTATGGTATTGCATAACGTCGATGTAACATCCATCTCAAAATTTTGACATAATCTTAATATTAGAATGTTGTAAGTTGTTTGTTAATTTGTGTAAATTTGAATTGATAAGGGGCGTATATTAAATTCATTCCATGGGCAAGTTACCATACAAAAAAAAAATTCTCCAAAGTAAACATTAAATGTTACAATTCAGTCGTCGCATCGTGGAATAAGTTTGGTATGCGCGCTCTGAAGGTAAATTGCATAAGCATAATTAAAACATATCAGGTAGATCTTAAGAATGTTTGTTTATTTAATGAATAAATGGGATTGTGATACTCGAGCTGAGATTTAGTTTCTATTTCTAACTTAAGATCCACACGATAATTACAGGGATGTTTTGTATGTAAACAGAAGTTCCAGGTCCACTACCCAAAAAGGACCCCTTAGAGCCATGTGTAACCACTGAGCAGCCGGTGATAACGAAGACCTCGTTATAATAAATGTAAATTAAGATTCTTAATAAAAAAATAAATAAAAAATTGCCCTCGTTTATTTGTCAAGAGATGATTTATTTTGATACAATCACTCGTATTCCTACATCATTAAAAACTTTAAGAAATGAAGTGGCCTATTTGACAATCACCCTGTATTGTTGAATTTGACATTTAAGAAAATGATAAATGCGCGCATTGTTGTCCATCTAATGCTCCATCAGACATGTCACAATATTTACTTCGACAATGGATTGCGGCACAAAAAATGTCACAATAAAATTTTAAATCTTTTGAAATAGAATAATTGCTTAATATTAATAATCTCCAGTGAAAAAATCTATTCATGTGCAATTTTTATGCTACCATCATAGTATTTTTTCTGTTCTCATGGTTAAGAATAAAGGATTAAATAAAACACTATATTTTGAAGTTAATGTGGTCATTTATTATGATAGAAATAAACTTCCCTTTGCCTAATTGCCAAATTTCTTCATTTTTTGTCTTGATTTTTCTGTCTTTATTTCCATCGTTTATTTAAACAGTTTCAGCTTATAAGCCATTATATCTCATATATCATATATCATATGTGGGATATAAAATCAAAGGCAGCAATGTCTAATGTCCAAAAAAAAATTTATGCAGTCATTGAGGATTACTAATTTATAATGTACTTAATTGGGGATTTTAAAGGAAACATAGCCTTTATATTTGTAGGTAAAGTATTTTTGAATGGGATAGGTACATAAAATCTAGAATACAGTACATTTTAAATGAGTAATTCTCGGTGACTGCATTCAAAATATTTTTTTTCACATACTAGTATGTGGGGTATAAAATCAAAGGCAGTAATATCCAAAAAAATTGAATTCAGTTATCGAAGATTACTAATCTATAATGTAGTGAATTCGAGATTTTCTAGGAAAAATAGCCTGAAAATTAATAGGAAATACGGTTTTGGAAGGGATAGGTACATAAAATCTATAATTCACTACATTTTGAATTAATAATCCTTGTAAACCGAACTCAAAATTTTTTTTTAATCATTTGGATTGCTGCTTTTATTTTTATACCCCACATATGTGGGTTATAAAAGCAAAGGCAGAAATATCAACAAAAAAAATGTACTTTGAATGCAGTCATTGAGGAATACAAATTTCGTCTATTCTAAATTCTAGAATGTCGCACACGTCCGCTGTTACGCAATGTACAGGAAATATTTTCTCTCGAATCTTCTGGTATAATTTCGCATCCTCCAGATCTTTCCAAATCATTCTAAAGCATTCAAAAACGTCCTGGCAGTTTCGAAAAACCTATTCTTAAGTATCTTGTGACAATATTCTTCGTTGTTTTAATGGAACGGATCAGATAGTTTAGTTGTTAATTAAATTATTGTATCTTTATGTATAGCCCATTTAAGGTGTCTGTCTTCGAAGAGGCCTACGTGTTCTATGTGTTCTAGTTCGGAAATGTTTTTTATTTATTTATTTATTTGTTTACGCCCATTAGGCTTTTACATAAAGAGTATAAAATAAATTTCAAAAAGCACATACATTAAAAGTTTCAGGAATAGCACCAAATCATGAGTATAAAAATTAAAAATGTAGAGTAGGTAACGAGCAGCAATGCGTAAAGGCTTTTACATAAAAAAATATATCATAAAATTAAAAAGAACATACATTAAACAATATAAATTACAAGTAGCAAATTATTAAAAGTACCAGGAATAGCACCAAAACATGAGTACAGAAATTAAAAATATAAAGTACAAAGCGGCAATGTGTACGAAAAATATATATTATCCACCATTACATATTAACAGCTGAAGTCAGTAACGAAGCAGTATTGCCTCTTTTGTTTTTGCAGTTTTGACATAAAATAAAAAAGAGTCCAACACTTTATCCACTAGCGCATTGACCAACACACGCAAGTCAACACGCGGCATTAACACAACATTGAAGAGTTATTTATTACTGGTCATTTGGTTTGTTTTTTTATACACAATGAGATTTTAATTGTATTCTGAATACCTACGTATGATAAGGCAAGAAGCGCCGCGCGCCGCGTGCAGTGGGAGGCAATAATACGCATATTAGTTTCATTGAGTGCCTCTATATATTATGTAATAGTTATCGATACGTAGTGATTCGCGCAACCTGCCTCACAAGTGATACAACCCTGACGTGACCAAACTATTGTATAACCCGTCGAAAACTGCATTTTTTCGCTTTTTTTTTGTCCATTATTATCATTTTACACCTTTTTACACTTTCATTATAAATTTATTTATATTTATTTATTTCGCATGATTTATGCATATAAATTTAGATAATTGCTTCACTAGATAATGTCTGTTCCGAAGCAACTACCTGTAAGTTTAATCGTTAGAAAAGACTACATATTAGAAATAAAAAATTAAATATTGCACATATGAAATAAAACAGAAACACAAGAAAGACTATAGATTAAAAATATAATTTTAATCGTTGTATATAAAAATAAGATACTTTTTCTTTAAAAACAGCAAAATAGTTTTGTGGTGACATTATCAATATAATTAATAGAAATAAACCTTATTTTCACCACTTTTGTTTTGAAAATATTAACATGTTTCAGAGCCCATGGCCTCTTCATCAGGATACAACTGTATACTAACTAAATTAAATTAAAAAATTCAAAATATAAAAAATTTATATAATATGGAAAATGAATAATAGTTATCTTTTAAATTTACTTTCATGTTAATTTGGTACTTTATTATTATTTATTTTCCATATATAACTTTTTTAATATTTTGTTTGTCTACAATTTTACCTGACAAAGGGGCCAAGGGTTCTGAAACATGTTGATATTTTCAATACAAAAGTGGTGAAAACAAAGTTTATTTCTAGTAATTATTAAAATAAGAAAAGAGAATCTCCCCATCCCAGATAACATCATAACACACACATGTATTTCAACCATAAATTTTACATGCAACCGTGACACAATCGATAAAAAGATAGAAACAAGATATCTTGGGCTGACAATCGCTGAAAACTTACATTGGGCCCCGCACATCGAATGTTTAAGCTCCTAAATGAGAAAACCGATACATACATTCAAAATTCCACGCAACTTCATGAATCTCAGTCTCGCAAATATGTTTATATTGTAACGAGATGCTAGAATCGAGATTAAATACGGGCTATCAAAGTCTGAAACATTCCATAATGTGCTGGAGCAATCTGGAATCGACTGGAGCATTCTCGTGGATACTGTAAATATCGACAAACCGCTTGAAATGTGAAGAATTGCGGAATCAACATATTTGTTATAAAAGTATTTTGACATTTGAAGTGCAACATAGATATTCAGCGGCGATTCAGTCATTTATTAGGCCGAGGCAAACTTTCAAATGGCAAAACTTTAAATTATTTTCATTTTTGTATTTTATCAACACGCCACGCTTCAACTAGTATTGCTCTTAAAATATCCTATATACCTTAACTAACAAAACTGTAATGCATCTAGATGAACGCCTGTCAAAATAAATGAGAGAGACAAGAAATATGAGAGAGTGAATACGAATAAAAAGCCACCTAGCAAGCAAACAGCACGAGAGCACATACTATTTATGTCAATAAATATTCTTCAAGTGGAATACCGACTTTATATTTACTCCCTTTATATTAACTCGTGGCGTCTGCTTGCTTGCTTGCCGGCTTGCCGTCAAAAAAAACTTTGAATTGATTTTTGACCCATTTTCCGTGATCCAATCGAGCTGAAACTTTGCAAGCAGACTCGTGGCGACGATCGAGAAGATTTATCAAATTTTCGTTAAAAAAAATTAATAATTATAGTATAATATCGGATTTTTAGAAATTTTATTGTTTTTTTTAATTTGGAATCACTAGAAAAGTTTAATTAGTAACGGCGGCCCGATAACATCGCGGAATATTTTCTAAATTTTAATTACTCCGTCGGTATACATAATAGGTACTTCACTACGAATGTCGAAAATCTAAATTGACTGACAAATGTTTTTAGAATTTAATCTTCAAAACATGAAGTGTCTTATCAAAGCTCAAAACATCTGACATTTTAGAAATATATTAAATTGCTGTACGTTTTGTGTTATGTTATATGTTTTAATTCGTCTTTAATTGTTGTTATATCTTACAAAGAAAGGGAGTATAATAAAAACTTGGTTTTTACGGGTTACTTTTTTTATATCTGGACTCCCAATTCCAGATATCGTCTCTTCCTTGGATAGGAGGGAGAGAATGTCAAACAAACCTTAAAGCAGTTACTTTCTGCTGCTTGCGAAGCAGTTTCTTATATTGTAATATCTCCTGTGTGTCGGTGATGTAACGTAGGTCTACCTGTCATACAAAATATGAAATATCTACCTTATTTACGAAAACTAAAACGTCACATTTTTTGTAATCATCGAATAGACATTTTCACACCAAGATTACTAAATTAAACTGTTAGGAATGTACGGATTTTTTAATTAAAAAATATTTATTCATTACTCTCGTATTTTCGGCCAGTGTGCAAAAGAGAGCAGAATATTGTACATCGCAGTTAAATCGAGCAAGAAAGAGCACGACAATACCATACATTTCATGTAGGACAGAGATGGCGGTTGCTTGGGTTTCGGCGAAAGCAAAACAATATAGAAAGAGTACGGTAGAGTCGGGTAACATGTGTTAGACGAAGACGGAGTGCAGGCGACTGAAACGAGCTGGCGACCGCTTCGTTGTATTCAGTTGCCAATGAAACATCGGCGGAAGCGCGCGCAAATTCGATTTGCCATAATTTTATAATAATTTACTAAAATAACGCTAATATGTATGTTTACCTTACATAATTATATAAAGGGACCTTTTAAAAGTCTTATCTGTATCGTATTTATGTATATTTTATCACATATTAAAAACTATGCCGATTTTTAATCAGGTAACGCTGTGTTACTCCACCGTCCCCAAAGTTTTTTTTTAGCACAGTCTTTTAAGAGATATCATCATATTTATACTACTTTTCAATACTTTGTTTATATCCTGACGGTAGAAATATGGTGTCCACGGTCTTTCAAAATCTTCAGAAGCTTTCTAGGCTCCTCTTTCATGAGTCTCCGCTATATATGACCGACATCTCGGATTCCATTTCGGAAGCAATCAGCAACACCTTTGAGCCTCTCAAAGAATACGAGAGCAATAAATCAGTAATCGATACGTACCGATTCGCGCAATCTACCTTACGGATAATATAACCCTGATGTCACCACAATATAATGCTGAAACATCTAATTTAAACCCCACAAAGTTATTAATTAATGAGAATGATATTTGATTGCGTCATGGTTTGGTTTAAAATATGGCGAAATGTGTAATAGACATAGCAAACACTTTTTCGAAAAATAATATTAATAAATAAAATAAGAATAGTAAGTCAAAAGCACTTTTTTATTTTTTTATTTTCTGAGTAAGTTGATATGATACTCCTGTATATTATATATATTAACTAGTATTTTATACTTTACATTCTACATTCTATTACTAATATACTGTCCATAATAAGTTTCATATGTATAATAATATACATTTAAATAATGAACAAAAATAAAAAAAACAACATAAGTAAATACTTAAATTAACAAAATAAGCATTCTGATTCAATAGAACGCTACTAATTCAAGGAGAAAAAATTTAGTCCACCAAAGTGCACACGATTCTATTAGCATATTCCATGTCTAAATATTTCTTCAATGTAGGTATGCTCCTACAACGAAACATGTCCACGTGTTTTGGAATCTAATTACCAAAGCAGTGCATCCGTGTTATTAGTGAGTTTAAAACATACTTAATACTTATTGTTTTAGCTATTTTTGCTGGATTATTCAAACTTCATAATGTACGAGGATGTGAAATAGCGCGCGTTTACGCGGCGTCTAGTTTCCTGTTACGCATTTCCGTCCATTTTGACGAAATCACTCCCACATGTTGCAGGAAAGCGAGAGGAAAGATCAATTAATGTATATTATAGATGTCTAACAGAGAGGAAACTGTCTTTTTATGGGAAAGTAGGTATAGAAGCCTTTTGGGTGTACGTAGGACTTACGACCTATCGTCGGCTGGCTTAAGTGATCACTTTACACAATGTAACGTTCGCCATTTCCACCCATGATAGAATATACCATGTCTGGTAATTTTTGGAAGTTGTATATATATTTAAATTACGTACCACGCTTTACATGTTGTAAGCACCTTCACGCGGCCTGCACCAATGCTTTTTCATTACCCTTAAATGCCCACAGATGTCGCTAATTGTTCTAATGTCGCCAAATGAGACCCATTACGGAAATTTTTATAGCAATATCCTTTATCTGTGTAATGAAATTCATTCGAATTACTAGCATTACACTGGAATACGCCAGAAATATTATTTCAAATTTCATTAAATTCCTTTTTTACCAGTATTTTTTATTCAGAATATTGTGAGTTTTGTTCATATCTTTCAGCACAATGCTGGATTTTTGTCACAGGGACATCATTAATCAATTAATGTATATTACAGATGTCTCACAGAGACGAAACTGTATTTTTATGGAAAAGTGGGTATAGAAGTCTTTTGGGTGTACATGGGGCTTACGACCTATCGTACGGCCGGCTTAAGTGATCACTTTACACAATGTAATGTTCGCCATTTCGGAAAGATGTCGTGGAAATTGATAACTTCGTGTTAAATGGGACGTTTTGTCCGGTTCTCGCCGCGCGGGTTAGGCCCGTTCCGCGACACTGAAATGACTGACAAAAGAATGTTTGATTAAAAAGTTCCGGAGACCGCGTCACTATCTGATTCCACTTTGCTCGCGGCCGGCCGACAGTTCGGTCGAATTTATTACGTGCGATTCGAATTTTGAAGCGAACAAATTACAGTCGTTACAAAGGCATTTGTAATCCACATATGCCTTTTCTGTAATTTAGTGCGCCGGTGCCTTGCGCAGGCCGCTTCTGCGTTCGCTTTGTGCGAGGTTGGTACTAAACCGATACGAGAACCATCGGTTAAACATTGAACTGGTTTTGATTAATGCGATCGCTGATGATGTTTGAAGTCCTATCTTTCAAAGTTTTTTTCATTTTTATTATTTATTATTACATTTTTCATTTTAATGACAACGCTAGCTCCGCGGAGCTTTTTCCAAGAAGCTCGTCTGCAGATTCGGACGTACAATAAATTATAATTTATATTTTACATTTGCTATAATTTTTTTTTTTTTTATATTTTTTTCCAGAACGCGCGTGCTTTAATATATTATTATTTCAATTGTAATGAATACAACAAGTATTCTTGTTGTTGTATTATCATCTCGTATGCATGTATATGTAAAATAGTTTTCCGGGAAGAAATCATGGAATTGAATTTTCTCACTTTTATTATTGACATTTTGAATCAAACTGTCGTCCAACTGTCGATTTGCTTTAACAATCATTTGCTAATAAAATAACGGTCTTTAAATCCATTATTTCATTAGAGTAAATTAATTGCAATTAACACTATTCGTATGAATTATTTTTAGTAATTTTATAAGATAGTTTAGAAAATTTACGTTTTTGAACATTTTATGTGCAATGTGAGCACTTTTATTCATGACAGATTCGTCATAGGCATAAATTTTTTTGTTGATTACCATTTTATCGTTTGTCGCGAGGTGAAAAAAATCTTCTTCTTCTTCCTTTTAATAGACCTATGTGGACTGTTCTCCAGAGGTTAGCGTCTCCTGTGAGGTGGATTCCCTGCTGTCCTTCTATATTTTGGGAGGTCTTCCGCGAGGAGGGTTCCGTGAGCATGACTATCTAGTGCAATATAAGGGAGTCTGGTGCTGTTCATTCTCTGGACATGAATATACCAGTCCCTCCTTTGCTGTCTACTCCATCGTACGATTCAAATATTTATCTTATTCTGGTGTTTCTCACGCGATCCTTCAGAGTCTTGGCTGCTATCATCCTCAATGTCTTCATCTCGGAAGTCCTCAATGTCTATTTAGTCCTGATTGTGACTGCTGTTGCTTCAACGCCGTGTGTCATTATTAGTCTTCATCATCATCATTACCTTGGCACTACAAACCTTGGTGGGTCTTGGCCTCCTCAATAATCTTCCTCCACTCATCTCGGTTTAGTGCCAGCTCTCTCCAGTTCCGAAGCTCAAAGGCAGAGATGTCTTTGAGGACGTTGTCACTACATTTTAATTTTGGCCTTCCTAAGCTCTTTCACCCTTGAGTTCAGCAGGGACTTTGGTGCTTGATGCTCGGACATTGTGTCCACATGACCCAGCCACCGAAATCTTCCCAGTTTTATAAATTTTGTGACGTTTAGCTCCTTAAACAGAGTATAGAGCTCATTGTTGTAACGTCTGCGTCAAAGTCCATTTTCTAGAGCCGGTCCGAAGATACGCCTCAAAATTTTTTATTCAAAAACGTCCAATGCTCGCTCATTCCTCTTAGTATTACCCACGTCTTAGCTGCGTATGTGAGCACTGGCCTAATAAGCGTTTTGCATTATTAGTCTTACGCATGCTTTATAGATTTTTGTCTTGCTCTTAATGGCAATTCCTTTATTTTAGGGCATTAGGGATTACCGCTGCCTTGTTATATTGGGATTATATTTCTTCGCACAGATCAGCTCCTCCAACTAAGTCCTTGCCTAGATTATTGAAGGTGCCGACCTTTTCAATTGGTTTGTTCTCTACAGTCAAGTTACATATTTAAGGTGTCTTAGAGAAGCTCATACATTTATTCTTTTCGAAAGCATTGCCATATTTTTTTTTCATTTCAATTTATTTATTTTTTATATAACATTAACAATACAAACACAAATTTAATTCGTTAATGTTATAAATAAGTTAGAAATATATAAACAACAAAAATAAATATTAAAGAAGCATAAAATTATTCATATCAAAAGTGTAGGAGAATCCTGCTTCGGAAAACCCTCTCAGAGACATGGAACAGATTAATGTCTAGAGTAATATTATTCAGCACAGCAGTAACTCTTCCAACAGGCATACCTAACCATTGGCAGGTTGGTCCTGTATATTGGAATGTAAAATAATCTATGCTGACGCTAACATACAATGAATGCTTCGCATAATTTCAGGATTATCGTTCATACTGCGCAACAGTCGTTAAAAATGCGTAATCAAATATACATTCCTTCTATTCTCTAAAGTATTGTAGCCACGCATACACTGGAGGAACTCGATTGGGTAAAGCCAAGGATAATGCTCGTACTCTCTCATGTAGAGATCTTTTGTATTTTTTGTAATTTAATTTTGTAATATAATTTTGTAACAGTAGTATAAATGTTACGAGAAACATATTTAATTTTAATTCATTTCTTCTAAATTCTTATAAATTAAATACAGCTTATTTCAACGTAGTTATAATGCGACCACTATAACTTGGCGTGCAAGGGAGGGCGTCGCGTAACAGAAATTGCCAGGATGTAAATTTATTACACAATACATAATGTACAGAATGTCCGGTGACCGGTGTCGTAGCCTTTAACAGAAATTTGGTCGGGCAGCACTAAAGAAACCAAGCAATAATGGCGGCCGTTCTATCTGTCAAACTGTCAGACGGCAATATCGGTCCATTATTTGCTTTTTCAGCTTCGCAAAACTTGAATACTTCATTGGCAATTGTTCTTGCACCATCCCGGACTGTTTAGGATGTTTTGGATATAATAATTTAGTGTATATTGATAATCAAGATGTCACAGCACCCGAAATTGAACTGAATGACAGGGCGAAGGGTTACCGCCGGGTGCGGGCGGGTCGGGTTTGAGTTCCAAAGTCACCGCACGCCAAGTTATTGTGGTCAAGCAATACCGACTGCACGATGTTTTGTAGTCGGTTTTACGTTTATTGTAATGAGTTTTTTTTCATTCAGCTTATACAAGTGTGCATCTTGTTAATTCGGAGGCCTTGTACGGAGTCGCCGCATTATCAATTAAGATTACAAGGCCCGGTCCATCGGGAGATTGGCGCCCGGAGTCTGAGCAGATTAATTAATAATCGGTTCTGATTACCGGATGCAACTTGACAGCTGCGGAGCCTTACGGTCAACTGATCAGTCACAGGTCACACAAACGTTGGAAAAGTTTTGATGAGGAAAAAAAAATTCTACTTAATTATTAGGGATGTTACGGAACTTCGATTCCGATTTCGAACGGTCGGAACTTCCGATTGATTTTACACCTCTGGTTTCGATTTCGGTTCCGATAAATTGAAATCGGAATTATAATCGAAGGTCGGAGCGATACCTATAGCAATGTCCAAACGATTTTATCAAATATATTGTTGAGTAGCGATGATGATGATAGTACTACATCTTCAATATCCCAGACATAATATCCCATGTTCGTTTATTGATGTCATGTCTACCTTTTGTTTTCGCTTTTTGAATTTCATATTTCATTTTATTTTGTTGAAATTTTATTGCTTCTTCAGTTACAGATTGGATTTTTGTTGACTTCCTTACAATTTTTTCATTGTACTGTAATTTTGTTTGTCTCTTAAATTATAGACTTGATTTTCTTACTAATTTTATTTGCTCTTAGTTTTATTGCTTTTCGAGTCTTATATTTGATTTTTTTATTAATTTTTCATTTTTTTGTTAATTTTTCGTGCAGAATAAAGTCTTAATCGCCTGAATGATCACCGACCTTCGATAGGATGACGAAGAAAAGTCTACGTAAATATTACAAAAAAAGACATCGAGAGATATATCAAATCTTGCAACTCAACACTCAAGGCAAAATTGCAAACCGAAGAGATTCTGAAAGACGAAGGAATTCTTGGTTGAAAATTTTGTGGCAATAGTTCGTCAAATCTACGAACCAAATATTTTTACAGCTTGCTTTACCTTAACATGATCGCTTACTTTCAATAACAGGAGTGAGTTAACAGCAAGTGAGTAAAAATGAATAATTATTCGAATAAATGTTTCCATATTTACCTTTTAAAATTTTGAGGTTAATGTTGTTGCTCAATTGATATTTTTAATTGTGAGATTTCAAATATTATACATCATATGCGACTACTGTAGGGCTCGCTCGTTCTTTTAATATGCACTCTTTACCTCGAACCATTTTTTTTTTAAACGCTTCAACAGGCCAATAGGGCCAATTACAGAATCGAAAGATATCACAAAACACTCAGGCTTGAGTAAATAAATGGATTCATAGTGATCTCACCGGGAATCGAACCCGGAACCCATGGTGTGAGAAGCCAGTATCATACCCACTGGGCTACGAGGGCCGCCGAGGGCTACATAAAAAGTATTAACGTCAAAGAAGTCTAAGATACTAGTTTATTTTTTTACACACATACAAGTACAACTGACATATATTTAATGTACAAATGATCGCGTAAGGAATGAAATCAAATTCTATAATTGTTTTCACAAAAAACCAACGCACACACACACAGCGCCCATTTCCTGTTTCAGAGCACCGCAGCTGACGTCCGTACAAAAGCAAAAAAAAAACTCGCTAATCATTTGGCGCTCTTTTTTGTTTAGACAGATTATTTTCGTATTAATTACCGTTCGTACAGAAGTCCGAGACACATCATGTCCAGTAAACGTTTCATGACGAATTTCCGTTTCGGTCTCCGTTACATTCCTAGACTTGTGTCGCCCATATTTGGTCGGCGACCAGACCCGCCCGGCCGCGAGAGGTCTCAACAATAAGAAGGAAAATAAATAAAACACGTCGGAGGACCAGATGGCCCGGGGAGACGAGTCATGACTGGTCACGGAACTACTTGTCACGGGTCTCGGGCTCCGCCCCGAGTTCGTGCTCGACTCAAATACCATAGCGTACCCAGTTTTTTGCGGTGCCATGGGCGCCCTGATAGATTAGGAGCCAGCGACCGCCAGACTTAAGGTACTGATAGGGTTGCCAACCGTATTGTACTCTATATCATGTAGGCGTACTCTATAATCTACAACACTAATAGAGGACGCTAAAGTACTCTTTTTTACACAACGTTTACTATACTAGTTCCAGTCACGCATATATGATGCATACCTATTATCTTAACCAAAAAAGTAGACTATTTACTTTTAATATGCTGGTATTCCCAAGTTGGGAATCCCTACTCCCCAAGCCACAATCAGACGTTTCTGAACACAGCCACTAATGTCAATTTGTAATGTCAATGTCACAAGTTGTTTTGAGGTTACGTTTGAATGTTTCGAGTCGTATAATTCTTTTAAAAACAATGAAAACTTGTTATTTCCTGCAAAAAATACCTTTTCAAAAATTTGAAATAAATGATACTCTTTTTTATAAGTCCGTACTCTTTATTTACCTCCTTTAAAATCAGATATACTCTATTTCAGACTATTTCTTCTAATAAAAATTGGCAACCCTAGGTACTGATTCACATGCTCATTAGTGGCACGTGAGCATATTGATCCACATGCTCATTAGTGGCACGTGAGCATATTGAGCGCAGTATGGAGCTTCTTGCTGTTGCTACTTAGTAGCACGTGTGTACGCTATGTGTACATTGCTAGTAATGAGCATCAAAAAATCGACCCCCGGTTGATGTATGAGCATGCTAATGTCATTACCATGAGAAGGGGTATCTTTTGAGCATGTGTGAACAGGCTTGCTTATGAGCATGCTAATGTCATTCACCATGAGAAGGGGTATCTTTTGAGCATGTGTGAACAGGCTTGCTAATGTGCATGCTAATGTCATTTACCATGAGAAGGGGTATCTTTTGAGCATGTGTGAACAGGCTTGCTTATGAGCATGCTAATGTCATTCACCATGAGAAGGGGTATCGAAAGATTGAGCATGTGTGAACAGACTCTCTAACGTCATTCGCGGCTTGTATCGATTATTATCAATGCGATCTTCTCAGTCCGCGACAGATGAAACAAATATGGCGCGTTGGGGAGATGACAAAACATTACTTTTCGTGACTTATTATAGGAATCACGAATGTCTGTGGAATACTCGGTTACCGTTAGGTAAAAATAACATAGCAAGAAATATTTTTTATGAAACTTTATTAAAAGACATGAATGATTCAAATCTTACAATAAAAATTATTGAAACTAAAATCAAAAATGTGCGGATGGAAACTCGGAATGAGTTATGGTTTATTGATGCTAATAACGATCAAGTGTGTACAGTTGTTAGAGAATGCTAGTTTTGAGCATGCTCAAAAATAAGCATGTGTATCAGTACCTTTACGTTATAGTATCAATTTAAAATATTTTCTGTAGATGTACACTAAAGTAGGTATGAAGGTTTGGATATTATGACATTTGAGTTCGGGGGATTTTGGCAGTTAATAGGTAATACAGATACAAAAAAATGTATGAGTAAAGCATTAAAATACAAGTTATCGGGTTATATTGCTAAGTAAAGCTCGAGTAAAATATATTAAATTCAGATTTATTACTGTTAGAGCTGCAAAACATCTGGCGGAAGAAATGACCCGCAAAAAGCGTCAATGATTAATATAAGTGTATAGTACTGTTCCATTAAGCATATTAAATAATTAGGTTTGTTATTTTTACGTTTCAATTACTCATTTTTTGGTACCAGTAGGTATATCTGCCAAAATCCCAGAACTCGAATGCCATAATATCCAAACCTCTTACCTTCTATGGTGTACATGCAGAGAAAATATTTGAGGTTTGATACTATAACCTAAGTCTGACTCTTAGTCTGTAACGAATGAGCACCTGTTATATTGAGACCCAAGTCTATAACTTCAACTAAAATAATACAAATATCCAAGGACATTCTCAAATTATACAAATTATAATGTGAAAGTTTTCAAATAAGAAAAGAAATATGAAGTGAAAAACATTTGAAAGAAAATAACATTTATCCCCTCTGTTTGAACAGTCGGAAAGTTTTGAAGATCAAACAAAGTTATCGCACACAGTAGGCAGTTATTGATCAGTTACATAAATACCACCAGTATTTTGAGTGTTTTGCCGTATTAACATAGGCCAAAATTATGAAACGACTTCGGAGATATGTCTGTAGTGACAAGAATTATCACAATATTTTAACATGGGCCGTTTTTTTAAAGCTTCTCGAGCAAAACTTTTCATGTTTACTGTATTAGAAAGGCGCATTAGAAAATATGTAACATTGTCAAACTCTACGATGTACAACATCTACAGTAGGAGGCTAGAAACAACTGAAATGCGTATGCTGAGATGGTCAAATGAAGTAATCCTAAGCCATGAAGCCTGGGCGTCACAGGCATCAATAGCGACATGAAGAAAAGACAGTTGGGAAGGTATGACCACGTTGGACGCAGAGCACCCAACCATATCACATTGTTAACCAGGCGATCCCCATGGACCTTCCCCGAATTACATTTTATTTTATTTATTTATTTCTTTATTTCAAAAAATCCTTCTTTACAATATATAGGTACTTAATAATAATTTTAAAATAAAAATATAAGATAAGATTAATCAATTTTTTTTTGTTATATTTGTGAATTATGCCACTCTACTAGCCTACGCCTGTCCCAGAGTGGCGTTATAGAACACAATTATTATATTTTTTTGAATTCGTCAATAATATTTGTTTTTATAAGGTTATATATACGATAGGTTGAGTGAGTCATAAGTCCAAGTGTAAATATGTGTAGAATATTGTTTAATGTAAAAAGGGTTAAAGTTTTGTTTAAGAATATTTTTTATTTTCCTTAATTAATTTATTTATTTATGTAGGTATATATTTTTATTTATAGACATTATTATGCAATTACAGTAAGTAAATTTTCAGTTTCTGTTCTACCTTTAGAGGTAAGCCAGTTGTTTGCATCCAGAGGAAGACACAATGAGGGTAGAACCACCGCTTACTCAGGAATGTTTTATAAGCGAAATCTCATACATCGGTCCTACTCATTCACAGCTAGGATGACATTTTTTTAATGCTAAAGACAACCGTGCAACCCTGTGTTGAAAAACAAAGCTGCGCCGCACGGCTACCTTCCAGAATTTACCCCGTTGTCTCGATATTTCACCACTCTACCTCTTAAAAATGAAAATATAATCTGCATACATATTTAAATACAGTAAATGGACACCCACCGCTTTCCCAGATACGTTTTATGAGCTAAAGCTCCCCTATTGGTGCTACTTATACGTCGCCAGGTTGACAATTTTTTACTTTAAAGGCCATATCCTGTCGTGTAAAGGGCGACGCGACCCGAAGAGATCCGTAAGACTAAATATCGACCCGGCAAAATACTATATATAAAATTAGGGTGGGAAGGAAGATAGTGAGGGGATGTCATGGTAAAGGATACACTCCTTAATAGGGAAAGAAAAAAACAAGGATCACACTAAAAGACGGAATTCAAGTCCGAGCACTACAGGTCTACAGTCTACAGATAAATCATACACGAAGCAGCTCCCAGCGCGAAGCCCGCGTCCTGGTCATATTTAAATACAGTAGGTATAAAACAATTTTAAAATAATGTATAAACATAAAATTTACAAAGGATACACAGGATTATACGACATTTGAGGGATTAAGAAAAAGAATCCTCCCTTTTGGGTTAAACAAACACAAAAATTAGTACATAGAAATAGGGAGAAAAAAATCATGGATAGTGCAAAGGGATGGTCAGATGCAGAGGCATGGATAGGGTGACTATCCAGGACAGAAGAACCTACCCTAAGGACGAAGAAAGCTCACCTCAATAGTCGACGACCACAGTGATTTGGGATTAAACCACCCTGAGAGTCTAAAATTCAGGTAGAAATTGGGTGATTTTTTACAAGGAAACGGTAAATTGTTTTTATTTTTTTATTGGCATTTAGTAAGTACTAGCTGTAACCCGTAAAAATGATGTTGGTTCCTGAGGAATATTTATTTATTTATATATAAAAAAAGAAAAGAAGGAAATAATTATTTTTTTTTACTATAAACTAGTTACGGATGTAACACGAGTTACGATGGACGAGTGGACGGACGGAAGCAAAAAGCATGATTTTCTATTTAATAATGTCCATCACTAACGTTATCAAGACGTTTCGCTACTCTAGACAGCGCTGGTCTCATAGCTTCTACCGGCAGCGGCAGCCGTAATATTTAATTTTACGCATTACTTTAACTAAAATTAAATATTACGGAATATTAATCAGCAGTAACCCGTCATTCTGACGGGTTATTGTTTGTTAATATTATTTAGAAGTTTTCTAAAAATACTGTAAAAACTCTGACAAAGATACGACCAAATAATTAGTAAGGCAAGCATTGCATACACTTTAAAAATACACATTCTTGAAATAATATTTTTTTTATTTGAAACAACCTAAATAAGTAACGGACAAAATGCAGAAAAATAAATCTTATTTTCGAAAAAAAATAGAAACTGATAAAGTCTCCGGTATAGTCGTGTCACTGAAGAAATATACAGAAAGATACAGATGAAGATAGATGCAGATCTGACTAGATTAAAAGGGCCGATATAGTTCAGCTGGGAGAGCATTCTAGGCAATACAAGGTTCCCCTGGGCTGCCCTGTTTTTTTTAAATAAACGTTTCTCCTTACATTTCTGAGACCAATTTTATTTACTTTGTATGAATTGACAACAATTTAACGCATTTTTAATATTTAAATGTATATTTTGTATATTTATTAACAATATTTTTATGCGTATGTTCTGAGAACACAATTACTGGATTTTTTCCGAAGATGAATAACTATTAATTAAAACAAATTGTAGAAGTCCAGATATAAAGCTATTAATATGGGAAACGTGTATGAAATTCTCTGTAGGGTTATTATGACATGTGTTACCTGGCTTAAGTGATCAATTTATACAATGCAACGTTCACCAATTCCGCCTAAAGAATATCCACACATTATCAATTTTTAAATATTATATATATATTCGAAATGCTAAAAACTCTCATATATTCGAATGGACTTTGCTAGAATCAGTCTACGGTCATTCTCATGAAATAGTATACATATATATTACGTAGCTGGTAATAATATCCTTATACTGTTAAAGTTTAATATTCAGCAATATTTTTTTTAATCTGTTGCCTTTCCATTGCCTTTTAATAAATAAATAAATATCAAAATAACAACATACCATTATAATTTTTATATTTCTAATAATAAAACGATCGCATTTTCAAAGCGATATTCTTGCGCACAATTAAAATAAAAATGTGCAAATGCAAATATATCATTTTAAAATATTAGTGGAAAGTTGCAACGAAATTAGAAAAATGAAAAATTTGACATTATTAAAAAAAATGTTTTTTTGAAAACATGGATAGTTTTTCCTCGATCTGCTCTATGTGATTGATTGTATTCTGAGACTCAAAGTCAATATTTCAAAGTGCCGCGGAAACAACATCTTCTTTTTGTGACGTCAATCTGCCCGTCAACACGTCAATCTGTGGTTCAGAATGACGTTTAATTTTTCGATGACCAGTGATATTCCGTTTTTGGAATTGAACTTTCATGAGAACATTAAAATTGTGAAATATACCTACACGAAAATATTTTTTTTGGTAGATAATTTAAGAAATTGTATCAGTCACGCGAATCGAAACTGGCGATAGATAACGAAGTTCTAATGCCAACTTTAGTGTGTGAAAATTGTGTCATTTGGGAACATTTGTGAAAATCGATGAAATCGATGAAAATCTATATAGAAAGGAGTGTACAAATAAGGAGTGAATGTAATGCTGTCTGTAGGTTAGAATATATTTTTTATCTTTTATTTTTTTTTTATTTAATTAGAGACACTAACAGAATAATGGGTACATGATACACAAATAATAATACATTATTAATGAAGACTATGTCCACTATCCCAATTACTTAATTAATACCCCCATATCTGTATACAACGTCACGCACAGAATACATACGCACTCCATTCAGCCACAATCCCATACACCTCACTCCACTTCCCCCTCTAACTCCCACTCCTATCCCTCTATTTAATATATGTTCTATTTATTGCTTGATTTAACATTTTATGCCGTGGATCTCTATAATTGGTCTACGAATTACCCAATACGTTATGTATTATTATAATAAATTGTATACTGTTGAGATTCCCAAAATAAAAAAATTAAAAAAAATTAAAAAAATAACGGATTTATTAATTATTGGTTAACTAATTTTATGATGTACAATATCAATAATATGAAGGTGGACAAGGAATTCATGTTAGTTCGTGTATTTTTATTTTTATGGTGTGTGATAATAATATATTAGGTTTTTTTATGTCTTCTGAATTTAAAGCACAAATAAAAAATGAATAAAATTGTTTACGTCGCTGAATTTTATTGAAGTGTTGGTGTCCATAAAAATTTAATATAAAATCGCTAAATCTCTACGAATGGGAGTAAAAAATATCGCCGACGCGATCTATTCAATTCAAATCATTCCGACGATTTGTCCAACAAGAGATATTTAGTCCATTGAATACTGACGGCCCTACGAACATTGTTGAAAATAGTTTTCTAAGGCTTTTCTTTGAAGTCCTTTGTGGCCGATCACAGTTGGATTATTTCCTGAAAATGCGTATAAACTTGCGTCGTATCCCGTTGGCTGACTTTGTGTGTTCCTTGGCTCAGCATTTCCTGTGGGACGTATCGTCCTCATCCCTTTCTTATTCCTTAGCCACAACCTTCACGGCAGGCTTCCCTTAAGTCAGCGTGGACCAGCCTTAAGAATCCAGCTGGTAAATCATGCTAAATAAAATTGGATACCTTTCCTCTAGTCTGTTTTCTCATTACTAAAGATTTTGATCTGCAAATAAATATATGGTCTACCCTCTGCTCACATGCTTACTTGACGAAGTAGAAACTAATAAGTACTTATTTTTTGCAAGTTAACTGTCTCAAAATTGTCAATTGATTGCGGCGGGAGGGAGTCGAAATGAAACACTACAAACAATTTTAGTTTTTTGATTTCAAAACCACTATTTCGTAAATCACACTAATCGTCTTTCGAGAATCTTCTATGGAACACTTTAAATTATGCCGTCTCTATCGCACTGATCACTATCGAGAATATTTCGCACGCAAGTAGGTACTCGGGTACTTTATCATTGGTTGATGAAAATATTCTCTGATCGCCCGCTCGTTTATCTATCACTTGGCCGAATGTCATAATTAGATGAACCGTAGCAATATACCCGTTCCAGTAAATTCGTGTGCGTTCGGCAGACATCAGACCAGCGTTTTCCAAATCTTTTAAATTAATTCAAACCTTCCAAATGTGTGCAGTTTCTTTTGTTTCTAATACCTATTTGTGTCAATATTTTCTACTTCTTCAGACTGATTCCTCATAACTGAGGGTTTTGACTCCTGAGCTGTGGCCTTTTGAAGACTTTGGCAATTTTTCTCTTTCATTCTCTGCAACCCGCAGTTCGGACAGATGTTCAAATAGGATAGCCCGTAACGCTTTTGATCAAGTCAGTCCATAAATTTAAAGGTCGTCTTCTTATTATCTGGCATTCGACCTTTCCGAATGCTGAAGATAACCCTATTTAACTCTAGAAAGTTTACAGTATTGTTCCAAGTGACATATGATAAGGGATTCGGAGCATCTCGTTACAATACAAATTTATTTTTATTTATTCAATATTCACGGAAGATCAACAGCACAACAAAGAAGTACCAAAAACATTAATATAATATAGATGGACAATTATTGGTCTCCACTTTTAGAAATATGTTAATAATGATTAACATGTTATGAAATAAACTTAGGCATATTAAGAATAAAAAAAATTAACAAAAGAAAAAGAGACTTAATTAGTAAGCAGAAAAGAATTCAGCACTTAAAATTTTTCTTAATCTTGTGTGGCTGCACTCGAACAAATATCCAATAATCTTATCAATTTATTGATTGCATCGCATACCCTCAATGTATATCTATTTGCACCCTCAATGCAAATCAATTTGCACTTTTTCACTATGCCGTTTTAGTTGTTAATCAATTATAACACCGAGATATTTAATTTCCTTTTTCATTTATTTATTATTGACCATGATTCGTTGCAGTTGTAATTCTCATCATCATCTTCATCCCCTTTTCCTTAGAGTTGGGGGCGTAATCGACGAGGTGCTTCCATATTCCTCTGTTTTGTCAACTAGTTCAGACCCATTCTGTTTTCACATTTTCTGTTGCTTCTCTCAGCTTAATCTGGGACGACCCACGGGCCGTCTTCCTTCCGGGGTTGCCAAGAGGATTCTTAGCATATGTCCAAATATACTCATCGCGGCAGCCTGGATCCTTGCTCTCACTCTCTCAGTTAGGATCAAAATTTGATAGCCATATTTTATGGTTAGCCTGTAATTACAGTTGGTATTATGGGTTCTAATTTTTATATTGGTCTATATTTTTGTATTTTTAATTAAAAAGGGAATTTTGCCATTTTTACAATTTTAAAACCAGATTTTAAAATTGTTCATGTCACTATTTTCATGTTCGTTCGCTGTATTTATTTCGTATGTAAAAATAATCTGAGTATCTCCTGAAAGTGTTTGTTTATTATTTCAAGTTTGATTACTTTGAAGAAAAGCCATTAAAAGTTTTTGTGGAAATGGCAAAATAAAACAAAAGTCGATAATATGATTGTCTACTCTGGACGTAAAAGCTATTTCTTTTGAGGTACAGACCGAAAAAATCTCATTAAATACACCTAAACAAAATAACTTTACTTGTCTGGGAGATGAAAACGCCGGCCTAATTGAAAAACCTCTTAACGATAGTTTTGGCAAGGAAATTATTTTCAAATGATGATGCTGCAATCTTCAAGTAAGCAATTCAAATAAAAGTTTTTGATATAAAAATTATTACAATTGTCATTGCTACAGTTACAAGTGTAATCCAATTTTTTTTGACGGACAAAGTGTCGATCAAATGATCTTGAGGGTGTTATTTTCTAAAAACTGAAGAAACACTAAATTATGGTGACTATGTTTTATTCTTTATTTATTATTAATATTATAATATTGTTATGGGACCGAGGCTATGGGAGACAAATGAAACGCTAAAAGTTTAATAAAAACTTTTTCACCAAAGTTACTCAACACAAAATTTACAGTAACTGAATGTTTCTAAAATATTTTACACACAATTATCTCTAGTCACTCATAATATCTATCTGATATAAATTTGCATGTTAAACCCCGTATAAGAAACCCGGAGTTCTTCAGAATAAGTCAGCACACTAGTAATGTCGGTTACTTTTCTCCCATTACAAGGTTGTGTCGCACATATAATTTGTATTGTGCTGACCCTAACATTGATGCTGATATTCTTGCAGAAACGTTATCTTCGTTCAAAAACTCACTCATACACAACATCCATTTTCTAAACGACGACATGAACCTATAGATCCATTAAATACTAATCGCACTACACTCAAACACAAATATATAATATACATAAATGTACATGTGAAATATAATTAATTACAAAAATACATGTTACTAGAGCGTGCCGAAGACACTTGTAATTGGGATAATGGGCATAGTCTTCACTATAATGTTTATTATCTGAGTGTCATGTACCCATTATCCTGTTAGTGTCTCTAATAAATAAATAAAAAATTAAATAAAAAAATTTAAAAAAATATATATATGTGTAACACTTTTTATAACCTCGTCTCTATCGCATCGATCACTATCGAGAATATTCGGCTCTATTTCGCACTAAGTACTCGCCCGAATATCTGTCACTCGATTATATGCGCGCTGGCGGCACTGCTTTGCTACGGTTTTGCTGTTTTTTATCGCTGGTTATGTCGCACGTATCAAACGTCAAATAATAACTCTCTCGCACGCGCATGCTTTCGCTTTTTTTGGCGAGTTTACCAATTGGGTTGGTTTTCAAATTTTTGAGACCGTTCTACATATTTCTAGTATTACTTCAACATTTCCAGTGTTTACGAGAATATTCCAGTCGATTTCAGTGTATTGTGGAATGTTGTAGAGATTTTGATAGTGCGTAATTCTTTTCATCTCTTAACAAAAGATATGCTTACTAAATCAGCCATGGAATATTGGTTAAGGTATCAGGCTAAAAATTTGATTCTCTCAGTGGGCATTGATTCAAATCCTTACCCTTTATTTAGCACTAGGTTACCCGCGCGGCTTCGCACGCATAGATTTTATGTAACTTTTATCAATTTGTGTATTAATCTTTACACATAGACAATGTCGTCACAGATTTTTTTATAAAACTTTTTGAGTTGTGTAACTTCTCTAAAGAAAGTATTTAAATATCTCTTACCGTTAAAGCAGCATCCGTAAAAAACGCATCACTCGACCATTTTTTCGTCAACTTTAGTTGTAAACTAGACCACCATGAAAAATTCTTTTATTTTGACGGAATAATATATTGCCTATGTCCACCCTGAAAGTCCATTCTAAATATTGATGAAAGAATTTTTGAAATCAGATGAGTAGTTTTGAAGAATACCTATTACATCCAAACTTACAAACTTTTCCTCTTTATATGTAGGTATATTAGTATAGAAGTACAGATAAGATGCCCTTAAACCACATTTGCATTGAGATTTTGAGTTTCAGTGTACGATTTCTTGGAATTTGGTTCACAGTCGATGAGGTGTATTTTTAATAGTAAAGCAAATAGATTCTTAATTTCACGCGCGTTATGTAGGGTGACATGAAGCTAGTCCCTAATACGTAACAGGAAGATTCCTGCCCAAATTATGACCCGAAAATGTTCAATAATTGACAATAGTGTTTTGAAACTTTTTTTTTTTTAAATTCATTTACATACTTGAAGTACTGTACATAATCTTATATATTAAATTAAATTAAAGTAAAACTCAACTTACCTAGAAAAAATTATTTAATTTTATTTTACTTTCTTGGTTTAATTTTCGCGTTTTAAAAATCGCGCAGCACAGTAAAATATTTTTTTTACTTATTTACAGCGTAAATTTAAATATGCGTATAATGTCAAGTATTTAACTCATCTGGAAATTCAAAATTTACATACCGCGTTTGCATTTATACAAAAATTATAGTGAGAGAATAAATTAATTTCCATCAACCATTACAACACTCATATATTGTTTATTATCAAAGGAATTATTTCGTTACGCTCTGATGATTTATATAAAACAGTTTGGATTGTAAAAACACTTTAAAGTTATAAATTTAACCACTTTCAAAAATTTGATCACCGCTGAAATATAATACTGCTTCCAATAGATTGTTAATATTACTTTAAAAATAAAGCTTACAATTAAATTTATAAATTTAGATATATTTTGTTAAAAACATTAATTTTATTAATCACTGATGTACTTAAAATGGTGTAGGAATTACTTACTAAAAATAGCAATAATGAACACAGAACCTAGGAAATCATAGAGAGACAGTATTTCATGCACATACTTTTAAGATAAATGAGAAGTATAAAAACAAAGGCAGCAATATCCAAAAAAAAATATTCTGAATCCAGTCACCAAGGATCTCATTAAGAATTCTCTGAAATCGATATTTTATAGAAAATATTGCAATTCACTACTAAAAGCAAATACCCCCGTAGTGTAAAGATTCAACTTCCAAGGATGTATCACGTGACAAAAAATGGCCGCTTCATTCTAACGTGAGATTTATATCAATTTTAGACTGAAACATCAAATCAATATCCAATCATGTAAATATAAAAGAAATATCCACTATTTGGTAGAAAACACAGAAAAATCTATATGAAAATTTAAATATTTATTAATACTCGTAAAAAGAAAACTTGGCAATTATTTTATAAACTTATTTCCAATTAAATGTAGGTTTAATAGATTCAAGAGAAATTCTCTTGAGTAGTGACATTTTTTTTTATATTTATCTCAGAAATACTTTGGTCGGATATTGCTGCCTTCCTTTTATATCCCTCAAGTAAAACTTTCGCAATTTTGATCTGGAGATTATTTCGAGTTAATTGAAGCTAGACAGATCTTATATGCGTATCCATTGGTTTTTCTTTGACAAGCCGACACCATCTTCACACAATGCCAGCGTTGGACTCTGTCAGTTTGACGTTTGACAGATACTTTTTTTTTATTTCATTGAATAGGTAGGTATTTAAGGGGTAATACCACCTTAACACTCCGTTACACGCGCTGCAAATAATTACGTATTTACACGCGCGGGGCACCCCTGTGCCGCGAAGTAATTGATGGATTATTTGTTATGTGGGTAGAAATAAAAAATAAACATATTTTATACATAATTAGTCTTTATTTACACTTATAATGAAAACAAAAAATATATCTTTTCTCTACAAAAACAAGAACAAAAATTTTTTTTCCTTAACTTAAGAAAATTATGAAAAAATGAACACGGAAATTATAAATTTGAGATTCTAGTTTTCCTTAGTTGACTTATTGAGATCATTTTGACTTTGGTTATAACACTGAATGCATATACTATATTTATGATCATTACACACAGGCTTGTGACATTTCTGGCATGCGCTTCTAGTCGAGCGATCTTTGGCTCTTCCACAGCCATAGCACCTAAATGTTTAAGTCCTTTTTCGGGATATGTCATCTTCCTGAGGTGTCAAATCGTTTTGATTTATACCCAAAAAAGTATGCTTCGTTCAAAGGAACATAGCATGCAACATAAAGATGTTTCTAAGAATATAAGAGTTTAGTGCTTATTTGTCGTTCTTATTTGTTCATTTTGGTTTATAAGTACCTAAAACAAACAGAACATATTTTTATTATAGCATTATAAAGCTAAATATTATACAATTATATATAATATTAATTATCTTTACTTGAAATTTAAAATAGATGAGAA
This sequence comes from Agrypnia vestita, assembly GCA_016648135.1. NCBI lineage: Eukaryota > Metazoa > Arthropoda > Insecta > Trichoptera > Phryganeidae > Agrypnia > Agrypnia vestita. The sequence goes on along the minus strand of JADDOH010024775.1, from coordinate 25,467 downwards.
AATATCTAAAATGACGTACCTTCTTCAAAAATGAAATAGTTACGGTATCTCACGCGCGGGGCACAGGCGTGCCCCACCGACATTAAAAAGTTTCCAGAGAACAACATCCGTTCACCAGCGTTGCCATGGTGTCACTGGTGAGTACTCAAGGACACTGGCAACAGCTATTAGAAGCGGCAAGATTGTATATTTATTGTTTATGAAATAATAGGCAAAAATATTTCACTGGGGCACGCCTGTGCCCCGCGCGTGTAACAGAGTGTTAAGGCAGCAAAAAAAAAAAAACAAATTCACAAAAATTTTAACGTTACTATTGCAGAAAATGCACATACAAAATTTTCTTTATTTACAATGTTGACGGCGTGCATTGATTAATATTTTTAATTAATAAATTATTTAAAAATTAAAAAATGGCGGAGCTAAATGCTATTCCACAAAGGTCCTTCTTCATGGCGTGCACAGCTGATGAAGATAATCATTCGCCAGGGTTCGAGTGAAATAAGTTTTAGATTTTGTTGTCAATAATGTAAGGCCAATGATATTGAAGTAATACCTAATTATTTTTGAGCAAATGAAACCAGCTGCAGACGACCTCGGAATATTCTATGAGAATAATATTGACATAGAAACTACAAGACTAATTAACAAGCACATAGACATTCTAACAGAGTGGAAAAATAGAAATTTTCTAATTTTAAGCGCTCAAAAATTTACCTACATTAACTTTGAAGCCAAACGGAAAACTTACCAAATTGACATAATAATACACAATGAAACACTCTCTGAACCAGAATATGCAAGATACTTAGGACTCATCAAATACAGACACCTCAAGTGGACCAATCATATAGACAAAGTAATTGACTCTATGACTAAACTGACTAACCTTTTCCTTAAATTACACAAAATCACACCGAAAACTATAAAAATGATGATATACGAAGCAAACGTTAAAAGTAGAATAGGATATTCCGTCCTGGGGAACCGGAAACATGACGAACCTAAACACACTCCAACGACTCCAGCATAATGAAATACTGAAAATGGTTTACAATTTAAACAACTGAAACGGTTTACCGAATAACACAGCAACTAAACGTTGATAACATTACAAAAATCGAAACACAAACTCATTTGCAAGCTGGCAAATGGCAAAATACAAGACCAAGACATTAAGTTACCCAAAAATCATCAATACTACACTAGAACGGCTCAAAATTACCATATTACTCAAGCCAAAACAAAAACAGGACAGTTACAACTAATTTGTAACGGATTTAAATTATACAACAACCTACCACAATAATGCAAATAATTGATTAGTAACAATTTTAAAATAGCAGTGACAGAAACGCTAAAACTCCAACTAAGCTCCAACTAAAAAGCCAAATATAACAGATGACTTTGTGTCATTATTAAAAATCTTATCCATAGACGTTCTAGATCTTGATCGAACAACGTTGGCGAACGTCACTTACGCGAACAACTTGAACCAGCGACTTCGTCAAATTTAGGAACTGCGCGACACGTCAACTCCCAAAAGGCTTAAATTTAGAACTAACTAGAGCAATTTGTTTCGTACTGCTACGAATCCTAGAACCCTTTTTCCATATAAGAAAGAATCGAATTAGTATGTGCCTCGTTCGCATGACTTACACATACTAATTCGATTGCCTTTCTTAATTGTAAAGAGGTTTAACTGTCAATTCAATCCAATGACATTTCACTGTTTTGGTGGTCATGAAGCAATAGATGTTTGCAAAATTTTAACAAAATCATAGTTTTTAAGATATTTCCTGTACCTGTCTGAAAAAGAAAGTTTCGAGAGAAACTCAAAAGAAATAACAGAATCCGTTTAAAATTAATCTACCACACAAGATTGAAATTGCGGTAACACAGTCAATTTTTTTAATTTTTAATTGAAAATGATGAAAATTATTCATAAAATTTAAAGCTATAAGATGAAACAAAATAATCCAATTTTTGAAAAGGTCAAAGCGGTGCAAACCTTTAAAATATTGTTTTTTTTATTCATTTCTAAGTTATCTTTCAAATGTGGGGTATAAAAACAAAGGCAGCAATATCAAAAAAAAAATGTTTTGAATGCATTCACCAAGGACAACTTTTTAAAAATGTTTTCTGAATTCTGAATTTGAGATTTTGTAGGAAATACAACTCTATCCACGTATGGGAATATAAACACTTTTTTTTTAGCTCTACATTTTTAACATTTATGAGACGCCCTATGAGGTCATTATCAACCTCTTTTATGCTGTGATTATAATATAAATGTAGATTTGTAATGCGAGGCTACTCAATTGATCAACCCGATGGACTGAAGAAATCATCAAACTCTGCGGAAATACTTGGAGGAAGCCTATGTCCAGTGGTTAGAAAACGGATGATGATGACGACGGAAGAAATTTAAATATAAAATCACTACGCTCCAGAATCCAACCGACCTCATGCAAGAATGCTGTTGCCAAGTGTTTGAGGATAATTTTTATTTACGATATCTGAATGGCCAGTGGTTCCCAAGGTTTTTGTATTTAGCAACTAGTAGCTTGTTAATGGAGCCTTAGTGCATCATGATTTTTATACGGTACAATTTTTCATTTGCGAATGTGTCTTAATTCCTTCTGAATACCCTAGCGAACTTCTCGATACTACACTCATCTCATTCACATTTATACAGTAAAGACGGACTTACGACATACTCAGGACTGTTTTATGGGCAAAGGCTCCCATATTGGCTCTACACTTTTGCCACACTAAAGTGGTCATCCTTCCCACGCTACCAAAACTCATATTAGTGCAAGCGGCGCGGGTAGGCGTCTACACAAAACCGCTTCACTCTCAACAACAGTAAAAAAATACGAGAAATAGAATGAGAAATGGTACATTCTATACATATATGTGAGGAAATACAAATAGAACTAAAGAATATGAAATAGAGAGTAAGGAGAAAAACAGAGAACTTGAGAAAGAAGAATACACCTTCGCATATCTATATCCTTCATATATCTTTCTTACCACTCTTTTGTCATCCATTCCCTCAACATGCCCAACCACCATAGCGAGTATCTGTATCTGTACTAAAATCCGCTTTACATTATTTTCTAATTTAATTAAATCAATGTTATAAATCTTTAAATATTATATAAATGTTTCTTATAAAATTGGCAATTCTTTGCCCCTAATTATGTCGGTTAATTTAGGTTTTTTATTTTTAACTATTTGTTGAACCTATGGATGTCTACCGTTGGTCTATGGAGGTTGTAAATATGAACACGCCCCTCTCTTCACATAAGACGTTTATTTTCTTTTCAGCCGTGGCGATGTCGCAAGTGACGCGTGCGCTACCTCGCATTTGAATAACTCAACATAAAATGCAAACATGTTACTCAAATAAATAAATTTTCGATGAAATTGATCATATTTTATGCTATCAAAGGCTCCGACACCGGTCACCGGACGCTCACTGGACACACTCTATATATTTAGTCAAGTAATGTGTTATCTTGATATGAGTTTTTTTTATTGTAAAAGATGTAACACCAAGTACTCAAGTCATGTGTTATCTTGATATGAGTTCTACTTATTGTAAAAGATTGTAAAAGATGTAAAACCATTGAAATAAATAACTTTTTTTCAATTGATTCAGTAACATTGTAGATTAACATTTAAAAAAATAAATTGATTGAAACTTTTCAAAGCAAGAAAACACTTTGTGGCTTCACATTATAAGACATTTAAGAATAAATCAAATACTACGTTTTAAACCACTCTATTGCTATTAATTATAATATAGTCTATATTAAAACTGTCCTGAAGAAGGTTGAGTCCAACCGAAACTAGTTGACAAACATACAGCAATAAAGTGGTTTAAAACATAGTATTTATTTATTCTTAAATGTCTTATATTGATTGTATTATTTGTATATATCTACTACTTTTATTTGATTAATTACACCAACATGTTTCAGATAAACCTTTCCATCGTCATTATACAACACCCTGACGATGGAAAGGTTTTTCTGAAACATGTTGGTGTAATTAATCAAATAAAAGTAGTAGATATACAATGTACACAAATAATACAATCAATATTTTTTAAATAAATAACTTTTCACCCCCTTGCTACGTCACTGCCCGGAGTTTCCTTCTGGTTTGTGGGTCCCGGGTAGAAACCCAGTCCATCCAACGTTTAATCCTCATCTTTTATTATAACTACATTGTGGAATGAAAGAATTCGCGCGTTGTCATTCGAAAGTCACACAATTCACGTTGTACTTTGGGAACCGCTGTACCAGTGCAATAAAAATTCGAAACAAAACATGACCGATCTTATCTTTCCTCTTACCTCGTTACCTCAATCATTCGGCACCATTACCTCACGCCTATTAGTAACTAAATGGTAATAAAATCACAATTTACCCGGTGTTCAATGCTGACATAATTATTCTCCTTATTTTACATAACGGGTATAATATATATCATAGCCCCTGGCTCTTATGTATATCGGACCAAGGATTGGGGAGGAGTCTATCAAAAAAAAAACATTTTTAGAACTGCTGTATAAGTCTGAAATGTGTATAAAAAAGTGCAGATTGGGATCTAATAATTACGCGTTAAAATTGAAATTCGCAACGGCTAATAAATTGACGAGATATTCGAGATATTAATAACGTACAATCTAATTTTGCATCAAAAAAATAAGTATACTGTCACGGGATTGAGGCTGTGGGAGGCAAATGAAAAATGAAACGTTCAAAACTATTCACACTTGTATTAATATGAAAAGTCACTGGACACGAATTTAATTAGAGCATTGTTCTTATATTCTGAAATATATCACACTAATTATCCAATTTAATAATTCGCACTAATTATCTTAGCTGCACTTTTATCAAATAATATTAAATATTGATAAATTAAATAGCTCCATTTTTGTAAAAATTCACCTCAAGGGCGCTTAAATCTATCATTGTCTCTCATTTACTGTAGCACATTACTCATTTCGCTCAGGATCGCACTAGAAAACTTCTGGCTTGTCGGTAGATACTTTCTTAATTACTATCGCAGGAATCACACGATTTCACTTGTCTGTGGATTTCTATGGTGTTAGCCCGCTGTCAAACTCCTGACACAAATTACTGCACAGTAGTCTTGTGATTGATTGCTGCTAGGCCCCATCGACATCTATACTGGCCGCTGCGCGGCCAATAGTGCCCACTGCGTATTAGTGTCTGCGATTAGCTATCGCCCGTTGCCCGCTACTTTTCATATGATTTGGTTATTTTTTGAAACTGGTAATGGTAAAACCACGCACTGCATACTGCGTTTTTGAAGCATTCATAATATCGATAATACGTCGTTGTGTATGCGTTCAAGTTTGATACATTTTCAACCATACGTATGAAAAGTGTGTTTTGTGGGTTCATTTTTAATTATTTAATAGCTGTAACCCGTCAAGAATGACGGTATTTTTACACGCCGATTCCAAAAAATAAGTATTAAGTTATTTATAGCCGACACCCATGAAATAGTAATAACGACTTTTATCAAAATATTTTAACTTTTTTTTTAATTTCCCCTACCGGCGATTAGGCGGTATATGAAATGGTTGGCGTCTTTGCTAAGTCCTAAATGTATGTACTGTATTTTTGACGCATAATGCAGGGTCAGCGATGGCAGCATCGCTATCGTTGTCGCCTTCGGGTTTGCTGGCCCGGGGTTCGAGCCCCGTCTCCGGCCGTTTGATTTGATTTTTTTTTAGTTGTGAATTCGAAGAAATTACGGGCGTTACAGAGACAGATGGACGGACGGACCGATGACGATATCATTACGTTTGATAAAAATTATACGGGTTATTTCGAGTTTCTTTATAGGAATGATCTATTATTGCTTGCCCAACGTAACTTGGCGTGCGGCGAATTTTGAACTAAAACCCGCCCGCCCGCACCCGGCGGTAACCCCTCGCCCTGTCATTCAGTTCATTCTCGTCTTTGAGCGCGAGCTGTGTCATCTTGATTACCAATATACACTGAATTATTATGTCCAAAACATCCTAAACAGTCCGGGACGGTGCAAGAACAATTGCCAATGAAGTATTAAAGTTTTGCGAAGATGAAAAAGCTAACAATGAACCGATATTACCGTCTGACAGTTTGACAGATGGTTTCTTTAGTGCTGCCCGACCAAATTTCTGTATTTAATACGACTCCGATCACCGGACATTCTGTACATTATGTATTGTGTAATAAATTTACACCCTGACAACTTCTGTTACGCGACAGCGACGCCCTCCCTCGCACGCCTAGTTATAGTGGTACGTCTATAGCTATTGATATTAGGTCATAATAGCTTGAACATTTTTGACTCAGGATCAAGGCAGAAATATAGGCCTGCGAGGTTATTAATGTTTTCCAAATAACCCTGTATTTTGGACGTCGACCTCAAAGGCTAACCCCTCGCCATGTCATTCAGTTCATTCTCGTTTTTGAGCGCGAGCTGTGACATCTTGATTACCAATATACACTGAATTATTATGTCCAAAACATCCTAAACAGTCCGGGATGGTGCAAGAACAATTGCCAATGAAGTATTTAAGTTTTGCGAAGCTGAAAAAGCGAATAATGGACCGATATTACCGTCTGACAGTTTGACAGATAGAACGGCCGCCATTACTGCATGGTTTCTGTATTTAATACGACACCGGTCACCGGACATTCAGTACATTATGTGTTGTGTAATAATTTTACACCCTGACAACTTCTGTTACGCGATAGGAACGCCCTCCCTCGCACGCCTAGTTATAGTGGTACGTCTATAGTTCGCAGTATGATTAGCAACTTTTAATGGGCTTCGCTGTTCTGCACGGCACACCTGTGAAGCACAACGCCATCTATGATCGCTTTCACAACAATCGGGATGATTGTCCATCTGTCCGCTGTCCACCGCCCCACAGATGTGGCGAATCTCCGAGATGCTATCGCTCTTCTCGGAATCCGATCCGGTCCGATAAGATGGGCTGGATGCTGGATCCGAGATGATATCGTCTCCCGGGATGACGGTGCTGTTCGGGAAATCGAAACGCATTGAAGCACCCCGACACCTGATGTAACAAAACGACGTAAGAAGTATCACTGAGGTGTTTTTGTGTCCACGAAGGCGAACCGTTCGTTTGCTGACAATACAAATGGACATTCGTAGAAATGCGTATTTAAAACTTCTGTTAAAAAACTAGATTGCTTGGTCCGAGTATTTTTACTCCCTTTCTTTTAACTAGTGGCGTCTGATTGCTTGCTTGTCTGACGAAAAAAATGTGAATCGATTTTTAATCCTTTTCCCGTAATCCAATCGAGCTGAAACTTTGCCCAGCAGACTCGTGGCGACGATCAAGAAGATCTATCAAATTTTTGTTAAAAAAATTAATAATTGTAGTAGAATTTTGGAATTTTCAAATTTTTAATGGTTTTTTCATACAACTTAGTAAGTTGAAACCTAAAAATGAGAATGGGAGTATTGTAAAAACTTGGTTTTTATGGGTTAGTTTTTTACTCCCTTTCTTTTAACTCGTAGCGTCTGCTTGCTTGTCTGTCGAAAAAGCTTTGGATCGATTTTTAACCCTTTTCCCGTGATTCAATCGAGCTGAAACTTTTCAGGCAGACACTTAGCGACACTCAAAATGCTCTAACAAATTTTCGTTAAAAAAATTATTAATTGTAGTATAATTTTGGATTTATCGAAATTTTTTATTACTCCCTTTCGTAGCGTCGCCAGACTCAAGCTCAACGCGTGGGGTAAGAGCCAATCCTGTTTCAACCAGTAAATGAGAAAGGGAGTATAATAAAAACTTGGTTTTTATTGGTTAGTTTTTTATTTTATATTGCAACGCGGCTAATAATAATCACGCTCTCGTGTCAAGTGACAGTTGTTTGAAATGATCACAACACTATCGGAGATTCCAGAACGGCCTAGCTACATACATCTACGAATTTCGGGAAGCATCGAGAAACATCTATAAAAGCCTGAAAGCCACGAGAACGTTCTCCTAAATACTGGAAACGTCTGGAGGGTTCGGTATCGGCGCTAGCCGGATATGAATAAGGAAAAGGAATTCTGGAAAATTATTACGTAACGAAATAAATCGAAGCGAATAATACGTACGGAAATTAGATGGAATGTTCTAATGAATAGTGAATAGTTAAAGCGATTATAAAGTTTCTATTTACTAGTGGTAAATTTACGAAATAGTATAATTTGAATAAAAGCGTTAAGTAAAATAGTTTTTAGTGACTTTGTACGTTCGATTAATTAATTAAACAGTAATTAATAAAAAAATTAATTTCAGCGTTTTGATTAATTTCCCCCGCAGCCACGACACGTGACAACATTATACAGTGTATTTTAACACAGAGATATAGTAAACATATGTGAGGTATAAAAGCCATATCCAAAAAATTTATATGTTTTGAATGTGGTCACCGAGGATTACTTATTTAAAATATACCCTCTGAATTCTAGCTTTTATGTGTATATTTATCCTTTCCAAATTCGTGTTTCCTATAAATTTTTAGGCTATTTTTCCTCAGTACAAGTTAGAAATCCTCAATGACTGCATTCATTTTTTTTGGATACTGCTGCCTTTGCTTTTATACCCCACACATACTCTCCATTCAATGCACATTATAATAATTTCGTTGTCTGTCTGTCCATTCTTAACTTCCCATTCCGCTTTCAAAGTTAGTAGGTGTAGTAGGGAAGTTGTACCTCATTATTATTTGAGCTATCTGGCGTTAGTGACGGATATTGTTATGTAGGAAATTATACTTTTTTATAACTCATTTTATACATCTCATCATTATTTGCGCCGTCTGGTAGCGTTAGTGATGGACATTGTTACATAGACAATTATATATTTCAATTAATGATTAATGCCAGTGACACATGCGATATACTGATGGATTATAATAATAATATTTGGATAATTTATATAGCGCCGTTTCTACGAGTACCTTTTCATCTAGAGGGCGCTTAAATGGGATGAATTTATTAGTTTTAATTTTCATTTTAACTGAAATATTTTTAAAAAATCTAAATATTTTCTCTTCTAATATAATGTTATTACATAAATCAATTTTTTTTATTTTATGTCATAATAATTTTAAAATCATACTAATTTTGAAAACAAAATGAAATCAACTATTGTCGGATAGGAAGTCACGTAGTATTATTCGGGATGATTATATTATAATTATTTTTCAAAATATTTCACGTGTCGTATTAATATTCTTACTTTTTTTAAAACTAAGCTATGCTTGTACTAATAAAACAGGTCTAACTAGCCGATCTCTCGAAATGAGACTCGATCCCTCGACCACTGGATTACCAGGCGAGTGTGTTAATTACTCAACCAAGAAGAACTTTGAAATCGGATTATGTACTCGGATTAGTACAGTGTTGAAACAATTTAATATGATGACCATTATACAGAAAATATATTTCAATGTAACGGTAATTATTTTTTAACTAGCTGTAACGCATCAAAAATCATGTGTACATGTCGATTCCCAAAAAAATCGTATTTATTTATTAATAAAAAATAAAAATAAATTACTGACAGACAGACAACGAAATGATTATTGTGATGATAACATAAAAATTTAGCGGTGTGGGATTTTTGTAGTGGAAATTTAGTATTTGGACCAAATTCCCGTAGATATTTTGTCGTTGGACCAAATTTTCATGGACCTTTTGTGTTTTGGCCGAATTTCAGTGTGCCTTTTATTGTTGGATCAAATGTCCGTAGACCTTTTGTTGTTGAACCAAATGTGCACAGACCTTTTATCGTTATCAAAAAAAGAAAGAAAAAGTTAAATTAAATTATTCTTATTGAGATTCTCAACGGAAACATATCGGCAGATTTCGTAAAAAATTATTTTATCGAACAAATCAATTTGAGCACGGACATTATACAAGAGGAAGAGGAACAACGAGACTGTCGCTCTGCAAAAAGGCAACATCTTAGAAATCGATATTCGGTTCGGTAAAAATTTTTGATGAGATTGAAAAAAATATAAAAAAATTTAATTCAACACAGATATATATTTTTAATAATAAGATTTTTCTGCGGACTTTTCTAAGTGAATCGTTTAATTTGTTTTAAAATTGTTTTTTAAATACAAGTATTTAGTTTCATCTATTAATTGAGTTAAAAATCGTATAGGTACTATATTTTGAACGTCGACCTCAAAGGCGAATGTCCTGACCCCTCATATAACCCAGACACCGCGGATACAAAAAGACGACAACGTTCTCACTAAAGTTGAGGTTTTACTACATTTACAACAGCTATATTTTTATAAATATAAAATCCTTATTACAGTTGATATTTTTATTTAATTATTTGATAAACTCTTGATGGAAGAACTCAACCCTCGGCCCTTGCATGTTTATGGTCCCCTATTTAAATAAGCCCTCTAAGCCGCCAAACCACACTTGATGAATTGCCTATAAAAGTGGGTGATATAATTTATATGGGACTCGGCCCCACATTGCTCTGATAAGATGTCTTTTACGAGAACCATGTGTAGATAGCGTATCTTGCCGAAACTAAAAAAGTTTTTGAAAGGGACAGTTAAACACAATTATTTTTTCTACTTTTACCTACCTAATTTGTCTGCTCAATTATTTAAAAAAAAAATAATTGAAAAAAGATTTTTTTTCACTTTATAACGATTAGAACTTTTTCCATGTTACTGTTACTAAACATAAGACTAAAGGATGACGTGAGGAGTGGGGTGGAGATTAGAGTCCGTTGGGTATGTGGGCGTGGTCATTAGGCGCAGAAGACGGTATAGATGAAGTTTGAATGTTTAATAAATTTAGGAAAACACTATAGCAACTAAATATTAAAAAATAAGTAAAATGAGAATCTATTATAAACAACCAAAAAAAAATTACTTACAGTCCTATCTTGAATATGTTCCCTTTCACCCTATCACCTGTTTCTTTCGCACCCCCCACTATTTACCCCCATTTGGACACTTAACACTGAAGTATGATTGTTTATAATTTTGTAAAGTTCAATTAGTATTAAGTATACCCTGACGAAGGAACGTCGTTTCCGAAACCGGTTGGTTTTACCAAATAAATTTTAGTGGTGATAAACAAAGTTAATTAGTTTAATTATATTCATAATGAATAACCACAAAGTTATAGAAAAATACAACAGTATAAAATGAGGCACATCAGTAGTTACTTGCCGCCATACTTCTATCGACAATAAATAAAGTAATTAATAATTAATAAGAATATTCTTCTTTTTCATAACTTATTTGTTGAAAATACCAACATGTTTCGGGGCCAATGCTCCCTTCATGAAAATACAACGTAATCTAAAAATAAAGTAATTTTATTTACGAATTTTCTAATCAACTTTAGGAAACGGATCATTCTTAATTAATAAGGGTTAGATAAATTAGAATTTTTTAGAAATAATTATCTTTTAAATTTGTTTTCATATTAATACTCAATTATATTTATCCATCTCTCATATATGTATTTTTATATTTTTAATTGTTAGTATACCTTGTAATTCTGATGAAAAAACTACTGAACCCTAAACTCTTCTTCTTCTACTTCTGGCTTAATCTCTCCACTGCTGGATATAGGCCTCTTTCATACCCTTTCTTGTTATTTGCTAATTGTAGGCATTTCTTTCCTCCCACAGCGGTTATATCATCGGCACATCCCATAGCCCCGAAATATGTTGATATTTTAATAAAATTAGTGATGAAAATAAAGTATATTCTTATTTATTATATTAATAATGAAACCACAAAATCATTGTATCCAAAGACACGTATTCCGTGTTCGCATCTATATTTAAAAAAAAAGTGTTTGTACCTCTACTGTAAAACTTGCACAGCATAAAAAATGAACTTTTTTGTAAATTAAATAAACAAATGATTTCATGAAAGTAAAATTAATATTTTTTTATTTTTAAGACACCAAAATAAAACAAAATTCTCGGCCGCTTCGAACCTACGCTCCCAGAGGAAATCTGATTTCTATAGTTCTGGCTCTGCCATGGCTGTAGATGCGAGGATATTACCATATTTATAATATAAGTGTACACTGCAGAAAAGTGTTATAACTATTGGTATATTTAAATTCAGCGATTGACTATTTGGTAGGTAGTTTCCTTTTTATTTTTTTTATTTTTTAATCGTGAATTTATTATGCAACAGCGCAATTTGTTTCATACTAATAAAAAAGTAACCCATAAAAACCGAGTTTTTACTATACTCCCTTTCTTTGTAAAATATAACAATAATTAAAGACGAATTAAAACATATAACATAACACTAAACTTAAAGAAATTTAATATATTTCTAAAATGTCAGATGTTTTGAGATGTCAAGATTTTGATAGATTCAATTATCAATATCGTACCTTATGAATTTCCAGCGTCAAGTGATTTAGTCAGAATCAGATTTGAGTAATGTAGAATTCTTCAAAACTAAGCAGAAATCTATAATAAATAAATAATTATTTGATTTTTTCCCAAAAAACCCAATTTTGCTGTCATCTGTGAACCAATTGTTTTGTAAATTTTCGAAATTCGTAGTGATGTACCCATTATACCGACAGAGTAATTCAAATTTAGAAAATATTCCGCGATGTTATCGGATCGCCGCGCCGTTGCTAATCATACTTTTCTAATGATTCCAATTTGAAAAAACCAATAAAATTTCTAAAAATCCGAAATTATACAATAATTATTAATTTTTTTAAAGAAAATTTGATAGATTTTCTTGATCGTCGCCACGAGTCTGCTTGCCAAGTTTCAGCTCGATTGGATCACGGGAAAAGGGTCAAAAATCGATCGAAAGTTTTTGTTGACGGCAAGCAAGTAGGCGCCACGAGTTAATATAAAAGGGAGTAAAAAGAAAGCACTATGTATAAAAAAAACTATTTATCGAATAATCAATGTTTATCGGGACCAATGGTTGCTTCATCAGAATACAACGTAGACATATTAAAATTGAAAATTGGAAGTAAAGACAAACACAAATATTTATATATATATATAAGCCGTTTTCTAATACTGGCTGGTTTTAAGTTCTATATCTTGCATTCCATTTGGAATTACTAATTCAAATTAATGTCTTTTTAAAGCTTTTAAGTGAAACTTCGAGTTATTTTCAAATACGAGTTCCGCTGTGGCACTAATGCTGCACAAACGGCTTGCAATATCAATGACCATCGGTACCTGGTCCATATACCAACGGTGTAAGGTTATTAATTTTTGATTTGGTCGCTTCCGTTCTGGAAATTTCGACCTCAAATACGACCCCCATGGACGACCGGAGACTACAGCTGATATTGACGAATTGGAAGAAATAGTAGACGCCGTTTCATATCAAACCACGTCAGAATTATCAAAAGCCCTCAACGTGTGTGACGAAATGACAAAACATGTACCGGTATTATTCGTCGTCTGCCCAAATCCCGCGATCTAAAATGTCTTAATATGCAATCCTTCGTATACACCTTCAAATATTTCTGGTTTGATACTATAACGTAAGTCCTTCAATCGCTGGCTCTTAGTTCATCTGTGATGAAAGATTTTTTATGATTCGTTGCAGACGAATTGCATTCATGTTAAGATGTAGCCGTTTATTGGCAATGCAGCAAATATTTTTAATAGTAATGCAAATCCATTGATACGCCAGATCTCGTTCTATTATTGTTGTATTGGAGAAATATTGCTCAAGATTTTCTCAGAAATATCCGGCAGATGGTGGCGGCGCCTTGCAAATGGGCACAATAAAGAAAGATATCGTGTTATTTGTGTACATGCTTACATGACAGTCTAAATTACAGTTTACGTTTACAACGTGGCAGAGGATTTACGAAAAAGGTGACGTCTGAGCTGTTTTTGGCACAGTTCAAATCTTTTTATATTATTGCGACGTGTTAAGCTACTGATACACATGCTTATTAGTGGCACGTGAGTGTGCACAGTATCGACCTTCTTTAGCGCTTGCTTATTAGTGGCATGTGTGTACGCACATTGCTAGTAATGAGCATGCCACTATCATTCACCATGAGAAGAGGTATCTTTGGAGCATGTGTGAACAGGCTTGCTTATTATGAGCATGCCACTAATAATCATGCTAGTAATGAGCAAGTGTGTACAGTTGTTAGGGCGTGCTTATTAGTGGCATGCTCATTAGCATCCCACTAAATAAACATGTGTATCTGTACCTTTACTCGAGTTGCCGGACCTGAATTTATTGTTCAGCAACGAGCCACAACTTGTATATGTTGTGGATCAAGTGTTTAATAGGGCGTTATTTATAATGCCCGGACAGCTTGAAAAATGCCCCGTGTGATAATAACTGTTGAAATATTTATATTGACCCGGCATTTTAAATAATTTCCTTCACCTATCGGGCAGAATAATAAAAAAAATGCTTAGTACACAAATAATCCCCAAGAAGAGAACATTGTTTTTGAAACGTGTAGATTGTATATCTAATAAAGTGGTGGAAACAAAGTGATTTGTGTAAACCACAAAATTCAAACCTTCATTCAGAAGAAAAAATATTCTTCGAACAATTAAAAAGTAGTGTTTTATGTTAAATTATTTTATTGTGTGACAGTATGACCATTAAACTTAACCTAACTTAACCTAACCTAACCTAACTTAACCTAACCTAAACTAACCTAACCGAACCTAACCAAACCCAACATAACCTAATCAAACCTAACCTAACCTAACCTTGCCTAACCTAACATAATTTAACCTAAACTAACCTAACCTGGTCAGTGCACGTCATTCATTTATTATCGATTCCCGCATCCCGCCAGATGTATTTAAATTATCAAATTGCCCAACAAACACTTGGCAATATTCATAATACCCGGACAGTGTGATAAATAATTCAGTTTTAATAATTTTTTATCACATTGCCCGACTTGGGTTGTCATTTTTAAGCTTTTAGCTTAATTTGAAAATAGTAAGAATATTGATGTGACACGAATTCCGTGTTCGCATCTCTATTTTTAAAAAAATATATATATAAATAATGTCCTATTAATCACTTGGTCCACGACATATATACTCTAAAGCCATAATACACGCACCACGATGCTAGTGCAGGGTTAGGTATTTATCCCAGGAATTTGTGGGAATTGTACCAGGAAATTTACACGGGAATTCGAGAATTCGGGTCTTTATACTGTCGCAGATTAGCGGTGATGGGACACGAAATGAAGCACTTAAAATCAATTAAGCTTTTAATATAATTAACAAGAATATACTTTATACCAGTAATTTGTTGATAATACCAACCATTTTCGGGGGCAATCATCCCTTCGACAAGATACAATGCATACGATGTAAAAAAAATAAAATATTCTTACATTTACACAAATTACAATTTATGAAAGCACTCACCATTTCTATTTGCCCAAATGACATATATAGGATATAAAAGCAAAGGCAATAATATATATGTCTATAAATTTAAAGGAAACATGTTTTTGGAAGAGATATATACATGAAATCTAGAATTCAGTACATTTTTTTTGATATTGCTGCCTTTACTTTTTCATAGCCCACATATGATCTCTTAATTCTGAAATTCTACTTGATTTGCTTAAGTTTTTCAGAAAATGTCAATGAAAAGTAATTTTTCACAACAAATGAAGTATACAAATATGTTTACTCTGCATAAGACGAAAATACAAGACGAAGTGTTTGTATATAATTAAATGGGAAAGAGTGTAAATTTCACAATTGATGACAGATTTTAAAAGAAGTCATCAAAATTATATTAAAAATATCAGCCACAAAAACGTTTATTAAAAATTCGTATATTAGATAGTGCACTTTTGATTCCAATACCCTCACTTTTCATTTGGAAAATTGCCGCTATTGCCCAGATAATCTTTTTCAAATGTTCTCTCTTTTCGTCAATTGCACAGTGGTGATTTCATTTCTATACAGACCACGTACAAACAACCGTAGAATTTAAGCTTCTTGATTATTTTAATTAAGTAGAAGATGTCCAATATTTAGGAGGAGACTCTTGATCACAAATTTTTTGCCTGCGCGTTTCGCAACTCCGATACCCTATACACTGAATTGATCGTGGCTAAATTTCAACTACCAAACAATATTTATCATCTTCTTGCTCTGAACTCACCTAACATGATTACCATAATATCAAAAATTTTATTAGAAATATCTCACGTATAACTTGTAAAATGGCACAAATCGTTCTTTAATGGGCGGATTGCCCAATTTTAAGAAGAAAATGAAGATATCAGAAATAAATTATTTTGGAAGATAAAGGAAATGAAATAAATCATTCAATACGAGCGAAATGATTTTGTGGTGACATTATTATTATAATTAACCTTGTTTTCACCATTATAAATAACCAGGTCCTTTTTATAAATAGTTGTTTCTTAAATTTGTTTTTATATTATTACTTCATTATTTATTCATTTCCTATAGATTTTATTTTATTTTGTTATTGTCTATACCTCGATTATTGATTTTTAATTTTTAGTATGAGTGTATTGTATTCTGATGAAGGAATCATTACCTCCAAAAATTGTTGTTATTTTCAAAAAATTAGTGGTGAAACAAAATATATTGTTATAACGATAATTAATATTATATTTTTATATAAATATTATAAAAATATAATATTTTCTAAAAAAATATAAATAGATAGTTTCGAAGAAAATTATGTAAAAAAAACGAATTTTTAAAGGCACACAAAAAGATTTCCATTCATTTTTTCTCCCGTCTGTTCTTTGATACTGTTTCCACAAAAAGCCGTGTTATGTTGCCATAAGAAGGCCCCGCGTACATTTTTGGCCTTCAAATTGTGAAGTTTATTACAAAATTATCAAACCCGAAGCTTTGGCGTCGCGTAAGCTCTCCGGGGGATGAAAGAGAAAATTGTTGGCGGGAAAATCGTAGTGGAGCGTTCGAATTTCGAACGAACACCTGTCGACATTGCCCAAATTGCTCGCTGTCTAGGCTTTGTCAGTCGCCCACGAACCCGCGTGGAGGTCGAGCGTGCCTCCGTAGCCGATTTCACCAAGATCGCGAAGTCCTTACGCGATTAATACAATCGCGATTGATGAATTTCCTTTAATTAAATCAATCAATTTGTGTTAATGATTGAGTGTTGTGAGTGAAAAAAATGATTTTATGTAAGTGATAAGTGAGATCTAAGTAATTTCGAGCAGTTTAAAATAATAATTGATATCGTTAATGAATTTCGTGGTTTAATGAAATGTAAGCTTTTCGACACGTATGTTTTTTATGAAAGAAACAAAATTCAACCCCTTTTTTTCTTGATTTAATCAACATTGCGGCCTCTTAGCTCTGCGGGCATGACACTGGTTTCATACGCCGAGGATTCAGGGTTCGATTCCCGGTGAGGTCACAATAATTAAATGTGATTTGGGTGTTTTGTGAAGTGTTTCAAACCAAAAAAATATAAAATGTTCCTGTATTATTAAAAAAAATTATTGGGGCTTATTAAAAGACAAATTAAAATACTTCGACAAATAATTAATACCTTAAAACAATATTAACTAATTAGTACCTACCTAACTATCTAAAAGTTACAAAGGTTCTTTTCTTAATATTTTACAAACTTATTTATTTGTAAAAAACATCAGTCTCTACTTAAATTTTTTTTTTTTAAATTTATAAATTTGGTATAGTTGCTGACAAAGAAAAACATACTCGTGAAGCTCATTAATTGTTATTGTTGATTTTTTTATTTAATCATTATTATATTTCTTAAGTAACATCGTCAAGCGTACATTATTTCATGAATTGAAAAAAAATATTTCATAATCATGTTTTATAAAGAGCAGTAAATTAGTCTTCCGAATTTTGAAATATTTACTTTAAATTACAAATAAACTTTTCGCGCAGTTTGAAGTATGTTCAACCATCTTTGTTTATTTAATGGAAGCATCAAATGTGCAGACAATAATGAAAACAGACAGAAGGCACACTTTTAGCCACATGTGCGCGTTGAACATTCATTCTCTGTTTATTTGTAGTTTAAATTCAAATACGTCAGATTTAAACGAGTTTTGACGCCATCCGTTGTAGAATTGATATGTCTGTGTCGGAAATATTTCATCTGAAACCAGATTCATATATATAATATGCACAGAGTTTCCCAAAAGTTTTTGAACATTTTTCAACAGGGGCTTATTTTTTCGATCTTATATATTAACAGGTACATACTTATTTATACTCTGTTAATAATAATAATAGTATGATTTATATAACACCATTTTTGTGAGTATTCACCTCAAGGGCGCTGTTGTTATCTACACCTTTTTTTCAATGTTTTCTATGGTGTATAAATTATTTTCTTATAACAAATTCATCAGCGTTATGTCATGGTGAAAAATACATGGTCAATTATGTAAGTCAAGTTTCCTCCAAATATCTCAATACGGCGTTGGAGAAAACTTACGAGTTTGTACCTTTATTTTCTTTCAAGTTCAGAAATTTCGCAAAAAAAAATTTATCGCCTGAAAAAAAAAATGATATATAAGTAATTAATCAAGATATATTATAGATGTCTCATAGAGACGAAGCTGTTGTTTATATGGGAAAGCAGGTATGGATATCTTTTTTGGGAGTTCATACGGCTTACGACCTATCGTACGATTGACTTTAGTGATCACTTTACAAAATAGAAGGTTTACCAATTCCACCCTTGATAGACCACCACATCAATAAAAAAAATTAAAAAGTGTATAAATATTTGTTTAACTTGCACACCTTGTTTCGAATGTGAGTTGTATTTTTACTACCACCACCTGCAGACGAACACTATTGATAATGAGATGTCTATATTTTTATTGGAGTTTTTAAAGCATTGTGTATTTATAAGTGTATATTACACTCTCACATTACACTAGAAAACACCTAAAACTTATTTCAATTTTTTAAACCATTTTTAGACCAGTTTTTTTTATAAATTCAGAAAGTAATTAATATTTTTTGTAAATACAATATTGAACAATTGAAATGAACCGTCATTTTTTCAGGTTTTTCGAGATATTTCCCTCAGGTTTTTGGTTCGGGGAGCTTTTGTTGCACTTATATTTTATTTCCTATATTATTCTTACTGGAATCCCCTGTCTTTGTATCACAAACTAAATTTTTCAAAACTTTTTGTGTACTTATTGTGGTCTTCTATGTAGTTTATACTTCTGCACTACACATTATAATATTCTGAACTTTTTCTTTTTACGTTCTTCTATGAATCTACTCATTATTTTACGTACTTTTTAAGGCAATATGACCATGTATTATTTAAATAAACTCACTTGTACACGACTGATCCAAGATAAACATTTGTAGAAAATTAAAACTTTATAAAAAGTGAAGTCGCTGAGCACAAACTTTAGCTGGATCACTGTAATGTAATTCGCACTTATTCCATCGCTAGAATATTCCATTCGTTTCTGGTAACACTCTTCACGCTGTTGTCTTTCTGACGGATCTTCTCGTATATATTTGTGTATTCAACCGGCTTCTAGGTTATTCAAAACTGTTCGAAAACCTTCAATTATAAGCAGATGCCATTTATGACAATATATTGTCGAGATCAATTTACAAACTTGCATCTGAAGCATAAAATATTACGAAAGTGAAACTTAGATAAATAATTAATCAGGGAAAAAAGAAAGTTGGAAGTAAGCAACTAGGTCAAAAATTGGAGCTGTAAAAGAATGGATATAATTAAGATGAACTGAGAGAATTACAAATAAGAATGTTCTGGGGACAAGCTGAGAATAGAGAAACCATCAAAAATTGAAAGAGTCAAGGATATGACATATTTTAGATACAATGCATACTTCATTAACGTAATTTGAAAAAAATTGAGGAAATCCACCATTCTCTGATCAAAGTAAATACAGGCCTCTTCTCCAGTCAGTTTCCTCATCACTGAAAATCGTACCCCCCGGGTTATAATAGCCTGTAGCCATTTTTTCGGATTTTGCTAGTGTCGTCATTGATCCAGTCAGTTCATTGAGTTGGAGATCGGCTTCTTACTTTGGGCTTCCAGTCCTCACCAGGTACTTCATTACATTCAACAAAGAATTGGAGAATTCGTTTAAAATGTTTATCCAAATTAAGACATCAGGAAGCATTGCTATCCAAGGGATTTTATCAATAATTCAAAGGCTTTAAGTTTCTCTCTTTCCTTCACTTGCTCCTAATGTCCGACAACTGAAGGCGTGTTTTGTAACAATTAATAGGTCCATGGTGATTGTAATATGCACTCATACCGCTTCCTAGCGCGGACGCTACGGGCGGGTCGTGAACTCGTTCACCAACCGCCTTGCCGTGTAGTCGGATTTATAAAAACATTGTAACCATCAAGAAGGGTATACAATTATAATCCCGATTGGATTCATCTTAAATTCATTTCACTCCGGTGACAGTTCAATGATAATGCTTACTTTCAGTTAGGTTTACAAGGAAACCAAAACATAATTGTAATTTAGTTGTCTACTCAATAGACCCATAAATTTCACTAGATGGAATTTTCGACTCATTTACTAATCTCTGGCGACACGCAGGTGTGTCGTGGCACAATATATGGGAACCACTGACACATAATAACGTCAAAATTCGTTAGATTTGTTCGCGGACCGTTTTTCGTCGGCAATCTTGTCTGCTTTCGGCGCGCCAAATCATCTGTCATGTTGGAAGTGTAAACATATATTTTAGTTTATGTAAAAAATTCAGCGTAATAAAGATGAAGATTATGGACGCTGGATCAAAAGACTACCACAAAAATTCCAGCTGTAATTCTTTCCTCTTTATCTTGACGTTTTTGTATGAAGGTTTTTAATTTTTATATCGATACCCAATGCCTTGCCCAGCATTTTAAAATAGTCAGGATTGCCCCGGAACAAAACGCGACGCATTAACAAGAATTTACCGTGATTACATTATTTTCTAGATGAGTGAAAAAGATAATAAATGTTTATCATAGATAAATGAACAGACAATATGAATAATTTATTTATGAGTAGCTTGTTGGTCCTGTGGTTAGGACACTCGCCTCGTGATCCAAAGGTTGCGGGTTCGAACCTCACTCCAGACTAGCAAGTTAGTCCTATTTTCATAGCACAAGCGTTTAGCTTAGTTTGAAAATAGTAAGAATATTAATGTGACACGTATTCCGTGTTCGCATCTCTATTTTTTTTAAAAAAAAAAATAAAAAAATAAAAAAAAAAAAAAAATTAAAAATTTATTTGTTTGTTTATATCGCGATCAGTTTTTAAATGCATAAAATATTTTTTACGCGCGATCTTAAATCCACATTTTTGGACATGACTATTTTAAGAAATCTCCGCGAAAATCAATTATTTTGAACCAAGGCAAGTGAATTTGTATTAAAAAATATTATTTTTTTTAATACATTTTAGTATTAAAATAAAACACAAAAATCACTTTGTTTTCACCACTATATTAGATTAAAAAATCTACATGTTTCGAGAACAATGTTCTCTTCATCAGGATTATTTTTTAATCTAATATAGTGGTGAAAACAAAGTAATTTGTGTTTTATTTTAATAATAATGTCACCACAAAGTTCAAGCCTTCATACAGAAGAAGAAAACATATTCTTCGAACAGTTAACATTTTAGTACACCTACGCCTTTATCTAAATTTTATATACCTATGTGGGGCATAAAAGCATAGGCAGCAATATCAAAAAAATTAAAAAATATTTTGAATGCAGTCACCGAGGACTACTAATTTAAAATATACTAAATTATAGATTTTATGTTTTCCAAAATCATGTTTCCTATAAATTTATAGGAAATTTTTCCTATAAAATCTCAAATTTAGTACATTATTAATTAGTTATCCTCGATGACATTTTTTTTTACATTGCTGCCTTAGCTTTTATACCCCACATTATGTCATCAGTAGAGATTATGACATGGAAATTTGACTAATCTAACATCGTAATGAGCGCCTCCTGGAAGCGCTAGGTCACTTTAACTGTTTCGTGTGAATGATACGAAAGAAAATTATTAAACGTATTTATTTACATTTGAAAGATTTCAAAAGTTTTATTTTTATATACTCGTCATCAAAGACATTACTTTTACATATCGGTTACTAGGGAACAAGTATTTATTTATTTTACTTTTAAAAAAAAATTCATAAATTATTTTTTCGTAATTCAAAAAAAAAAATTTTTCGGAAAAATATTTTGATCAAAAAAAAATTACTATAAAAATGTTATGGACGTTACACGAAGTTACACAGAAGGACGGACAGACAGACAATGAAATTTTTATAATTGGGATTTTTTGTAATTTCTTTCTTAAAAATAAGCTTAATAACTTTGATTATTTCCATTCCTGTTATATACCCGCCATTTAATTGTTGATTCCCTGCCATAGTATATTGACTGAATTTACACATTGATTCAATATTTATATACTCACTTGAATTGAGTTGTCCATCTGATTGAGTAAGGTAGATTAAATTATAACGTTTTTACATTCTTCCATTATTTCAACAGTTCCATAAATTTTAATTTATTTTATTTATTTACTATCAAAGCCCTTATGGGCTTTTACATATAAAAAATAGTGCAAGTATATAATTTATGCAGTATTTTTTTTTTGTTAAATGAACGACAGTAATAAACACGTATTATAATAATAAACACTAATAATCAATAATAAAAAGTCAATAATCAATAATTGGCGGCCCTCGGCGCTCAGTGGGCATGACGCTAGTTTCTCATACCGAGGGATCCGGGTTCAATTCCCTTCGAGGTCACAATTAATCTAATTGTTTACTCAAGCCTGAGTTTTTGTGATGTGTTTGGCTTCTGCAATTGGGCCTCTATTCTTAAAAAATATTAATATTTATATAAACAATGATTAGCCAGAACCCTTATAAAAATAAGTAAATAGTAATTAGTTAGGACAGTTTTTGAAAAACTAACAATAAAAAATGTAGTAAAGAATAGAATAGTAAGTTAAGTAAGGTACATTAATAAATTAAATTTACATTACATAATATGAAAAAAATTAAGAGCACTTTAAAAAAATAAATAAAAATGTATTAAAAATTTAATAAAATATTGGCAGAAAGATACCAGGAAAAAACCTTTTAAAGTAACAAAATAATAATAAAAGCACTTTAAATAGCCCACCAGTCTTGTGGGCATGTTTACTGTTTTAATTATTAATTATTATTTCGTATTTTAAAATAAACGATAAGTATATAATTCTTTCCGTATACATTATAAACTAATAGTAAAAAAACTGAATATTTTGATCAGTAAATTCCTACAGAATCCGCAAAAAAAATTGCAGTAATATTAGACACAAAACGAAATACTCTGCTCCTAATGAACTGTTAATAAAAATTAATTGGAGCTTTCATACTAATGGTAATTCATCAAATTCGTATTTTATCGATAAATATCAATCAAGTTCGGGTGGTAATCATGAAATCGTTATCTCGTGAAGAAAGCTCGCTCAAAACTTCTTTATTGGATTTCCAATGGGCTTAAAGAACTGATGATATCGATTCAAATAACGGTTACCTTACTGAGTTAATCAAATACTAAGTTTTGCGTGTTAAAACTTTCATTTTCAGTTGTAATCCTAATAGCTAAGGAAAGATCCTCCGACTGTTTTATAAATGAATTAATTAACTTATTAATCAGTAGCAGAGACGTAAAGCCTCCCCAGGACACCACAAAAGGAGACTCTCGGGAACATTTTGACCGTATTTATGGAGAACCTTTTTTCCTTTGATTTTATTTAAAGTCTGATTTAATTTATATGTAACGGAGAACAAAATTGGCCTTTTTTACTTAATTTTTAGAAAAAGGACATCAGCTATTTATTTTAATTTATTGTTATCGAACAGTTTGTCAAACACAACATTGGCGGGCTTCGAAGTCTACTAGGAATAATGCTGGCTTCTCGAACTAAAGATTCCGGGTTCGATTCCTGGTGGGGTCGCAATAGGTACATCTAACACAGGTCTCTTAATTTTATGCATGTCTGTCTCGCTCGAATTATAGTTCACCCGTTTCCATTGTCAAAAAAACTACTCCCTTGCACAGTTTGTGTCGCAGTTTAGAATATTTTTTTCTCTCAATCATTCTCGAAAATTCCATTAATTCCCAATTCAAATTATTTTCAAATTATTGGAAACATTTTCAGTTCTCCTCATATTTAGAATCATTTGACAATATTTTAAAGTCACATTCTAGTTGATAAAATTATATTATAAATACATCATTTTTACTATCACTTACTATTACTTACATGCAAAGGTTTTATTAGTTAATTTTGGTGTTCGTTAAATTTTAGTTCTTATGCTTGGTGAATTGTTGAACAACCTTAATTTTGCAATATTTTTACATCTTCTTCTCTTCTTCAAGTGTCATGTTAGGTCCCCCCGACATCAACTATCACTTGAGAGTAGGTCTCTCTATATCTAGCGGCTCGAAACTGCTCTTCTTCCTTTCTTATTCCTATCCAATCTCGTATATTACGGAACCATGAGATCTACTTCTTTATTCATACCTCTATATTTAACCCTCTTGTATGTTTGTTTTTTGTTGTGGTGGAATTTTGTAAGTGATTTTTCACCAACATCCCGAATAGTTAGAGCTCTGAAACTTTCAACATTTACGTAAAGTGGATGAATTTACATAATCAAATTTTTGTCATGATTAGGTCATTATTTTGATTAAAATTAATAATCTCGTCACTGCAAGAAGAACCGCAGAAATAGCTGAAAAACATTCCGTTCAAAAATTTGTTTTAAACTTTAAACCAACGTGTTTAATATTCGAATACTGCATGGGTGATTTTAAAA
Source organism: Agrypnia vestita (assembly GCA_016648135.1). NCBI lineage: Eukaryota > Metazoa > Arthropoda > Insecta > Trichoptera > Phryganeidae > Agrypnia > Agrypnia vestita. The sequence continues at coordinate 509 of JADDOH010024775.1, read as the reverse complement.
AATCGATTACTAATGTAAGCTAAGAAAGCGTATAATGGCATGTCTTCCATTTTTTTTATTTACTTGTTTATATTATTCCTATGATTAAAACCACCGGATGACGAAGAATCCGCGGCCAAAATGCGCCGTCGAAATTCACCTTTGATCTTAACCGGATGTTGAAATTGAGATGAATTTTATAATTCTGAATCTCCTGTCAGGTCCGATTCAGATGTTGAACGTTAGCTTAAAATTAAATCACTCAGCAGCAGTTTTGAAAGGATGACATTTCCACGAAGCGTGTGTTAGCTGTGGAACACGCTTGGATAAGTCTTGTAAAAACTGCGTGTTTACCAGTGGCGCATAGGCAACATAAGCTTACGGTATGTTGTTACCTACTTGCTGTATAAAAAAATATATATTTATTCCTAATATATAAAATATACCGAATAATTTTATTTACAAACATTAAACAACTAACCCATAAAAACCAAGTTTTTATTATACTCCTTTTCTTTGTAAAATATAAC